>JAGXOD010000031.1:0-412500 GCA_020368025.1 Brachyhypopomus occidentalis
TTTTTTGTCGAACGACAGGCGGCCGGTCAACAAAAAAAAAAAAAAAATTTTTTTTTTTTGTCGGACGACAGGCGGCCGGTCAAAAAAAAAAAAAAAAAAATTTTTTTTGTCGGACGACAGGCGGCCGGTCAAAAAAAAAATAAAAAAATTGTGCTTCTCCATCTGGCAATCTGATGGACGAGTCTGAGTTTGGCAGTTGCCAGGAGCACAGTACTTGTCTCACTGCATTGTGCCAAGTGTAAAGTTTGGTTGAGGGGGCATTATGGTGTGGGGTTGTTTTTTAGGAGCTGGGCTTGGCCTCTTACTTCCAGTGAAAAGAACTCTGAATGCTTCAGCATACCAAGAGATTTTGGACAATTCCATGCTCCCAACTTTGTGGGAACAGTTTGGAGCTGGCCCCTTCCTCTTCCAACATGACTGTGCACCAGTGCACAAAGCAAGGCCATAAAGACATGGATGGTAGAGCCTGGTGTGGATGAACTTGACTGACCTGCACAGAGTCCTGACCTCAACCCGATAGAACACCTTTGGGATGAATTAGAGCGGAGACTGAGAGCCAGGCATTCTCGTCCAACATCAGTATGTGACCCCACAAATGCACTTCTGCAAGCATGGTCAAAAATCCCCATAAACACACTCATAAACCTTGTGGACAGCCTTCCCAGAAGAGTTGAAGTTGTTCTAGATGCAAAGGGTGGATACCTATATGTTGGTAAGATACATAGAGATATTAAAAATTAAAAAACTTTACTGTTCTTGACTTTGTTGTTACTTTCATTCGCACACCTTAGTTAAGTGTTCTTCAGCCCGTAGTGTTGCTCTACACTGACACTCCTGATTCAACTTAGCAGCTAATTATCAAGCCCTTCATCAGCAGTCAGGTTTGATGGCAAACCAGGCAGCGCCACTGTGAGAAAAGTTGATGTTCTACACAGTTTGAAGGAGCTTCTGTAACGCGGGTAGTCCGGAGAGGACTACTCGCGTGGGTATTGGTAGATAACGGACTCAAATGCCACAACGCAAAATGAACAACTGAGGCCTCCGTAACTGAGACGGGAAACGAGACGAAAGTAAAGGGATAAAACACTAAGGGAACACACAATAATACCGGGCGTATTATATAACCGGGGAAAAAGAGTAACAAAAAGCATACACACACACGGAGGAAAACTCGACGTGTGGGGGAAAACAAACCAAAACCTTGATAAAGGGAGAAACCAAAAATACACGGAAATACCACGTGTCAAACTCCTGAGGGGAATGCCTGCTCAAGGGAGAAAAAGGGAACCAGAAAATAATAAACGATAGGAAGGAATACAGGGGAGGAAAACTTGAGGAAGGCCAGAATAGGGCGCAGGAATAAAGGATTCGAATAAACAGTAAAAATAAGAAAAGGGGAAGAAAGCTCCCCAGAAACGCCAAACGTTGCCAACACGGGAAAGAGTACAGTGAAATAGACTCGCCAAACGTTGCCAACACTGAGAAGGAGTTGAGAGGACAACAACTACTCAGCAATGAGTTCCTGCAGCCATCCACCTTAAGTAGGGAGGTGGACGGCTGCAGGTCGTCACTGCTGATTGCATGAAATAGGGAATTAGATAATTAATTAAGAGTTGGCTCGCGCTCCCCCTTTAGTGGTGGCAGGAGGAGCGGCACGGGAGCCAGCTCTGCCAGGAGCCCGCGTACCCCCTCTAGTGGTGACAGGGGGAGCGGTCCTGGAGCCAACCCTGACAGCTTCCTTCAGCTTATAAGTGGATGTGGGGGTACCTGTTACTCTAAACTGGAATAGGACTAATGTATACCTCATTTCTACTGGTTTAACTAATCTCTATGGCACACACATACATACAAATATATAGGAGGGGGCTGTAGTGATAGATGTAGCTATCCCAAGTGATGGCAACATCAGGAACAAGGAGTACAAAAAGATGGAGAAATACCATGGACTGAAAGAAGAGCTTCAAA
This sequence comes from Brachyhypopomus occidentalis, assembly GCA_020368025.1. Taxonomy (NCBI): domain Eukaryota; kingdom Metazoa; phylum Chordata; class Actinopteri; order Gymnotiformes; family Hypopomidae; genus Brachyhypopomus; species Brachyhypopomus occidentalis. The sequence continues at coordinate 1,966 of JAGXOD010000031.1, forward strand.
TGTTTCCTTGGATCAATGTGGGCAGTGACCCCCAAACTGGGAAAGTAACATGACCAACATGACCCTCAAACAGGACCTGAGCTTGATATAACCTTTGTGCTTATAGTCAATTAATATCACACTGAAGTTACTTATTAAAATGTAAGTGGTATTCAGTATCATCCCCCCCCCAAAATGACTGATTCTTAGGCTGCATACCCATGTGTTTGTTTACTTAATGTTTGTTTACTTAATTTAACTAGAATTAGTTAAACAAAACAATTGTCATGCTGCTTTGCTGGCTTCTGATACCTCATCTGGACTGCTGCAAAAGCATATATTCAATTCAATTCAATTTTATTTATATAGCGCTTTTAACAACACATGTTGTCACAAAGCAGCTTTACAAATTGCGTGGGTCCAGATCCCTAATGAGCAAGCCAAAGGCGACAGTGGCAAGGAAAAACTCCCTAAGATGGCAGGAATTTAGGAAGAAACCTTGGGAGGACCAAGACTCAAAAGGGAACCCATCCTCCATTGGGCGGCCCGCTAGCAAATATATCTATTAATCTTTGTGATCTATATAACACGGCTTCTTTAAGTATTGGGTACCACATGGCCAGTGTTAAGCAGTGGCATGCAGCAGCAGTCTGTGTGATATAAGGAGCTTGTGCTTTGTACTCACTTTTGTTGGCTGGGACAATGTGAGCTTACAAGCAAGACTAGACTTGAATGTTTTATTGCAGTGTGTGGACTGTGCCAGCACCCCACTCCACTGGCCAGCACTGCTCCCATCCAGCACACAGTCCACACTCTCCCATAGCCACTTTTGCTCCTCGCTGCCACCTGCAGATGTTATTATGAATTTAAGTTTTCTTAAATGTTATTCGAATTGCTCCTGTTCATTAGCACTTTTCGTTTACCACTTAATGCTTCTCTTGATATACATTTGAGCCATGTTCATGTCAAAGTATTCATTATCATAATGCATTATTGTTATTTAAAATGCAGTATGATCTGCAGCTCTTAATTACATTTGCTGGTCTGATTGAAAGTGTCCTCTACAGTTCCGCCTGTGTTTAATGTCCAGGTTCAGTGGAGCCTCTCCAGCTCCACTCTCCAGGGTGGAAGAGAGAGACCGTGGGAAGGGTCCGCCGGAGTGGCAGCCTGCACTCAGACCCAGACATCTTCAAAGCTGTTAACCCCAGTGATGCTGATAGAGGTGGTTTGTTGATGTTGGCTTTACTTTACAAGTTATTGAAATACCTGTACAAAATGTAGAATTTATAATGTTGCTTAATTTGTTTTGTGTTAAAATATTGCTAAATACGATATTTGGGAACAAGGAAATCACTTAGCCAGAAACTTCACTCAGGTGTCATATGAACGGAGCTGCTAAACAAAACTTAATGCAAATGTATTGTCATGTTAGATGCTCATGACATGCCCTCATGCCCTCATGCCCTTTCCCATGCAGGAGTGCCCACACCCAGCCGCCTGCTGTCTGGGAACCCCAATGTAGAGCGCACCTTTTCACTTCCTTCCAATGCAACTCCCCCCGGGTCTTTCCTACTGCCCTCCTACCCCCTGGTCACTCTTCCGGGAGTGCAGCTCACTCCCACTCTGCCTCGTAGACGCCATGCCGACTCCTCACTGTCCATGTCCAATATGTGGCCCAACAAGCGAGACCCCAGCCCATGGAGGGACAGTACTGGTGAGCGCATGGCTACATTACTAAGAACATTAGGCACACGTTAGGCACACACAGTGAGGCATAGCTGGTTATTTGGGTGCCCGGTTAAGTTAAGCTCGTCTTGCACTTAAGCTCGTCTTGCACTTGTTCCCACGGAAGTGGTAAATTGATGAGCAGACCTAATTTTGTTCTTGGTCCATCTAGCTTGAATCATGTTTCAGTGGCACTTTCAGATAGAGAAACATATGCAACTTAGTACTAAGGCACTGAGAAATGTTATGGTAAGTTAATTTCTGCTAATGGTTGCTGCTCATGGTAGCTTATAGGTTGCCTTATTCGACAGACTTGGATGATGCTGTTAAATTTGCATACTTAATAAACATATTAGTAATGCCAGATCATAACTATATATGATCATAGATTCTATCCGTAGTACAGGGTATCATGTATCTTTAAGGTCTTCTCCTATTTTGGAACTGATATAAAGTGATTTCCATGGATATTATTTGAGGTTGAGTTTCTTTCCTGTTTGAATTTGGAAAAAAAGTAATTCTATTACAATTCTAGTCTGTGGTAATTCTAATCTGTGTCCTTCGTTCCCTCAGCCTCCCGTGAGCTGGAGGTTATCCAGCGTGGTCTGGACTCTTTCTCCTCTGTGTCTTGCATCCGCTTCCACCGCCGCTCCAATGAGAGGGACTATCTCAGCATTGAGTCTTGCAGTGGGTAAGTATCACAGGGGTGGAAACCATGAGTATTAAGACCAGGAAACCTGATCAAGACTCAGAATAATAAGGTACCAACAAAAGACCTAAAATCTGAACCAGAATGATGATTTGAACATGCTTCAAAATAATAATTTAGAAAAATATTGAAATGTTTAGATTTTTAATTATAATCTGTCATTTTTAGAGTGATTTTTTGTATTCAATTTTATTCCACATAATCATTAATCTTGGTAGAAAATTTCTCCAAGGACGCCAAAACAAAGTTATTTCCCCAAAGAAAATGTTTGTTAAGTTTCACTCTTTGTTACTTTGACAGATGCTACTCTTATGTGGGTCGTAGTGGTAATGCCCAGACAGTGTCTCTGGATCGCAACGGCTGTATCTACCACAACACCGTCCAGCACAAGCTGCTCCATGCTCTGGGCTTCAACCACGAACAGTGTCGCAGTGACCATGACAACCACATCCGTGTTGTCTGGGAGAACATTATTGATAGTAAGTCCAAATTTCAGTACTTACTCCATTGTCATGTTTCTCTTTTCTCTTTTTTATTTTTTTAGTTCAAGCCTGATTCTGAATTAAAAAATTAAACTAGAACATTAAGCTAAATATTTTGCAGTACTCTATAAAGTCACAACTTTATATAAAGCTATTATATATTATAAAGCTTCTGTTTGTTTGGCCTTGTTGAACAGGCTACACGTATGCCTTTGACAAGATCAACACTCTGAATCAGGGAACACCCTATGACTACAATTCTGTCATGCAGTACTACAGGTCAAACATTCATCACACTGCTTGCATTGATCAGTTCCTTCCACCTTACAATATTACAATTGACTTAATGTTATTTATTTTTAGTTACATCCGGCTGTGGATGTCACCACTGAAACAGAGTTGGGAATTGGGATGGTTGGGTTCCAGACACTGAACTTATTTTGTTTTGTCATTTCAGAACTGCTTTCTCTAAGAATGGGCAGCCCACCATGGTCCCCATCCCCAACAGCAATGTAGCCATCGGCCAGGCAACGCAGATGAGTCAGAACGACATCACCAGACTCAACAGACTCTACAAATGTTGTAAGACCCACACAAACATTGCATCATTACACTTATTCTGTATTTCAATTTAACCACATTCACAATGCAGAAAGTCACTAGATAACATTGGGATTTCTAGCATATACCTACAATGAATGTACAAATGATCTTGTTCATTATTATTAATGTTATTTGATTTAATTTGTATATATTACCGCGTCTATATAACTACGACAAATTTTCATGTACATTTATTTTTTATTCCCCAGAAAGAGAACATAATTTACAATCCTGCCAGAAACTGCAAACAGGGAAGACCAACTCTAAAAAAAAAACATATCTATGCCTTTGACAAAAGGGCATTTGCCTTTAGAGCTTTTCCCTTTGCCTTTATTTGAAAATAAATAAAATCATTATGAATGCACTATAATGTCTTAAGGTTCATTACTAAGGCCTCTGCCTTTAAATAAAGGTTAAATAAAGGTTTTTTTGTTGTGGGTTAAGTAGTCACTGCCCAAAGGTGGTGGGGAATGACCAAGCAATGATCTTGTGGGACTTCCACATTGAAATGGCTAACCAACCAGACATAGCAGTGATGGAAGAACAGGAGAAGAGGGCCGAAGTGATAGATGTAGCGATCTCAAATAAGAGCTACACCAGAAACAAGGAACATGCAAAGGTTGAAAAAGTACCATGGGCTGAGAACAGAGCGGGAAAAGATGTGGAAGGTGAAAATAATAGTAGTTCCCATAGTTATATTTAAATGATCAAGCCATCATATAAATCTATTTCCATTATATTCTCTTTAAAAAACATTAATGTTAAATAGATATAATGATCATTTATTTAACTTCACATGTTAATGCTAACAAAAAGTTAGTTAATTAATAAGTGTCACAAAATTACACCTTCCCCCCATTCTGTAGTGGTTTGGTCCACATTGTTGTGGCTGTTGAGTTGCCTACCCTCTGTTAGCCTGTATTCATCTGTCTCCCCTCATTAATATAAGTGCATTTAAATCTTCATGTTTTTCCCTTGGTTGTCTGCCTTTGTCTTTGCAATTACAGTAATAAATGCTATTTGTCAGCACCGCTCTGTCAGCTTCCACTCCCTCGATCACGATGTGCACGTCACGTTGCAATAAGAAGCTTATCCAAAAATCGTATCCATGTGGGACCATATCTAAGAGATGTGCTCATCCCTTGCTTATGTGGAACCTCTAGGCAAACCTATACCTGGTTTCTGTACATCAAGGCTATGTATATTTAAGCTTGATAACCCATCCTATATGTTAACATATTTCAATGAAACATTTTCATTTACATTAACATATGAAGATAAGCTTTGCCTGGAGTCAGGAACTCCTGTTATCATGTTATGTACATACAAACTCAAGACAAACTCACACTCCAACTCGCACAGACACACACACACACACACTGTATATATACATATCCTGACATATATGTCTGATATATATTTCCCTGAAACATTATGTTTCTGGAGGTCTGGGGTAAGAACTCCTCTCCTAATGTGTCTATTATCTATTTAATCTCTAGATGTTTTACAAACTGTTGTGAAGTTGGCTTCTCAACTATCATCTAGTTGAGAAGCTTCAGGTTTTGGTTCCGCACTGGCAAATCTTTTTGGTTCATTACATTTTGCATGCTCACTGAGCTGTTCGATGCTCCCCCTACAGTGCATTTTTGTATTTTTTGCATCAGTGTGGACCTCTTGGCTTAAAGCAAAGTGACTCCAAGTGGATAGGAAATATTTTCTGACATTTGTCCCTCCCCTCTCTGTCTCCCATGAGCTGCAGGTCATCCAGCAGGTCTGGACTCCTTCTCACCATGGTCAGTTCACCATGGTCCCCATCCCCAATAGCGACGTACCCATCAGCCCGGCAACACAGATGAGTCAGAATGACTCAACAGACTCTGTAACAAGTGCTGTAAGCATCTGATACCAAATCACACTATTTATGTATATTAGCAGTGATATATATTTTGTACTGTTTGATGTCAAGGGCTATAAGTACTAACGTTAATGAAAACATTTTAAAATTATGCAAACGTTTTTATTTATGTGTTTATTTATTTGTTTTGCAAAAACTACTATAGAAGGCTGGTCTTCCAGGAGGCTTCTGTAGTGACATGTCTGTCATTGTTTTTTTTTTTTCAAGAATAAAATCAGTAACCACAGCTGCCAGTTCTCTAACAAAATAATCCGAGGTGTATGCAAACTCCACACTACATGCAGATGTCCATAATATAATGCAGGTGTGATTGTCCCAAGAATGCAAAATTGAACACGTGTGTACCAGATTGCTGTTTTAAGAATGTAAACCATCACACGCTCATTGCATAGTATCTTTGACTTTTAATTACAAAAAATATTTAATTTTATTTCAGTAATACTGTCATGTCTATCTCTGCCCCCCGCCCATCTATCTGACAAATATTTTGTGTTTGTATTCCATGTGCTTCTGTTTATGCTCCAGTTGTTCCTGTCTGGTATTTTGTAACCCTGCCCCATGTAATTGTTCTCATGTGTTCCTTGTTTAGTTTTTTGTTAGTATCTGGTATTTAAGCCCTGTGTTTCACAAGGGCTGGTATTTGTTAAATGCACAGCTGCTCAGGTCAGTGTTTCCCATGTCTATGGATATTGTGGTTAACATGTCTAACCCTGATATTCAAGTAAATCATGTCTCTCTCCGGACAAGCTGCATTTGTGCCAAGGTACATTTTTCATGCAAACCATTCTGATCACCAGTGGTTTTGATAGAAAAGATTGCTTCCGACGTTTCATAGCCAAATACTAATTCCGAAGGACTAAATTTTTAAAACCGTTGTATTGCTTCACGAGCCGCAACTTCACTTCACGAGACATTCCTTCATCCAAAACATGGCCACTTCCTAGGCAGTACTTACAAGCACCTCGACTTGAGTGTCTGATGAAACCGCTTTACTGCACCTTGCGATTCTGGATGGTAAGGACATGTTTCACCCTCAACAGCTACAAGACCTGTGAAAAAAGCTTAGAAGTAAAATTAGATCCTTGATCTTTGTATCGCCCTCGGTAAGCCAAACGTTGTGAACTTAACGCTCAACTCTATAGTTCGACTTGTAACTTTTCTCAAGGGGATTGCTACAGGAAACCGTCTTAACAAAGACTCATTACTTGTACGTTTTATCATACCTAGATGACTAGACCACGGATAATCATGACCGACTTTTAATACCAAATCGTGATCTACAGAAAGAACAATATGATGAACTGTGTTGAATACCGGTTTGTTGAAGTCCATTTGCGTATCAATATATTACCAAAAACAAGCCACGTGTGTTTCCTGTTCAGAAGCAATCGAACTATTCACAGACTATCACTTGCCTCTCTTCCCCCTTTTCTTCTTGCCACTCTGCTTTTAAAAATACAAAACCCCACCCCCATTATTAAATTTCCTTGCGAGAGGAAATCACGCCAATAAAGTCTTCCGATTTTCTTCTGGTAGAAGTTTTTTCTTTATTGTTGCTGTAATCAATAAAATGTAATCAGTGATATTGTCAAGAAAGTAACAAAGCAAATGCCAACCCGTAATTACCTTAATGTCACGGTGAGGGTTACACTTAAGAACTGATGGTCAATTAGTAAAATAACAATGTTATTGTCCTGTATTGAAATGCGTTGTAAAAAGTAGCCTATGACATTCCACTGTCTGAGGAAGGGAAATGTATTATGGAATTTGTAGAACAGCTCTGGTGTAAATAAATGATAAGTGCCTGATTATTTTCAGTCCAGCTAACCTAATTAGAGCATGAGGGTTAGATACAGGCGTGTAACAATGGCCAGTGAGTGTTGAGAGCGATTGCACACATGTAACTTCGCTATGCATAAATGAATATTCCCACATTTGAGTTGTTGATCATTTCGTGAGCATCAGCAGCTCCTCCAGGACAGACCTGACCTCACTCTTCCTCTCCCACTGGAGGATGCTACACTCTGTGAACGGATTGAGGAGCAGATGTATGTGACACCAGGGGGGAGCATTACAAAGCCAGGGACTGTAAACTCTGTCGGACGAAAATGGTGGAAAATTCGAAGGACAGGGGAATGCAGAAAAACATACACAAGTATATACAGTAGACTAAACATTTGCATAGCAGTTACTGACACAAAAATGCCTGTAGGATCAGGGATATGTAATTTATAAAATGCATTAAAACATTAATTAATATATTAATAAATAGTTGGGGAAAGACAAGTGAATGCAGCAAATAGGCAGAGACAACCATGAACCTCTGGCACTGAAAGCAGACACAAACACACAACCTCTTTAGTCACAACACCCAGAAACGCCACGTTGCAATCCAGAGGTTGTTGTACCTAAAGATCATTTTGAAATCAGACCTGGTCTTGAAATGCAATAAGCAAACCATGCCATTATCAGAGAACAGTACCCCATACCCACAGTAGACGAGCAACTCATGAATGGATCCTAAATATTTAGCACACTGGATTTAAAATGAGCTTCCAATTAAAATGAGCTTACGGAAGACACCAGTTGGAGCTAATGTCAGAGTAATGCCAGAGGACATTTACTGCTCACAGTAGGGAGTATAAATACAAAAGGCTTCTCTGTGGTGTATCATTTCCAATTAGCAGTCTGAGCACGAGATTGTGTCTGCTCTAGCAGGCACTGTGGGAGTCGAAAACATATTGGATGCCGCCATTGCACATGCATGGAACCAGTCAACACATGACCAGTGACTGATTGTCAGGAATGTGGACTGTCTCTGGATCCTGAGAAGTGGATATCAATGCGCTAAAAGATGGACTTTATGAAAGACAGAAACCTCACATGTTTTTTACATTGTGATTGGTTTATATAATGTATTCAATTATTCTGAAACTGCTCAATAAAAATAGACTTAAATAAAAAAAATGTCATTTAAGGATTAGAAACCCTTTGGGAATTTCAGACAATGTTTAGGGTGTCTAAATATTTTCTCTTTCCTTGCCAGAACTTTTCTACCTCATGAAATTCATATGTCTAGTTTCTATCATTACTCAGGTATATTCTCACATGTGTTTATGAGCTACAATATATCTACAATGATAACTACACTATAACACTATAATAAATATAGAATTATACATCTGGTCATTAATACACTTTCTGTTCTTATTGGGTGTGGTTTCAGAAATCAGATGTTCTCAGTTATGTTGGCTGCTCATGATTGTAATGATGTGTTTCATTTGTGTATTAGTTCATGTACACTAACAAACAAATCTACCCGTTGATCACAGATGTATTTAATATCACTGAAATGTCACTCTCTCTCTTGTCAGTGGCACTGCCTTAACATTGCCATTGTTAATATGTTTACTGGAGCTTTTAACCAGTGTATCTGCTCTTTGGTTACCACCATTTCCTCACTGTATTTAAGCTCCATCAGCTCCATCATCTCCATTCGTGTGCTCTTCTCTGTTTCCGTGGTCTCCATGCTCTGACAAAATAAGAGTCTCTGTGTAAACAACAGGAGAAAACACCACCTGCTGCCATTATGGCAAGGCCCACACAGAATATTTAAATATTTCCACCATATGTTAACATGTTTAAAGATAAAGTTCTTTCAGGTCTCAGCAGGTGTTCGCTACGTAATGTGCTCATCATAAAATCCCTCTGTCTTTCTGCTGCCATACATTGCCTTTCTTGCATTTGGGTAAGAGCATATGATATATTTATCTGTTAAAGCCTTTAAAAAACGTTATAAGTTTTGAACATTTTGTACAGTAATAGGACACAGTCAGGCCACGTCTTTCCATCATCTATTTGCATATTTGCTGTACAATAATCTTTCGGTTCCTATAGGAGCCCAGCTGCTATGTTTATGTATAAGGTGGTCGGGGGTCTACTGGCCCTGCTGTTGGCTTGCTCCATCAGAGCTGAGGAGGTCAGATACATCAATATATTCATAAATATACTCACATATTTGGACACATCCTCATGTAGCTCACTGCAATCACAAGGTAAGAGTAAAATGTACAAATATCACTCTGTTTCTCATTGTAAGCCAGTGTGTAATAAATTCATATTGTCTCTTTTTTCATGTGTCATGTGACCTTTCATGTAGCCAGGTAAGTCATCAACTATGAAATATAAACACTTCATAAACTATATATATATATATATATATATATATATATATATATATATATATATATATATATGTCACTTTCACTGAAAACCTTTGCATCAAAATGTCAAAAATATTTTATCTAATATATCTACATCTAATTTAAGTGAAAAAACAAGCAGTGAATGGATGGATGCCACGGTAAATGTGAATGTAAATGCCATAATAAATGTGTTATGTAGACATAAACATATTTACATGTAAACATATTTACAAATTCAAATTTACCAAATCAGTAAATTTACAAAGTTCATTAATATATGTTTTTCTTTTAAATGGTACACTGACAAACTGTAATGACAGTGGTGTAAAACTTTATGTTTATAGGAAAGGGTTCAGTGTTGAAATCAGCTGTGTACTCTGCATTAGTTCGTGACTTTGACGAGCCGGAGCTGATTGATGACATTGCTGTTGATGATGAGAGGAATGCTGATCCCTGCACCATCCAAGACTGCATGTGGCCCAAGTCCAGTGACGGCAAAGTCTACGTGCCTTATGTCATCGCCAACCACTACCATATACCTGCGATGGGCACTAATATTATCCACTACTTCTACACCTTTATAGAGTTGAAGAAATTGCCTACAGTACTGTGAACTACTCCTGATTCATTTGTAGTCTGTTACTCAAAGAGAGATATCAACTGCACAATACATTTTATAACTGCACATTCTGTTCTGTCAGCTTGGACCCAGAGCAAAGTCACTCCACCTGTTAAGAAGAGATTAACTGTGCCTCAGTCTCCAGCGAGGTGCGTGTCATCCAGCGTGGGCCAGACTCCTTCTCCTCTGTCTCCTGCATCCACTTCAGACAGCGCTCGAATGAGAGGGATTATATCAGCATCGAGTCCCTCAATGGGTATGCATCATAGTACATTCCTGTACATTCCTGTTTATGTTAACATTCTCCGTTGCTACATTCACAAATCACATGCATGTTTTTATTGGTATTTCTATGGTATTTATTGTTACAATTTAGTCCTGCTTAGAATATCTTTAGTTATGGTTAATTTTCCTAACAATGACTTTAACATATCAAAAAACATTGGTTAGCACAGTTGTTACAGTAACTATGAGAGTTGTAACAAAACTGTGTCACAGATCCATGAATCAATGATCCATATAAAGTTCAATGAGCAATATAATGTTGTGAACTGGACTTAAACTGAACTTCAGTACTTCTGACTACTGAGAGAAGGCCTGTAGTAAATGACTTGGCTATTTGTTTGACAGATACTACTCTTACATTGGTCGCCGTGGTAATGCCCAGACAGTGTCTCTATCCCGGAGTGGCTGTATCTACCATAAAACTGTCCAACATGAGCTACTTCATGCTCTGGGCTTCAACCACGAGCAGAAGCGCAGTGATTGTGACAACCACATCCGCGTTGTCTGGGAGAATGTTGTCCCTGGTGGAGTACCAATAATTATCACAGCTTTACATCTTACAGAAATATGTATTCAAAAAAATTATATGGATCTAATTTATTTTTTACACGATCTCAGCATGGCCGTAATGTTGTACTTACATCACCTGTTTTGATATAAGAAATAAGACATGATAAAACATGATTAAAAAATGTTGCATTTAACAACAATGGTAGCATTCCATGGAATGATTATGATGTTTTACTTACTGAATAATTATGATGTTTTACTTCTTGAATGATTGTGATGTTTTACTTACTGAATGATGTTTTTACTTATTGAATGATTGTGATGTTTTACTTACTGAATGTTTATGATGTTTTACTTACTGAATGATTATGATTGTTTTACTTATTGAATGATTATGATTGTTTTACTTACTGAATGATTATGTTTTACTTACTGAATGATTGTGATGTTTTGCTTATCATTTGCTTTCTTCATTAGACAAGAAGCACAATTTTGACAAGATTGATGTGACGGGCAGGAGGTGCGAACGAAAAGGAAGCGATCACGCCAAGTCTCAGAGAAAAAGAGGGGTTTAATAAATAATGTGCGCTAACCAAAATCCCGTGCACTGATCCAAATTAAGGATACAATAACCAGCAGTCAACTGGTACATAGACAAGGCATTTATAGACAGACAAACTACCGTCAGGTGAGGGAGCTAATAAGCCCCACCCACCTGAGGGAAGTACACAACGCAACAACAGGACAACTGCCGCTGTACCGTAGGTGACCGGGAGGGGGAGCCTCCCTCACCGTGACAGACCCCCCCACCAAGCCGCACTACGGCCCGATGTGCGGCCCACAGCGGCAGAACACAAGACGAAGGGGCAGGAAGGCGGGGACAAGGCAGGGCAACACCTCCTGCGGTCCGGGAGCTGAAACACAAAACATATAACACAATTTATATGGGCGGGACCCTGGACCGACTGGGCCGTCAACAAGACAAAACCATGCCCCAGTCGGTCACAGAGCCCTCACGCCCCAAAGGCCCCACAAAGTGTGCGTGTGTGCAGGTTACCTCCCTACTGCACAGTTGAACGTCTCCTGGACCAACCTCTCGGCTCGGGGCAGACCACTATCCAGGGCCTGGAGTACCCCTGGCATTACCTAGCCCGGCCAGGAGACCACCCCCTTTTGGAGGGGTACGGAGCAAGGGTGGACTCCTCCACCCTGCCGGAGGTTCCATTAGGAAAGCACTCCCTCCCCATCATGGGCCGGCTAGCTCCAGGGTAAAACCCTCATCAACCCGAGCACGAGGGCTGGTCCAGGGACACCACAGTCAACCGGGGAGGAACATGCACACAATACATAGACACAAATACACACACAAAGACAACGAAAACGCGCACTTACCCTGACCGTTATAGTACCCCTAACACAGGGGGGAGAGGTCTCCATCTCGGAAGGAGGGGACACCCCTATACTTCGCCTCTTACTGGAGGGAGGGGGCCCCTACCTTCTCTGGAGACACTCTCACATCCCTGGTCAGGGCCTCCATTAGGAGCTGCGCCTTCCATGCCACGGTCCATGGCATGGGACCCTCCATAGCCCCTCCCCCAAACGCCCTTTGGAGGAGGAGCGTACGGGGAATTACATAAAACAATTCACAAGCACGCTAGGACAAACACAAACACGAGGTGGGCGACACAAACACATACGCGCACTTACCCTCTCACCGGCGGGCTTCACACCCTCTCTCAGCTCGCCCCAGACACTCCCTCTAAGAGGTCTGAGGGCTCCAGGGCAACCCCTCTCCAGAGGGAAATTCTGCCCTTTCTCAGCTCACCCTAGGCCACCTGTCCAGTGGGCCTAGGGGCTCCAGGACAGCCCCCTCACACTCCCGGTATGGCCTCCTTCCGGAGCTGCGCCTTCTGTGCCACAAACAGTGGCACAGGACCCCATATAGCTCCCCCCCAAAACATATTTTGGGAGCCCTAAGGGGAATTACATAAATACACGAAAGACAAACACAAACACGCAAGACAAACGGCAGACGCACCTTCCACTCACTAGCTCAATCCCGAAGTCTCACACACGCATCACACACATCTCACACATGCACATGCACAAACACAGACTGCGGGCGAGCACTTTAGTGAGGCGGAGCCGCCTTTAAGGAGGGAGCGCTTTTGGTCTCCAGCCTCTTACATCGCCGTGCTAAACAGTGCTTTTAAACGTATACACAAAGACGCACGCACGGCGGAACGAGCGATAAAGGACCAGGCTCACCTCCACAAACATTCAAACAACAGAATATCACGTAGACAAACACTTACCACGAGACATGACCACAAACGAAGGAGAAAGTAAAGGAGACTGGCGGCTTCCGAAAGGTGGCTGGTTATTCTGTGACGGGCAGGAGGTGCGAACGAAAAAGGAAGCGATCACGCCAAGTCTCAGAGAAAAAGAGGGGTTTAATAAATAATGTGCGCTAACCAAAATCCCGTGCACTGATCCAAATTAAGGATACAATAACCAGCAGTCAACTGGTACATAGACAAGGCATTTATAGACAGACAAACTACCGTCAGGTGAGGGAGCTAATAAGCCCCACCCACCTGAGGGAAGTACACAACGCAACAACAACAGGACAACTGCCGCTGTACCGTAGGTGACCGGGAGGGGGAGCCTCCCTCACCGTGACAGATTGACACTGTGAATCAGGGGACTTCCTATGACTACAACTCTGTCATGCAGTACCACAGGTCAGTCCCAATGACTGTTTGATTGGGGCAATAAAGGAGCAATAAATTAGTTTTCCAATGATTCTTCACATGGAAACCTTTAAACTAGTGCCGTTCGTGTTTCAGAGGTTCTGTACTAAATTTGAAATATGGCTGCCTCCATGTGGGGGACCCACTTGGTGGAACACTACAAAGTAATTTGATTCTCCATGTCATGTGATATGCACTTTATTAAGAAAATACTGTATATAAATAATAATAAATCATCATAAAACTTTCAGAAATATTGTCTGCTACTTTTTGGTGCTAAAAGTTACCTCCTTATTTAAATGATGGAATTTACAAGTGAAGTCTGATTTTGTTATTTGTCATTTCAGAACTGCTTTCTCTAAGAATGGTCAGCCCACCATGGTCCCCATCCCCAACAGCAATGTATCCATCAGCCAGGCAACTCAGATGAGTGAGAATGACATCACCAGACTCAACAGACTCTACATGTGCTGTGAGTGCTTGTCTCAAATCCATGTGTTGGCAGGATGAACCAAACACATGTATTGTAATACAAGTTATTTTGGATAAGACTGTCTGCCAAATGATGTAAATCGCATGGTATTAGTATTCAGAATATAAAAACTATGCTTGTTTGAAGACTAAACATATCTGTCTCTTTCTGCAGAGATTAGGGAATACTGCAGAAGCCTAGTCTTCCTGGTGGCTTGCTGTGGAGTCATGTGGCTCTGCAGACATTTGTCTGTTGTGACAACATGCAGAAGAAGGGCAGTGATAATAAAGTGTTAAATAAATAAAGCATTAAATAAAGTTTAAACAATAAAATTGGAGTTCCCCCATTACTGTATTGTTTCCATTTGTGTTGATTCCAACTGTGCAAAAAGAAAAAAGCTTCATGTACATAATGCCAAATGATTCCAATTATATATATATATATATAAAAAACCTTAAATTTGGCCTTGTCAGTGCATGAATGGAACTTCTAAAACCAGAAGCACTGTGGATTCTCCAGCTGACCCCCACTGGATAGACTTCTAATACAAGGAAAACAGAGATACTGGTGACTTGGCTACATGCATCATGCAGATGCATGGTTTAGACTTACATTTGTATGCTACGTTACATTTGTACCACGATGCCCGATTCCGATCTTGCATGCAAAAGCAATTTCTGCCACTGATCAACTCTGCAGAATATGCATTTAAAACAGCTGCAAATATATACACGGTGCATTAAGGGCTTAAACATATTTAACATTTAACATCCACTGTCTGCTTTTCTAACCCCGCATATTCCTGAGGGATCAATAATTCTTTTATCCGTCAAATGGCATGTTCTAAAAATAATGTAGCTTCAACATTTAGCATACACTCTTATCCAGAGCGACTTTCAAAAGTGCTTTGTCATCTACTCGTAGAATATATCCTAGCCAGTACAGTAGTTTAGAGCTCAATATGACATTAAACTAGAATACTGCTGAAATACAGGAATCAGTGCCAGTACCTAGAAGAAGTGCAAATTAAGCATAAAGCCTCGGTCAAACAATGAGAACAGTTTCAGCTTCTCAACAAAGGTGCACAATGAATGGTCATTTAAATATTCCACAAGTAGATGGGTCCTCAGTCTGCGTTTGAAGATTGCATTGGACCGAGCTGTCCAAACATCCAGTGGAAGTTCATTCCAACATCTGGGAGCCAGGACAGAGAAGAGTCTCGATGCTTTGCTGAAGCTTGACATTTACTGGCATCATTAATGACGAGTACTGTCCTGCCTTGTGTTAACAGACACACAGATATGTGTTAGTAGTTAGCAGCTGCTTTATTTGTCCTGCTAGGCAGCCATGCAGAGAGATTCGTTTCTCTAACCTGTAGGTATGGATCATGTCAGGTCCAGGAGTTGGCCCCTCCTTGATGTTTATGATCCACTCTGGTGTATGTACAGTTGTACTGAGGACTGGTTCCTGGATCTGGAACACGGCTGTGTTCTGCTTTGAGATTATGTGATTATTCTCCCATTTACTCTCCCAGCACTTTTCTGTTTGGTCTGGGTGGAACCCAGAAAGCAAGAGAGTCAAGAGAGTCAAGAGAGTGAAGGTTCTGCTGTATTGTGACCAACAGCGTTGGATGCTTCTTCTGTGGTGAGAGCATTTACATTGCTGGTAAGAGAAAATGGCCAAACTGATTAGAGATGACAGGAAATCAATGTCAATTCAAATAACTACTCTTGATGATCATGGTGAGCAAATAAATACATCACACTGCACAATAAATCAAACCTTGAGGCAAGCAGCTGAAACTTCATAAATCAGGAATATCAGGTTACAGCAGACACTGGCTAACAAAAATGGACAGCTGAAGACTGGTAAAACAACACCTGGTCTAATTAATTTTGATTTCTGCTGTGACAGCTGGTAGGGTCAGAATTTGCTGTGAATCTATGGACCTAAACTGCCTTGTGTCAACAGTTTAGTCTAGTGGTGATAATGGTGTAATAATAATTTCAACCCAAGGACACGTCGCATATCAGAGGAAAAGCAACTTTGAAAGAGAAGATATGTTCAGAGAAAAGTTTAGAGGAGAGTTTTCAAGGAAGAAAGAGGAGAACAGGACGAAGCAGTTGAGGGAAAGTTTCATAGCTTTAGCAGAGTAGCACTGAAAAACATTCCACCTACTGTCGACAGTCATGTACAAGGAATGGCAAGAGGTTTAATGGCAGTAGATCTGAGGGAAGGAAGGAAGGAAGGCCAGTGAGGGTGAAGAAGCTAAGGAGCAGTAGCGGTAATAACGCGGAAAGGTATCGGCATCTTACGTAAAGGTTACGCTGGCATATGCCACTGACATCGACATCTTACATACAGGTGACAGTGCCATATGTCAACTTATATGTTGCTTATGCCTCTTGTATGGTTATTGATAGTTGTGCCTGGTTCTGTTCTGTGTTAGTTAAGTGCTTTCTGTAGTTGGTGTTCAAGTTATTCATGTCTACCTGTATTGGTTATTGTTCTTTGTACAGTGGTGGACAGTAATGAAGTAAATGTAATTCGTTACTGTACTTTTACTCCACTGCGTTTAAAAGTGAAATATCTTATTTTTTACTCAACTACATTATGCGAAATCTGTCATTACTTCAGGCTTCATGTGTTCAACAAAGTAACGTCAAAACAAAAGAAGCGCAAAGCACGTGCACCAATCAGCGTTCGGTTCAACGTCGCTGCAAGGGCACCAAACAGCGTACAGTTAAACGGTAATGCAACAGCTTACACGTTAATACCGGTAATAAAACAGCATGACAGAAAATATACCTACTTAAAAATGGATGAATCTACTGATTGTAACGCGCCACACAATCCTTGGCCTTATTTGAGCACATTGTTTGAAGTAGTCGAGGAAAAAAAAGACTCGTTTTAGAGTGCCTTCTCTGCCTGCCTCAGTATCATACGATTTCTTCCTCCAAAAATTCCCCTGGACTGTTTTCACGACTCTGTTAAAATCTCGCTCTACTCGGCGCATGTGTCCGTCTCCTCGTTATGAATTGCCCGTTGCGTTACACCAGTGTTGTGTCTAATTCTGACTCATCTGCAGAGTCTGACTCCCCTGTTTACACGCACATAAAGACGGATGATATTCGCAATTTACGTTGTTTCTATGCATAAACCTGTAACGCCGGGAGCGGCGGAGAAGAAGTTGGCGGACACAAACGATGAGATGAGCGAGATTTATTAAAGGGCAATCCAAAATCAGAGTCGTTATACCGGGCATGGGTCAAAACATCCAGGGAGTCCGACATCGAAACATAACCAACACGAATAGACATTATTAAATGAAAGTAACAGGCAAGACAAACTAAAGACTAGACACAGGGCTGAACAACTCACGTAACACAGAGACAGGATACAATGCAATTAACAGGACCGAGAGTTAGACGAGTGACTAGACAAAATAACCGGCGACATTCCAGACATAACACAGGGTTGAAATAGACAGGACTAATACAAGACACCTGAATGGGAATAACGAGGGGCGGGACTATGAAACACATGGCTATCACAACAAACAGACATGAAGTGACAAGGAAAGCAGGGCGGATCGTGACAGTACCCCCCTCTAAGCGCACCACACCCGGGGTGCGCAAACCAAAACCACGAACAGGACATTAACCAAAGACACAAGGGAAACCAGGAACAGACAAAGCAGGCACACCAGAAACAAACGACGAACACAAACCAGAAACGGACGACATCGGTAGGGAAGGAAAACCAGGAAAAAAATTTGGGGCAGGGCGAGAGACTAAAGGAAAGCTAGGGACAGACACGGGAGTGCAGACGGACGAGGGAACAAAACTAGAACAGGTAGAGACACAAGACTGAGGACGACGAACAGGCTGACATGAGGGTGGAAGAGCAACATTACAAGAAGGGTGACGATGACTAGGAGGAGGCACAACAGGAGGACGAGGAAGACGAAGACCTAACATAGACCAGGCAACCGACAGGGGGACTGGCACAAACACAGGGACAGACACCGGGACAGACACTGAAACAGGCATAGGGGCAGGCAAAAATGGGACCGACACAGGAAAAGACACAGGAACAGAAACAGACACCATAACACGGGCAAAGACAACACCAGGAGTAACAGAAGGCAAAAACAATGGAGTAGAGTCCACAAAAGAGAGCGGGGAGGGCGGGGCACAAGGAGCAACAGGGGGCAAAGTGCAGGGCGGGACGGGCGGGACACGGGAACTTCGCAGGGCGGGGACGGGCGGGGTCCGAGGCGCAGCAGGGGCGGGACGGGCGGGGCCCGAGGCGCAGCAAGGCGCGCAGGCAGTCCCAGGTCCCCAGGTGGCGCTGCGGGGACTTCTGGCGGCGGTGGATCCAGATCCACCGGAGGCGCGGCGGCGACCGTCAGCTGCGGCGACGGCTCCTCCCGAGTCGCGTGAACAGGCGGTGAAGGTGACCCCTTCTGGGTCACGGGAACAGGCGGCGAGGGTGACCCCGTCTGGGTCGCGGGAACAGGCGGCGAGGGTGACCCCGTCTGGGTCGCGGGAACAGGCGGCGGCCCCATCCGGGTCACGGGAACAGGTGGTGAAGGTGACCCCGTCTGGATTGCGGTAACAGGTGGTGGTGACTCCTGGGCCTCCGGCGCTCGAGCTGGCCTCTCCTGGGCCTCTAGCACTTGGTTAGGCCTCTCCTGGGCCTCCGGCACTAGAGCTGGCCTCTCCTGGGCCTCCGGCGCTAGGGCTGGCCTCTCCTGGGCCTCCGCGCTAGGGCTGGCCTCTCCTGGGCCTCCGGCGCTAGAGCTGGCCTCTCCTGGGCCTCCGGCGCTAGAGCTGGCCTCTCCTGGGCCTCCGGCACTCGAGCTGGCCTCTCCTGGGCCTCCGGCACTCGAGCTGGCCTCTCCTGGGCCTCCGGCACTCGAGCTGGGCCACTACTCCCCCCCAAAAAATTCTTTGGGGTAGCTGCCGTACCGGGGATAACCATTTGGGGCGCTGCGGCAGCAGGGCTCGATTCAGGGGGCGTGGCTTTCCCCACTGGAGCTTGAATGAGCCTGGGAGAACATACAGACACAGCTGCCTCTCGGTTGCTTTCTCTGCGACGGCTCCGCCTCACACGAGGCATCGGGAGCTCGGAGTGGCTTTTGAAAGCCAACCGAGGGCTGAGCAAATGCTCGTCTGCATATTCCTCCCTGTCAGCCACGTCTTGCACTACAGGTCGCTCCTCCCTGTAGTGTTTATCAAAACGGGCTGACTCGCAGCGTTTACCAGGGGTCTCGTCGCGAAAACCAGTAAGAATTTGCAGTAAAGTTACCTTCTTTCTGGAGCGACGAGATCCCCTTGTTCCCACAACGCCAGGGGAATTCCTGTCTCTGGTTAGTTCGCTGTAATATCGGAGATTCGGGCTGCACGGAAGCAGCCAACATCTCATTACAGCGACTGAACTTACCAGAGTCTCGCTCTCTCGCTGTGTCCTTGTATGGCCGGTTATTATGTAACGCCGGGAGCGGCGGAGAAGAAGTTGGCGGACACAAACGCTGAGATGAGCGAGATTTATTAAAGGGCAATCCAAAATCAGAGTCGTTATACCGGGCATGGGTCAAAACATCCAGGGAGTCCGACATCGAAACATAACCAACACGAATAGACATTATTAAACAAAAGTAACAGGCAAGACAAACTAAAGACTAGACACAGGGCTGAACAACTCACGTAACACAGAGACAGGATACAATGCAATTAACAGGACCGAGAGTTAGACGAGTGACTAGACAAAATAACCGGCGACATTCCAGACATAACACAGGGTTTAAATAGACAGGACTAATACAAGACACCTGAATGGGAATAACGAGGGGCGGGACTATGAAACACATGGCTATCACAACAAACAGACATGAAATGACAAGGAGAGCAGGGCGGATCGTGACAAAACCTTAACACGGACCAAAGTGGTGGTCATAAAGGCCCCAGAGCATTGCGCACTTTTTCTTCAAGAGCTTTTAACCAGTCCATCATAAGACCACCAAACAAGTTGTATTAAATTACGTGCATCCTAAACAACAACCTACAACTCTTGAATTGGTATTAATACATTTTATCTCTTTGTGGTGGTCAGTTTTTGTTTAAATAATTTCTATTGCCATTTATTAAATTACCCAACACAGATTCTTGCCTATGGGAAAAGTAGTCTTAAGTATTCTAAGGATGAGCTCAACATCGCTACCACATGGTCAATAAAAATACGAACATTCAAAGGTACTGAAATTTATAAATAAGGTTTGAATACACACCAAAGAGTTGCAGGTTGTTTAAGATTCACTTTATGTAGTCTAATACAACTTGTTTGTGGACTTATGACGGGCCGTTTAAAAGCTATTCTTCTTCTTCTTTCGGCAATTCCCGTTTAGGGGTCACCACAGCAGATCAAACTCCTCCATCTAGCCCTGTCCTGAGTGTCTTCCACTGACACAACCGCCACTCTCATATCCTCTACCACTGCATCCATAAACCTCCTCTTAGGTCTACCTCTCCTCCTCTTGCCAGGAAGTTCCATCCTCAAGACCCTCCTGCCAATATACGTCTCCTCTCTCCTCTGTACATGTCCAAACCATCTCAATCTCGCTTCTCTAACCTTATCTCCAAAACAAGCTACATGTGCTGATCCTCTAATAAACTAATTTCTGATCCTATCCTTCCTCGTCACTCCAAGTGAGAATCTCAACATCTTCATCTCAGACACCTCCATCTCCCTCACCTGTCTCTTTGTCAGTGCTACTGTCTAGTCCATACAACATAGCAGGTCTCACTACTGTCCTATACATCTTACCTTTCATTATAGCCGACACCCTTCTATCACAGATCACCCCTGATACTTTGTGCCATCCACACCACCCTGCCTGCACTCTCTTCTTTACCTCTCTTTCACTTCCTCCATTACTCTGTACCTTCGACCCTAAGTAGGTAAATTCGTCGACCTTCACCAAATCAACTCCTTGTAACTGGACCTGTCCACCGTCTGCCCTCTCATTCACACACATGTACTCTGTTTTACTCCTGCTCACTTTCATTCCCCTGCTTTCCAAAGCATACCTCCATCTCTCCAAGCTCGCCTCCACCTGCTCCCTACTCTCACTACAGATCACAATGTCATCAGCAAACATCATAGTCCAAGGGGACTCCTGCCTAACCTCGTCCGTCAGTCTGTCCATGACAATTGTGAACAGGAAGGGACTCAGGGCTGATCCCTGGTGTAGTCCTACCCCCCACTTTAAACCCGTCTGTCATTCCTACCGCACATCTCACTGCTGTCACACTGTTCTCGTACATATCCTGCACCACCCTCACATACCTTTCCGCTACTCCTGACTTCCTCAAACAATACCACAGCTCCTCTCTCGGTACTCTATCATAAGCTTTCTCTAAGTCAACAAACACACAATGTAACTCCTTCTGTCCTTCCCTATACTTCTCCATTAGCACTCTCAAAGCAAACATAGCATCTGTGGTGCACTTAGCTGGCATGAAACCATACTGCTGCTCACAGATCTCTACTTCTCCTCTAAGCCTAGCTTCCACTACTCTTTCCCAGATTTTCAGGCTGTGACTGATCAACTTAATTCCCCTGTAATTACTACAGCTCTGAACATCGCCCTTATTCTTAAAGATCGGCACCATTATGCTTCGTCTCCACTCCTCAGGCATCTTCTGGCCTTCCAAGATTCTGTTAAATAACCCAGTCAAAAACTCCACTGCTGTCTCTCCCAAACATCTCCATGCCTCCACTGGAATATCATCGGTCCAACTGCCTTACCACACTTCATTCTCCGAATCGCAGCCCTTACTTCCTCCTTGCTCACCTGGGGCACTTCCTGATTCACAACCTCTACCTCTTCTAACCTTCTTTCCTTTTCATTCTCTTGATTCATCAGTTCCTCAAAATACTCCTTCCACCTTCCCAAGACACTCTCCTCACTACACAACACATTTCCATCTTTATCCTTTATCATCCTAACCTGCTGCACATCCTGCCCATCACGGTTTCTCTGTCTGGCCAATCTGTACAGATCCTTTTCCCCTTCCTTAGTGTCCAACTTCTCATACAGCTTGCTATATGCCTTCTCTTTAGCTTCTGCCACTGCTCTCTTTGCCATACGACACATCTCCTTGTACTTCTGTCTACTTTCTTCATCCCGCTGAAAATCCCAATTCTTTTTAGCCAACCGTTTTCCTGTCAAACTTTCCTGAACTTCCTCATTCCACCACCACAACTCCTTGTCTATCTTCCTCTGTCCTGAGGTCACACCAAGTACCTTCCTAGCCACATCCCTCACTACATTTGAAGTCTCATCCCAGGTACCCAGAACACCACCATTACCCAGTGCCTGTCTCACCTCATCCCTGAATTTTACACCACAGTCCTCATCCTTTAACTTCCACCACCTGATCTTAGGTGCCACTCTCACTCTCTTCCTCTTCTTCACCTTCAAAACCATCCTACATATCACTATCCTATGCTGTTTAGCTGCACTCTCCCCTGGTACCACCTTGCAATCACTAACCTCTTTCAGGTTTTGTCTCCTACAGAGGATATAGTCGACCTGTGTGCATCTTCAACCACTCTTATATGTCACCCTGTGCTCTTCCTTTTTCTTAAAATAGGTGTTAACTACAGCCATCTCTATCCTTTTAGCAAAGTCTACCACCATTTGTCCTTCCGTATTCCTTTCTTTAACACCATATCTACCCAACACCTCCTCATCACCACTGTTCCCTTCACCAACATGTCCATTTAAATCTGCTCCGATAACCACTCTCTCTTCTTTAGGAACCTGCAAAACTACTTCATCTAACTCCCTCCAGAATTCTTCTTTCTCCTCCACATCACAACCTACCTGAGGAGCATAAGCACTGATGACATTCATCATCACTCCAACAATCTCTAACTTTACACAGATCACCCTGTCACTTACTCTCTTTACCTCCACTACATTCTTACTAAACTCATCCTTCAGGATTACTCCTACTCCATTTCTCTTCCTGTCTACTCCATGATAGAAGAGTTTGAAGCCACCACCAATGCTCCTGGCCTTGCTCCCCTTCCACTTGGTCTCCTGAACACACAGTATATCTAACTTCCTCCTCTCCATCGCATCAGCTAGCTCTCTCCCTTTACCTGTCATAGAGCCCACATTCAACGTACCAACTCTAACCTCCACCTTCCTGCTCTGCCTCCTCTCCTTCAGCTTCAGAACCCTCTTCCCCCCTCTCCTCCTCCTCCTTGTCCCAACAGTAGTCCAATTTCCACTAATGACCTGTTGGACAACATCACCAGTGGCGGTCGTTGTTAACCCGGGCTCGACCGATCCGGTATGGAATTTCTATTTTTGATCCGCATCATTTGATTTGGCGCAGTTTTTACACCGGATGCCCTTCCTGACGCAACCCTCCCTATTTATCCGGGCTTGGGACCGGCACTAAAATACACTGATGTGTGCACCCTAGTGGCTAGGTTGCCGTTTAAAAGCTATTGTTAGACATATTGTTAGACTAATTCTTAGACATAAACTGACCACCACAAATAGGTGCAATGTATAAATACCCAGCTAAGAGTTGTAGGTTGTCGTACGCCATGCACTTTATGTAATACAATTTGTTTGGTGGGCTTATGAAGGAGCGTTTGAAATTACTGCAAGAAACAGAATGCGCAGTGGTCTGGGGCCTTTACGATCGCCACTTGCCGAGTTTAAAAAGTAATTTGTAGACGTCCCCTTAGACGTTGCAGCGGTGACAGTAATGCGTTTAAAATAACGTGCTGTCTACCATTTAAAATACGTCTATTCCTGGCGTAAACAAAGTTGGTGTTTGTTTTGGTTGCCACTTTTGCTAATACTGTCTTAAAGTTATTGAAGAAAGAATTCCGAATGTGCGAACGTGAAACCAACGTACGTAATATGTCGACGTCACACTGTCAACTAAACGTAAGATGTTGATGTGAGTGCCATATGCCACTGTCACCTGTACGTAAGATGCCGATGTCAATGGCATATGCCAGCGTAACATTTACGTAAGATGCCGATGCCTTTCCATGTTATTACTGCCTCTCCTAAGGAGATAAGGATATGCGAAACCATAAAGGACCCTATAAGTTAACAGAAGGAGCGTATTTAAATAGCATTTAATTAAAAAAAGAAGATATTGGTAGCCAATGTTGCTGATGAAGTTTGGGGATGATGTGGGCAGAGAAAGAGTGAGAACCCTGGCAGCTTAGTTTTGAATATATTGAAGCTGGTTGAGTGTGAATTTGGAAGGAAAGCCATTCAAAAGTGATTTACAGTATTCAGGAGGAGAAAATTCCATTTTGGCATCAGCATTACTGAGGTGTGCTATGTTTCCCAACTGCTAAAAAGATGGCTTAGTGAGGAGTCAGTTGTAGCGTGTTCTAGCCACGCTTTTCGATACCTAGCTTTGTTGTTTGTTCTAGGCTATCATGGTAGTTTCTTTTACCGGCTCTTTTACCGGTGTTGCTCTGCTTTCCGTTTGTCATGTCTATTCGTGTCGGTTTTGTGTCTGTAACACAGCACCATAGTAATCACTTGTGTGTGTGTGTGTGTGTTATCACTGCACAGATGGGTAAATGTGGAGGACAAATTTTGATTGGGGTGAAAATCACAATTGACAAATATGGCACAACTTAACTTAGAATTTATAATGTCTCATACAGGTTGTTACTAGTTAGATTCCTGAATTTGGGAGTCTCCAACTCTTTCCATCACCTGAGCTAAGAAGCTGCAGAGGGATTTGTGATTGAAAAGTGAAGACGTGTCAAGTCTAGGTTTTATAAATATGGGTGCATTTGAAGCTGTAATTGCACCTTTGTGTTGAGTCTAACTCCTACTTTTGGATACGCAGAGTCACCCAAAAGAGTCTTTAGATGCCTGTCATCAGAGGCAGGTGGCATTTCTGGACAGCAGATGCCACAGTCAAGTAACACAGGCCACACTAAGTGCCACGATTATGTGGCAGCTGCCACAAGGTGCCATTTCTGGGTGGCATAGAGGCCACTTAGTGCTGCTTACATGCCAGACAGAGACCGCACCCTTACAGGAAACTTGGCAGACAGATGCACCTCCCAGTGACCTCTCAGATGTTTTGTGATTGGCCAGGTGCAGTTTGATTAGCTCTGAGTTTGTTTGCTCTTCCTAAGTTCCCCGGATGCTTTCCCGACCCGAATTTCCACCTGAATTTTAACTTGAATTTTTGGATACCTGACTGAATTTTTTTTCAAGAAATAATGGTTTCAGGTTCAGGTTCTGGTGACACTGAAAAAGCACTATAGTTCTGGGTTTTCTGTCAAGATGAGAAAGTAAAGTTACAAACGTCCATGTCCAGTCCTGAATTTGTGATGTACAAAAGAAACGTGCGTGGATTACGGCGTAAGCACGGTTTGATACATCCGGATATTTTTTTGCATACGCCATTTTCTGGATTTGTCCGTACGCCAAGTTTCATTAAGAAATCCACGCAAGTCTTTGTACATGAGGCCCCTGGGGCCTCATGCACTAAAGGTGCGTACATACAAAAACATTGCGTACGCAATGTTTCACGCAAATGGTCAGATGTACTAAATGTGACTTGAACGTGTAAAAGTACGTATGTTTTTCGTACGTATGCGACACTTAGAGGTGATGCATTGAAATCACGGTTTGATACATCTGGATTTTTTTTGCGTACGCCATTTTCTGGATGAGGGGCCTCATGTACAAAGACTTGTGTGGATTTCTTACTGAAACTTGGCGTACGGACAAATCCAGAAAATGGCGTACGCAAAAAAATATCCGGATGTATCAAACCGTGCTTACGCCGTAATCCACGCACGTTTCTTTTGTACATCCCAATCAATGTGGAATTTAGCGCACATGAGAGACACGCCCCCTATAAATGTGCAAATTAATTTAAATATGTCCTGCAACGGAGGAGTTTCCTCTCTGATCTATCACAAAGCATGTCAAAACGGGGAAAGAAGAGAAACTTCATCGAATGTGAAGTGGAGACACTCCTAAATGAAGTAGAGACACGGAAAAAATGTTTGTTTGGAACGCTGTGGATTGCTGTGGGGGTCATCAGCCACGTCTTGAGCGCGTAGCCGCTGTCTCCTAAGTAATTTAACAATTACCCATGTTTTAAATTAATTATTCTAAGCTGGCAATGTCAAATGCTTTAAATTTGTTGCTTACCAAGAAGTCACCCATCACGCACTCTGCCAGCTTGTAATCTTATCCCAACCATGCTGTTTGTAAGGATGTACGAATCATGGGTTGATCCAGACCACCGTGTATGGTGTCATATCCGTGTCAAAAATCGCGAGCGCGGAAAATCACTTCACGTGAGCAAAAATGCTCTCACACACGAGCAAAAACGCTCTCGCGCGCGAGGAGAGAGCTGCTCGCGCGAGCAAAAACGCTCTCGCGCACGGAGAGAGCTTCATCGCGTGAGCAAAACTACTCTCGCGCGAGCTAGCTAACTAACCATGTATACCAATGCTAATGTCTGACTTATTTTAACATACACAAAGAAACATTTGTGGATGTGCTATTTGGCAAACAATATAACACAATTAATTATATATTTCTTTCTCCACAAATGGATAGCCAGTGAAGCCAAACAATACACTCTCAAAGCAGAGGGTTAAATGTGGTTCAGTACAGGTACTGAATTAGGTAGAAAAGGGGCAAGACCAAAATAAATGAGAAATGTTCTCAGGGTGAATTCTGCAGAAAGAGCAATTCGCTTCCATGTCCTTTATAAACCATTGTAAAAAAAACTTTTGATGGGAAAACTGAATTATTTTAAAAGATACTTCTTTCACTTTATTATGTGTGATATATTTTCCTGACAAGGTCCAGATTTCTTTCCAATCAAGGTTGTTAAAGATGTTGTTCCAATAGGCCACTACATATGGAGTAGATACAACATCTTTCTGAAACTGAGCGTATATGATGATTACTATTGGGTGATGTAGAGAAACAAATTTTCCCTATTTCAAGATTGGTTGGGTCGATGGGTAATAATGGATGCAGGGATAGCATTTATAACAGTGCAGAATTCAGCAAAAGAAATTGCAACATTGTATTTCATTAAGAGTAAATTCTTGATATGTCAGTAGAGAGCCATTTGAGTTAAATAACTGTTGTACCAAGAGTATATTGTGAAAAAAACCATAGAGGGTAAAATAAAGATTTGTTTCTATATACAATGTCTTTGTTGTTCCAATCTCTTGGTAAATAATTATCAAAAACAAAAAATGTTGGATTTTTAGAATTTCAGGTTGGTCCATTTTTTCATTATATCATTGAGGCCATGCCATATATGACCTATATTGCTATAACTCATAAACCATGTAAGTGATCAACTCCTAATTTGAAATGTTGTTATGGATTGAGGTTCCTGTGATGTGTGCCATGTTTGGCTCAAATTGACCTGTCAGGGGGCACAAAAACCTCTAAAATCATCAAAACTAATGCTGCAATCCTGTCATGCAGAATACAAAAAGTAATAAGTCTTGTATGATTCAGACCAATGAGCCAAATAACTTTGTAATTACATCTTATAACAAAAAGTATATTGCCTGACCAGGAATGAACCTTTTATTTCACTAAAATGTCTTATTTCACCGCTGTAATATCTGTATGCTAGTACTTTGCCTCCATCTACTGGCCAAATACTGGAACCTACTGAAAAGCATTTGCGTAAATGAAACACCTCGCAAACACAGACACATAAAGCTAATCTCAGCATGTGATTTAGTTCTATGATTTGAATTATTTTTTGCCAATACATTTTGCCACCCAATACATTTTGCCATGTTTGGATCTCTTGGGGGCAGCATGGTGGTGTGGTGGTTAGCACTGTCGCCTCACAGCAATGCGGTCTGAGTTCGCTTCTTGGTCTGGGCTGCTCTGTGTGGAGTTTGCATGTTCTCCCTGTGCCTGCGTGGGTTTTCTCCGGCACTCCGGTTTCCTCCCACAGTCCAAAGACATACATGTTAGGTTGATTGGTCACTCTAGATTGCCCGTAGATGTGAGTGTGTGTGTGCGTGTTGGCCATGTGGTGGACTGGCGACCTGCCCATGGTGTACCCTGCCTTCGCCTGGAGATGCTGGGATTGGCTCCAGCCCCCTCCCCCTGACCCCGACTAGCGGGGAATAAGCGGTACGGATAATGAATGAATGGCTCTCTTGGGGCTTTAGTGCCTCATCTGAGATTAAAAAAAAACACTTCATACATTCATATCAAAGGTCAAACATTTGCTCAAAACAGCCTCGTGGGCTGCTTAGGCCTATAGGGCCTGTACATGTGTGAACCTGCAATCGTGACGTGAAAAACATTCAGGTTATTCCACACCTATTTCCTTGTATGAAATACCTCTAAACAGTCTCATCTATAAGTGAAGTCTCGAAACAGACTGGAGAATAACTCAATGTGTACCTCACAATGTGTACCTCACCCTGCGCTTTCACCTCCAAAATTCCCCATGAACATAGGTGGGAACCCTTGGTAATCATTATCCTTGCATCTCCAGATTCTATTCCTGCCTCTGACATTCTGTTTTCTTTGATAATTATTTACACCTGCCTTTGTTCCCTTCCTGGTTTTGTTCTTCACTCTTTTTTCGCTTTGTCTCACTTCTTGACTCAGAACTAGAATCTTCCAAAACATATTCCCCTTCGCTGATGTCACTGTCACTGTAAGTGGACTCTGACACACTGCCTACTGGAATATCTTCAATAACTTTATAATGTGATGTTGATGATATACACTGCCCCGGTTGTAAAATAACACATATACATGTGTACTATAATGTACTGTCATTTGAACCTTAATGGTGAGCAACAGTCAAAAGCAGTTGGGTATGGTATCAAAGTAAAGTACAAAGTTTATTAAAGACAAAAGACAGAAAAATAGAAAGATGGATCAATTCAGGCATCTGCAAGAGAGAGCTGCCCCCCTCTCACAGACCATAGTTCTTATACTATTTTGCTTCATGATTACATCATACGTCCGTGACATGAGTTAAGCATGTTAGGTCTCGTTGTTGGCCCACATGAGATGAGGTATCACCCTATCACCCCTCCCATGCCAGGGTCATTAGGCCAAGGCCTCCTTGTTCCTTCGGCCCGCCAGATGCACCATTCTGACACCAGGCACGCCAGATATACTACCATTCTGATGCATCTCATCCTTATCTACAGACCAGAGACCTTCAGGGCTGTCTGCTTTCAACTCACAAGGAGTGCCTTCACACACAATTTACTACTTTATTACTAGAGAGTGCCAACAAGCATGTAAGGTATACAATGATCAACGTGTACTAGGCCTAACATATGTTCAATATACCTTAATAAAGTGATTACCATTCTACTCACTACTAAGTGTAGTATCCATTTGTGGGGGAAAAAAATATATAATTAATTTTGTTATATTGTTTGCCAAATAGCACATCCACAAATGTTTCTTTGTGTATGTTAAAATAAGTCAGACATTAGCATTGGTATACATGGTTAGTTAGCTAGCTAGCTAAGGAGGCTTGCTAGCTACATGC
Source organism: Brachyhypopomus occidentalis (assembly GCA_020368025.1). NCBI lineage: Eukaryota > Metazoa > Chordata > Actinopteri > Gymnotiformes > Hypopomidae > Brachyhypopomus > Brachyhypopomus occidentalis. The sequence continues at coordinate 31,822 of JAGXOD010000031.1, forward strand.
CAAGTGCATTGCAAAGGCAGATTTATTTTGTGTACTAGCAATAGCCTACTTAGCTAGCTAGCTAACTAACCATGTATTCAATGCAAACGTCTGACTTATAAATAACTAGCTAGCTAGCTGGTTATTTATTTTTCCATAGTTCATAGTATTGGGAGCTTCCAGCTTGCCAAATGCGTTGATATTGTGAAAAAATAAACATGAAACAGACCCTACTGACAGCCAATCACAATTCACATCCGGAAAACATCTGCAGCCAATCCTGTCTGGGTCCCTCCCACTACTGTCAAAAATGAAACGATCCGTTGTGCGAGCAGGAACTTAAGAGCAAGCATAAAGGGTGTGACAAATTTTCCTCGCGCAAGCAACTCTCTCTGCTCGCGCGAGAGTAGTTTTGCTCGCGCGATGAAGCCCTCTCCGCGCGCGAGAGCGTTTTTACTCGCGCGTGACAGCATTTTTGCTCGCGCGAAGTGATTTTCCGCGCTCGCGATTTTTGACACGGATATGACCCCATAACCGTGCCACTACATTAGTAAGGCACATTTTTGCATCACAGATTATTTGCACGTTTATGGAATGAAAGTGTTTTCTATTCAAATAAGCAAATTCCTCCTCAGATGGTGCCTTTATAGCAATGTGTGTGCAGTCGATCGCTCCGATTACAATCGGGAAACCGGCTATCGCTGCAAATTGCGCTTTAATGTTTGCGTGGTCAACCGCATCATTTGGGAACTTTATATACCTAGCTGACATGCATATGAGCCCATCCAAAACAGCTGGCATGGCACGGCTCAAAGATGACTGGGATATCCCCGACCGGTCTGCCAGTTCTCTTTGAAACGAGCCAGTTGCCAGGAAGCCGAGCGTTGTCAGCACCTGTAATGGAACTGGCAATGCGCGACTCCTTGCCGTTTCTCTCTCCAAAACTGGACCCAACTCAACACAGAGTTCCAAGACGACAGCTCTTGGAAATCTGAAACGGTTTATAAGCCAGTCATCATCATGGGCCAAAACATCATAATGGTCACGGAAAACGCGCTCTCGGCGAATTCGGCCATTAGCAATATCCTCCAGTAATGCCAACGCTGCCATCTCCCAAGAACTCCAGCGCAACATTGCAAGCATGTTTATATAATCTAGGCTAAGCGGAAACACGTTGAATGCTTATTCCAGTAAGGCAATGGAATTGTTTGATTAATTTACTGTTTACTTTAAATTAATTGCTGTTTACTTAATTTACTTCATTTTACCCTATAAGGATATCTTAATAGTTGTAATTTCAATGCATCACCTCTAAGTGTTGCATACGTACGAAAAACATACGTACGCATGAAATTAAAGTGGCGTGGGGGTACGCACTTTCTCACGTTCAAGTCACATTTAGTACATCTGATCGTTTGTGTGAAACATTGCGTACGCAATGTTTTTGTACGTACGCACCTTTAGTACATGAGGCCCAGGCAGGACTTTTTTTATTCTCTGAATAAAGGTCTTACTGAAATATTAATAGAGATGTTTAAATGGATTTAAATGGAATTAGATGTAGGGAATATGCAGTTCTGCGCAAAGTTCAGACTTTTATGAGTATGAGTTGATTAGAGACCTTGATGATGACAAGAAGCAACATGCTGTACCTCCAGATTACGTGTAGGGACATAATCACCAACCACTACTGTACACTAGGGACACACAAGATCATAGCTGAACTTATCTGACTGTTAATGGATTACGGTTACAGCCTGCTGTATTGGAAGTTGACCTACCTTCATTAGCAGAATATTTCACCCTGGTGGACTGCTGACCTGCCCGTGATGTACCCCGCCTTTTCCCAGTGATGCTGCCATTGGCTCCAACTTGCCATTGGAGCAGTTACATTAGTACTGAATACAGCAGTGGGTATGCCTTCCATATGCACTCCTACACAAGACCAACATCAGAAATGCTCAAGTGCTGTATAACATTTGATTGTTGCGTTGTACATTTTCAAGGTGTGAAGAAACATTCTAGACACATAAGCATAATTTTGATTCTGTATAAGAGGGCAACTATTCCAGGGATTTTCAGTGTAGACCTGCGAGACTCTTCATCTGTTTTTATTACCTGGTTCCCATGGATGTAGAACAAACAAAAAGCTGGTATGTCAAGACATCCATGTAGACTGCTACAAATGTTTAGCAGTCTGTGAATGTCTCTTAAAACACTGTTTACAATTCCCAGCTGGTACAGAATTTTTCATTCAATCTGGAGTTCAGCTTGACTAATGCACCTTAACAAAAGCATTTTGTCCATCCATAACCAGTGGTCCCCAAGGACATATTGTATAAGGCCAGGTTTTCATTGCAGGGCACCTTCCAGCACGATTCTCTTTCTTATAAGCGTGATTTATACACCTGTCTGGTGAGATTGCCAACATTCGCCTTAGCTCTTATAGTAGCTTTCAACATTGCTACCTGGCTGGTCGCTTGATAAGATGCTGATAGCAGAGTGGCCATATGCCCTTCACACTGGACATGTTACTTTCACTGAGGAAACATCCCACAATGCACTGGGAATAGGCCACAGTGTGCAATGTGCATCTTAATTTAAGCATATTTAGAATGGATGAGGTTTATTCTGTGGTAGAAATATTTTAAAATTCAGATTGTATTTCTGCATGTAATTGAAAACTAAATCTTTAAAATAGACTTAATCTTACAGTAAGATTCCTATGGAAATAATTATTGACCTTAAAATTCTAACAACATTATAGATTAACACCTTTCTGGTTGATAACAGTACTGTCTGAACATAGTCGGTTATCAGTGATACACTGTGATGTGTATAGTGATTTTCAGCGAAGGTACAACCTTGTAAGATATGAAACAAACTGGGTGGGGGGTACATGTGTGTGTGCGAGTGTGTGTAAATCTGTGTGTGTGTGTGGTGCAGAGGGAAGGTAACGCTCTCTCTAGGCAGAGGGTGTGAAACTGGTGCGCACTGAAGATGTGTGAGGTACTATGTGGTAGACAGTCGGTTTCTTAGCAACAGCCCACATAGAGGGGAAAAGGAGAGAATATGGAAGCAAAGGATCCTCTAGTCTGATTTTATCTACAGAATGACATGTCCTCCCACCACCGATACCATCTTTAGAAAGAGGCACATGCTACATCTATCTGGCACCACACGAAATAGTAAAGTATCTTTCAACACTGACTTATGCCGCTTAAATATGAAAACTACTGTGTGGCTAGAGTGTAGAGTTGGTGTAAGGAACTCTCCCAGGGGAAGCATGATCAGGGAAAAACACCTAGCTTTCTAATACTTATCACTGATGGTTTTAGGCAGGTTAGTAGGTAAGTAGTTACTAAACAGAGTGCGTGCATCGTGAACGCATCTTTAACCACAGTGGCATACCCACTTGCATTAATATCTTTAAGGGGGTTTCCTCTGACCCTTGTGGCTCCATCACGCTTTCCCTACATCTAAGCCAAAAGAGAACTCTAACCTTTAACCCATAAAAGTTTGGTAGTGTTTTCCTTTTTTAGATCGAAGCTGCAGTTTTGTCCTCCTGGTACTGAAGAACAATGCGCCCAAACATCTTCCTCTGTGTTTTTGGTACCTGCAAACGACAGTAAAACAAAGAACACACACGCATGCTTCAGCTTGATGACTCAATTGTATTTACACCCTTTGACTCTCTAACACTCCTGATCATGCAGCCCCCCCCCACCTCTGTTTAGCACTCACAACAAAAATAGACAGAAGAGCACACAAACCAAGCCATGGAAACTCAATCGTCCTGGCCCCTGCATGCTCACCACCTCCTGAGCAGTCCTGCCTGCCAGATCGTTGGATTCTGCCTCTCTTCCAAACAGCCCCCCATCTGTCTCTGAGCTCCTTGGGAGGTGAGAATGGATTTGAGAACTCCCCCGGGCCTGGCACTGCTCCTGCCCCCCTTTCTTGCGCCATCTCTCCCTCCCTCACTCGTTCTTTCACTCCTTCTCTCTCCACTCGTCCTCCCTCCCGGCTGCCTTACCTCCCTCACTCCTTCTCACTGTGGCAGATGGTGATTTAACGGCGAGAGCATCGGTGCAGGGCACAAGCAAATGCTCATGACGCTCTCATGCCTCCAGCCTCTCTGGTTCAGAACACGTCAGCAGAACCCGAGCCTCCCATTTGGCTCGGGTTCGGCCGCCATGCCATTTAGACTACACACTTGTAAAAGCTTGTCGATGGCATCGGGTCTTTGTTTTGTTGTAAGCACAGAACTGGGAAATATTATTCTTTGCGCATGACGGTTGGAATTACCTTGTGAATAAAATTCGTCATTTTTTATGTTGTTTTACATTTTGGCTCATCCATCTCTCCGTGGTAACATTTGTAACCAGCGATTAAAAATCCCTCTTGTTGATGTTTGCACAGCATCACAAATTCAAGGCCAAATCCAGACATGTTCAGAATCTTTTCATTCTGGTGAGACACTGAATATGCTCACGCATAAATTCCTGCGTGATGACTGACAGCTAGTGAGCTCCTTCGAATAAACAGGAATAAATACACCAATAAACAACTATGAGTAAGATAATTAGCACACTGTTGGAGAGACATGCAGCACTGCTCAAACATAAACACACAGGAAGTAACAGACACAAACAGTACCAAACATACCACCGCACACACTGTGGACGTGAGGTTGACTAGAGGGTATATCTGGTTCACCTCTCCTCTCTGTCTTTTCATCTTTTACTGTCTCTCTTCCCCTTGGAGGAGGTAAGCAGTTTGACAGAAAGGACTGAAAGATGAGGAACGGGAGTTGGGGGCAGTATTAATAAGAGATAAAATTATACAGGAATCCGAAAAATTGGATCCATCAAAATCTCATAACCTGAGAGATCCATCAAGGAATGTTCCTTTTGTTCTTCTTGCAATAACACACACAAACACACACACACATCTGCACATGTCATGGATGTCACACGGCTGGGACCATGGCACAGTGCAGCACGAAATTGCATGTGCTCACGGTTATGTGCCGCCCCATTAACTTCCCCAGGCTAGGCTACTAGACACAGGTTACAGTGCAACCAGCACTGCTAATGATCTCAACAAAACAAATCTCATCAGATACCAACATGAACCCGTGCACAGTTAACCAACCAAGCAGCGATTAGGTTCAGGCCTGTCAAAAACCAAGTCTTATCTGAGCGACTGATGATTTGTGAGACAGTGACGACTCTTTTTCAGTGTCGTGCTTCTCTTTATATCCATGCTGTTAATGCTATCACACTTTGCCTTGGGCAATGTGCAGAAATGCTCCTTGCGATAGATTTAAAGGTGAGTAAAGACTTTTGATTCCATGTAAGAAGAGATATTCCCGATTTAGTTAAGCACATAATGCCTACATATCCAATCCTAGGGAGGTCATGTTAATAATCTCTAACAGGAGAACATCACACACTCAAGTGATGACATGCTAGATGGAGACATGATGCTATAACACGCAACATTAAACCCATAAGCCGTCCAGATGGCCAGCTAACAGAGCTGACCAATCTGATTTAGAAATTTGTAATATGGAAGAATGATCTACTCACAAAATGGCACCTGCTCGCAGTATTTAAGTCTGTCATAGCGTACACCTTTCCTATTCTTTGAAACTAAAGGATGTGCTGACCACTGACACCAGAAGTAATTTTTCTTTTTAGTATGCACTTATCCGAGCGCCGGCTGTCCGCCGTTGGCAGGTAGGTGAGGCATGAGACGATCTGTTAAACCAATGAAATGCAAGGAATTTGCTTTGACATGTATGTGACCCAGTGACACATTAAAATAAATATTGATCAATGGAAAGCAACTACAAGTTCACTCCAGAAGGAGAACAGATAGGTGTCTCTCTGGGAGAACAGAGCTGAAAAATTAAAACTGGACATCTGCCAACCTTGTCCATCCATTATCTCTGGATATGCTAGCTAGAATTAACAGGTCCCAACATTCATTATTCTTAAAGTGAGCATGCTGTACATTGTTCAGCGTTTTAAGCCTTTTTCTTGATTAAATGATTATTATATCATTATACGAGTCTGATACATTAATAATATATATGCCCATATATTATATGCCCATTAATTTTCCAGTTAAAAATCATATATGTAGTTTTGCCCTAATAACTCTTGCCACCCCATGTATGGAATCCTGAATATCCTCCTCAAGTGTGTGTGTGTGTGTGCACGCCTGTCCATGTATATGAATGTGTGTGAATGTTTGCACACATGTCTGCATGTGTTTGTGTGTATTTATGTAAGAAGATGCAAACAGCCTAAAAATAGCCATGCTTATGCACACCCACCGCCATACATACACCACAGTAAAGACACTATAAGGAGCTTATAAACCCTGCCAAGGCGTTTATGTTCTCCGTTAAATACAAGGTGCTCCAAAATGTTTTAGAAGTTGAATTATCCCTTCAGCTGTTCCTTTCAACAACAGTTCTTTTGAAACTCATCAATGTTACATGGTCGTCATAGTACATAGGCACCACATGCTATGTAACAGAAATATACCGTACCTAGAAGGAATCCAATGTCTCTTCTTTCTTATCCATGTAACTATAGAAATGCAGAACATGGTGCTCAAAAATCAATGTGTAATGAACTTCACAACTCACCCAGTGTTCTGTGCAGCCCTCAAGATGTTCTGTAAACTTATTAATAGTGTGTCAATGACAGGACATTTCCAAGCAAAGAAAAATAGCATTTGTTTGTATTATTCAAATGCAAATTAAAGATACTTAAATTCTTCAACAGAAAATCAGTTGTCAGACGTGTGTGTGTGTGTGTGTGTGTGTGTCTGCGTGCGTGTGAGATAGAGTGAGTGAGTGTGTGCGTGTGTATTTCTGAAAGAATGATATCACTGTAGAGACACCTGTCCTAGAATAACAGCTCACCCAGAAGCTGAATTCGGATTAAAGAGTCAGCCGTGAAAGCTCCAACACTTCCAGGAAACTTCTGAATTCCTCCAGGATGTGGCCCGGGAGCCATGAGAATAGGGACTTGCTTCTCACTGACACTGAGTCACCGCCGTCCCTCCAGCCGGTCGCCATGAGCAAGATGCAAAGCATTCTGTTTCATGCTGAGTGCCTGTGTCAGGCCCTTGTTGAAGGCAGAGACAGAAAGGCCATCAAGGATGAAAAGGTTTCACCATGAGACTTGCTGATGAAGGTCAAACAAGTCCTGATCAATCCGATGGTAACCACATCGGGATGCACATTTGATGCAAAGGAAACCATGCACTGTAATAGGCGGCTGAGTCAGTGGACCGATCAATGAAACAACCACTCGGATAGTTTAACGAGATAGGCCAGCACATTTCTGCAGCTGTGATTAAGCAGAGGAAGGGCTTTGTAAATTAATGAAACCTTTCATGTTTTTTCAGCAGCCTTTTACTAATGGGTGTGTATCCTTATCAATTTCATTCATTTTAGGGTGTATATCTACCACTGATAAAAAAAAATTGAAAGATTTACAAAATTGAGAGCCAGAAGGATAGATTTGCCTACCTGCTCCGTCTGTTCTGGTGCAGAACGGGGGGATATCTGGAAACAGAGAGAGCAGGAAGTGAACCAGATGGTGCCCTGACAAGGAGGGTGGGGTGATTTGAAATAAGCCTTTACTCCATCTCAGTTAGTCTACAGACTCAATGTAGCAACATTTAATAAATGCTCATTGCTTGTCAAGATATATCTTACCTGCAGTTGCATCTCATTTTGGTAAACCTAAGCATATTGTCACTAATGGTGGTCAGCACCCCCCACTAAATCCCTATGTTTTTTATTTCTTTCATTGATCTGTAAAGGGGAATGTCAGGTTTGATTCCTTCCACTCACCAACCCCATCAGAGCTCTTAAAAAGCCCTGCTGCATTTCTCCACCTATACCCCAAGAGGAAATTAATCAATTGACCTTTCCCAACCCAAGAAGCATGTGAGCCATTTGCAATTGGGGAGCAGAAGTGAACTCATCTGTATTGCCTTCGGAGACTCTTTTAACATGCTTCTGCTCGGAGCTTTCGGCATAATGACTGGAATTATGTGCAGGAGTGTGAAATTGCCCTCGCTGTTGTGGTGAAACTAAAGCATGCACTCTCTACTCTCCTCTCCTCCAGGAACAACATTAAGAGTGTAGAGGAGGCTGGGAGTGTTGTCAGCTAAAGGTGCGCTGGAAATAAATCAGAGCAATCAGGGTTCTGCATCCAAAATGCAAATGACGGTGGTGATATAAGCTCTGCCTGAATGTGTTTGAGAAATTTTGGTGTCCTTATGCTGTCTGCAGTGCCTCCAGGGCACCTGTACCAATATATGCAAATTAAGTGAGAGTTGAAATAAAATGTAAATTTCACCCAGTGCTTTTAGCAGTAAATTAGATATGTGACAAAAGCAACAAACATGTCTCACCTCACACATCCATCAAATCTATCCAGGTGCACATCACTGCTGCAAAAGAAAACTTGAAGCCTCTTCCTCTGTGCCTCTTCACACATGCCCACGTTCCCCTTGGTGTCGCCCCACATCGTCATTTCTTTTGCTCGCTCTCTCCAGAGTCCCCTCGACCAGCCCATAGCCCCCCAATTGCACTTAGATCCTCCAATGAGTGTATGAGTGTGAAAGCTCGCGCTTGTGTATGTGTGTAAGAGCGTGCGAGCGTGTGTTACGCCTGCAGCTTGCCAGACATCAGCAGCAGGTTGAGATTAGGCACGCACAGAGAAGGAAAGAGATAGAACGAGAGAGACACTCCTCCAGCACACCCACTAAGGGAACTTTACGATAACCAGCTCTGCCATACCAGACCTTGGTAAGAATCTGATTTATCTATCTTTCTATCTTTCCCTCCAGCTCTCTGTCTCTGTCTCTCTCTTTCTCTCTCATTTTCTCTGATCTGATTTACTGTAGATCGCACCCTGTTGTTGCTTTGCCTGTTTTCTGATCCAGGATCAGTATCAGAGCAGTTATTCGCACTTTAGCAGCCTTTGCTGCCATGCTTTAAAAAATTACATCCAGACTACAATGCTCACACAGCCACAGATTACAGCTATCTGTTAATCTATTTATCTGTTTATCTTTTGGATTGGTTTGCAACCTCCGCCTCTGTGATATCTCAGCATCTCCCTTTCACGCAGTCTCTCTCTGGATCTATCTCTCTCCATCTCTCTCGCTTTTTCTCTGTCTCTATCTCTCTCTTTTGCTTGCACGTTGCTTAGTTGCTGATGTTAGAAGTAGACATAGAATGAACCAAGGTGGAATGTGACTTTTTTGATGCAGGGCTTTGGACACACACACACACACACACACACACACACAGCACGCGAGGGGTTGATTGTACCCGAGCCAGGGAACAGTCTCTGTCTTTGGAGCTGCATGATCTGCACTCTCCCCCTCAAAGAGACAGAGAGAACGGGGCGAATTCCACACTCTTTGTTTCTGTGATGATGATCAGATATGGATCAGCATCGATAAAAACATTTTTCAGATGTCAAACTGGGATCTCTTCAGCTCACAGGTGTGTGTGTGTGTGTGTGTAGGATGGGAGGATGAGATGCTGCCAGCTCTCTTAGGTTGCTGTAATCCAACAGATAATAAATAAAGAACTGTGATCCACTTATGTCTTATTGGTGCATAGCATCTTTTTTTAAGTGCATGTTAAAATCACTGTACATTTGGTTAATGCTAATCCTAATAACTACAGCACATGTGATAGGAATGTACTGATATGACTGAGAAGGCAGAGATGGAGGCAAAGCAGAATTATTGTATATAATGTATTTCTCATCATGTTTCTTCTTCTTCTCCTCATCTCTCTCTCTCTCTCTCTCTCTCTCTCTTTCTCGCTCTGTGATCCAAATCACAAAATCCATGCGTTCACTTTTAGACCATATATTTTTTAAGCTGTAACAAAAATAACAGAACACATACTTACATTCTGTTCCTTACAGGGGGCTTAATGTGGTTTTGTTAGTATTGTGTGTTAATTGGAAGAGCTCAATACAAGTGTTTTTGCTGCAGTAAAATGTGTTTTCCTGGGTGTTATGTAGTGTAATTAGTGAAGTCAGTTTGAGTCAGAGCCGCGTGGTCGTGTGTTTTGTATTTTGTAATAATTTTTCTGCTTACAGAAGGACCAGTTGGTCTTAGTTACACCTCAGCAGTGAGCAATGAGCAGTTAAATTCATGAATACATCTAATCTTATATAAAACCTCTTTTACACCTGACAATTCTTCAGCCAAAAAGGAAATTACATGTGCATAAGCAAAGAGCATTCTCAGTTTTAAAAAATCTAAATTAATTTAATTGAATTACAGGGTCTGGTTTACCAGGTTAGTGGAAGACTGTGGGAACAATGTTAACGCTGAAAAAAGTTCAATAAGATGACAGACTAATTGGGTCACAAGTATGGCATCTGAGAATCTTTAACAGACGACATTTTCAGAAAATTCAGGATTCTGAAAAGTACATTCACATGAGATTGTCACAAACTAAGCATTACACAAAAAACGCAAGCTGGCTAGAATCTGCCATTGTTTCACTCCACATAACACCCCCATTTTTTAATGAGACTTCCCAGTTGTCTTCAGAACAAGGTCCCAGCACAAGAGTCTGGGTCGGCCCGTCACACTGCTGATGCGGCGGGCGCTGAACCGTCTCAGCCGATGCAAATGAAAATGCCGCCTGTCACGGGCACCGCGTATTTGTCAACATGGTCAGGAGGGAGTGCTAAGAACTCAAGCATGTGATGCGAGCCATCAGGTGGCAGTCTAAGCGCTAGGCCACGTAGCGACTGGTGATGGAGCCACCCTGTCACCCCTCTCTGTTAATGAGACAGCAGCCAATTTGCACAAGGTCACATCTGAGAGTTTGTTTATTATAGCCCACTGTCTGGATCAGTGACTGACACTGGGTATAAGTGGGCTGATGGCATTGTGTCTTTTGTGGTGGGATGAATATTAATACTATTAGTGTGTCAGTGATGTGACTGCAGCATTAAGAGGCTTATGCACTGTGATAAAATAATACTTTAAAAATATGCTTATTTAAATAAATGAAATCAGATCAATCTTGGCAGTTTATAGGCTTGTAATGAAAATGGATTCTGATGTAGCAGCAGTAACGGTATTATATTTTCTACACCACTCTGACAGCAGTGAGGGTGTTGTGTTTTAGCAATATAACAGAACTAGGTTGGCCAATGTTTCCAGAAGCACCATAACAGGATTATACTTGCACCAGTACTTTAACAGCAGCAACAGTGTTGTATTCTTGACAGAAGAATATCAGCATCTGTGTCTCACAATGGGTCATTGTGCCTGTGACAGATGATGTATCACCCAGTCCCTACAGCTGGGGCATCTCAGAACAGTTCGGCACAAGCACTGCACATTCCCAAAAGAAATGCTTGACAGAGAACAGCACTTAATTATAAAAATGCTATAAATGTATTCATGTAATTTATTCATTTGTTTGCTTCTTAATTCATTCATTCACTTCATTACTTGTGTAGAGAAATCCAAAAATATGTTGCTGTATTAACATTTAAAGTAGTGATATAAGTAATGATTACCCTATTATCTCAACTATTTTACACCTCTGTCCACCTTTACTAAATCTAATACACGTTAAACAGTTTAAAGTGAACATCTATAAGATTATTGTTGCTGGTGCTGTTGTTGTTATTGTTGTTGTTATCATTGTTATTATTGTTGTTATTATCATTATTGATGTTGGTATTGTTATTATTCATGTTATCATCATCGTTGTTGTTGTTGTTATTATTATCATCATCATTGTATCATTATTATTGTTGTTTTTATTATTGTTGTTGTTGTTGTCATTGACGTCGCCGTTGTTGTTGTTGTTGCTGACATTATAATATAAGCTGACCACGTGCCATGGTTGGTTACTTGGCTAGCTGAGATTACATCATCTTGCTTTACTTTTGTTCAGTGCACTCATGGTTTTTACTTCAAAGACACACAAGCACATTATTTATATTTTGAAAAGGTTATTTGAGTCACTTCAGAAAGGATAATAAGAACATTATTTGAATCTAATAAAATTTGAAAATATAATACCTAAATGTCTGTGGCTTTAAAGGACCTATTTGTAAATTTGTAAGTTTGAGAGCTCTTTCTAACGTTATTATATTGTCATTTAGATTTAGCTACATGAACTATAAAAATCCAAGCATTTTTTAATGTTTTTTTTATGTTTTAACTACAAAGTTAATATATATATTTTTTATAAGCAGATAGTCATATGCAAATTGTGTTTGAAATTTAGATCACCCAGGTTACAGGGTGCAGGGAGGTTGTTAATACTAAGAGTCTTGGTAGTAATTGCATAATTGGCTCTTCACATTTTGTGATCTTTGTTCCATTTCACTAAATGTGTGCCATCAACCAGCAGTAAAACATTCATTTATGATAGATAAACAATAAGAGCTCATAAAACTATTAATATAGTGACAGAAGAATCTTATGTGTCCTGTTCCCGTGCAGATGGGGTCATAGGGATCCAGCATATCAGGCTCAGCATGTGCGCCTGTATCTGCCCGAGAGGTTCAGCTGCACCTGCCAAATGAACCCAATAGCTGTTGGAGATGCACACAGAAAGAGAGAGAGGAGAGACTGAGAAAGAGAGAGAGGTGAGACCGAGAAAGAGAGAGAGAGGTGAAACCGAAAAAGACAGAGAGAGAGGTTGAGACAGAAAAAGAGAGAGAGGTGAGAACAAGAAAGACAGAGAGATAAGACCAAAGAAAGACAGAGAGGTGAGACCGAGAAATATACAGAGATAAGACTGAGATAGAGAGAGAGATGAGACCGAGAAAGACAGAGAGGTGAGACTGAGAAAGAGAGAGAGAGGTGAGACCGAGAAAGACAGACAGATGAGACCGAAAAAGAGAGAGGTGAGACCGAGAAAGAGAGAGAGAGGTGAGACCAAGAAAGACAGAGATGAGACTGAGAAAAACAGGGAGGTGAGACTGAGAAAGAGAGATGAGACAAAGAAAGACAGAGAGATGAGACCGAGAAAGACAGAAAGAGATGAGGACCATGGGAGAATGACATCTGTTAGAGAGAGGGAGAGGGAGTATGGCTTCTATGTGCCGTTTTCACAGCAGAAATCCACGCACCTTATATCTAATAGGTCATTTCAAACCTGCTGTTGTCTAAGTCTCCTGTCATTAGCAGTGTGCAGGACCGTGCTTTTAAAAGCAGATGTGGCATATGCAGAGGAATAAATGTCTTTTAAAGATGGTCTAATGTGTCCCTACACCATCTACTGCTGTTGTTGAGTCATCAGAAACGCATTAATACTCTCATTGCATTAACCCTAGCAACAGTAACTGTGAAAGCTACTATATACTGTAGCATAGTATAGTATAGTAAATGTGTAGTATAGTAAATGTATTTTACTGGTCATCTGGTATCATGTTTGGGAAGAACTTGTTAGTGTCTTCAACTGTGTGTGGGGGGGTGGGGTGTAAAAGCGATTTAGGCGTAATCATGCTGTTCACTGATATGGTAATAAAGCAAGCTCTCTTGCCTAAGGGCAAAGCCTTAATCACAGTATTTTAAGACTGAAGAGGTCTTATCTGGAGATACACATGTTCGTGGAGTGCCTTACACTCTCTCCCTTTAATGCTCTGAAGCAGATTGCCTGACACACATCGAGACTTTGCTACAACACACTCTCGGGTTCTAACATTACCTAAAACCCTGGTGTGATGTGTGGTCTAAATAGTAATTCATGCATAAGCACACAGCCCTTGTCCAAAGGGTTTAAAAGCTGGTGCCCAGTTGTCTGGACACAGATAGTCTTTTTCAATGCAGAGTCAGTATTATCCGAATAATTCAGCCTAGACTAAGCTTCATCTGCCCGTGGGAGAACCTCCTGGCAGCTTTAGCAAATGTGTGAATGTGTGATATTTTATTATTCAGGAAGTCCTTCATGGTAGTAATTCAAGTGAAAAGTCAGGCAAAAGTAGACTGCATTCTCAGAGGGTTTCATTGCTACAAGTGGAGGAGAAAATGGGGAAAACTGGGAACTTAAAACAAGCTCTGAGAGCACAATATTTACCGCGCCTTTCTGAGCTGTACGGTGTGCGTGTGCATTACACCATTAAACAATAAGACAGGATACTTCACCGTTTCACCGTCGCTGAACACACAAGCATTCCGTATGGAAGGTGCCGGTGGTCTCAGTGACGGCTGCCTCTTCTCCTCAGCTATCTTGGTCATTTATACTGTAAATGCAAAGCACTCCGGCTTCTTTCCTGGTTTCAAAATATTCTAAATCATTGATCTCTGCTTGGTTTTCAGACCATAATTTCTTGCTTTTTAAGCAGATAGTTTTAGAAGAAATTATCTTCTTTTTTCCCACTTAGTTGCATTGAAACATATCCCAATTTAAACTGGATTGAAATAACTGATTTCACCCAGCTGCTGAATTATTCCTGCTCCTATTTAATTTTACAATGCATATTCTCATCAAAACCTTGTCCATGTGAAAATGGTCCTCTTTGATTCCTGCCTGCGACTGTCCTGCCATTGTGTGTTCTTCTCACTGTCTCCTTTCATTTGAGTCTTTGTTTTTCAAAAGCGTGAGAAATACACCTGGGCTCATGTTTTGGGAGATGAAAGCTGTGGGATGATATAAATAGATTAGCCTGTCAAACAACAGCCAAACGATGCAGTAGTGTGTCTTTTTTAAACAGTTTTTTTTGTTATAATTGGTCTTATTTCTCTTAAGAGGAATTTTATCTGTAAAAACCACATGTTCAAAGGGTTCCATACTCTCTCTTTCTATTTAATGCTCTGTAGTCTGACATTCATCGAGACATACATCGAGGTCCTTCATCAGCTGTGCAAGCAAATATCTATATATACAGGACCAGTCAAAAGTTTGGACACACCTAGTTTATATATTTAAAAAAATATATTTTAGAAAAACAGTAAAGGTGTCCAAATAATGAAATAACACATCACTATGCTATGTTAAACCAAAATAGATTGTAAAGTTCTTCAGAGCCGCCCATTACTGGACAGTTTGAAGCTCTGGATGCTCTTGGTGTTCTTGAGGCTTCATGAGGCAGCACCTATGATGCCCTGAGCACTTCATAGGGAACAGTGCCCTGTGGAACCGGATGATGAATGCCACAACTCCAGGCACGTTTAAGGAAGGAGAGAGGCACCCAAGTGTCATGTCACACCATTCGAAACCATTTACATCAGAGTGGTCTGTGTGCTAGACGCCCTGCAAGGGTACCTGCCCACACCACCAGGCACAGGCGTCATCGTCTTGCATGAGCCAGGGAGCATTTACGCTGGACGAAGGACCAATGGACCTCAGTCCTGTTCACTGATGAAAGTCGATTCACACTGAGCAGAAATGATGAACAACAACGATTTTGGAGACGTCAAGGAGAGCTCAATGCACGAGCCAGTGTTGTTAGACAAGCCTTTGGTGGTGGTGGTAGTGTGGACAGCTGTGTCTGGTCAATACAGAACTGCCCTACACTTTGTGACGAGCCCATACTACTTGAATAACATCATTAATCCAGTCATTGTGCCTCTGCATGAATAACACAGGTCTAATATCATCTTCATAGAGGACAATGCTCCAGCTCATCGAGGTCGCATCATTATGGAATGGCTGCTGGAGACTGGGGCACCTCAAACGGAGTGGCCTGCACTTTCTCCAGACCTGAATCCCATAGAAAACCTGGTGGATCAGCTGAGTCGCCATGTAGAGGCTCATAACTCTGTACCTCAGAACCTCAATGACTTGAGGGCCCTTCAGGAACAGTGGGATGTGATGACTCGGCAGACAACAAGTTCACTTGAGAACAGGATGAAACGTCATTATCAAGCTGAAATTTATGCTCAAGGTTATTGAGGCACTGGCATTTTTTGTTGCGGTAAACCCACCCCTGTGGTCGGCTTTTGTTTTAATTAATTGTTTGAGATGAGGAAATCATTGAATGCTTCTACTGCTTAAATGCTCTACTTTCATGATAAAATATCACTGTAGCGTGAACTTTTTTACATTTTCCATAAATTCCACCCAAAAGCTAAATATCCCTAACTTTTTGTGAGTAGAATATATATACTAATATACACTTTGCTTGCATGGCTGAAGATCAAAACATTGTGTACTTCACTGACATTTTTATTACCACTACATTTTTAACTACTGTACACAGCAGTTACTCCGTTATACACATTTTAAACACATTTATACACTCACTCTGACTTTAGGGCTATAATAAATGCAATAAATTGAATGCCATATTGATGATTTGTAATTGCTTTACTGTAATCACGCAGGAAGATACCAACTAAAAGATCCATGGCATTATTATTACATAATACATTGTTATGTCATTACAAGTATCTTGTTTATTTAGTCAAAAAATAAATGACAACTCATCACTGCGACAAATTTTCTCTGTATTTTTTGAGTTAGCTCTGCTAACTTTGAAATCAGTTAAACATAAATTGAGATTTTCTGGAGTCTCTGGAGATCTCATTAGGGGAAATCCCGGTTCCATTATTATTCATATTTCTCTCACATGTGCTGCAGAGAGAGCCTCTCTCCTCCTCCCCGTGTGCGGGCTGGAAGCAGCTCTCCTTATGGCTGGCTGTGCAGGCGTAGCCGTGGGAATACTAAGTGACCATCAAACCAGCAAAAAAAGAAGCTGGCACACGCTCAGACTCAGGTGCAGCATACATGTGCAAATTCAAGTGTTGAGATAATCGATAGTCCCTACGATTTTTTTGTTTGTTTGTTTTATTTTATAAAATCACATATAGACTGCTGTTTTACAATAGACCTAGGAGAAACGCTTCATGGCCTCTGTTATAGATTATTATGAAGCTTAAGGTCCCTTAAGCTCTACTGGTCTCCTGGCTTAAAATGAAAGCATTTCTAAGTTGTTTTGAGGTTATTATTAAATATTAAGTATGTTAAATTAAATATCTTGTGTGTGCTTTGATTTTTGGAAAACATTTTAGAACATTCTACCTGTTTATCTGCTCTACAAAGAAACAAGACATTGTAGATGAGCTGTATCACCCAAATTTTAACAGGACTCTCGATTGCAAGCTATAAATGCATTATGTATATGACATATGAGTAGTTAATATGAGTAAACATTTACCCGCGAAGCTGGGAATCAAAACTGTGGTGTTGAATTATCTTCTGTTACCCTATGTTGTGAAATTACACTATGGTGTCAAGTTAGTTTCAGTTACCTGTGTTGCTCTGATTCACTTTGAATCTTATTAAGTGCCTCTCTGTAGGAGACGCAAAGTGTCTGAGCCTGTTATTAGTGTTTTCATAGTAGTACAGACACCAAAGACAGTGTGATATTCAGTTTTGATGCTGCCCCACACTGGCTCCTTCCTACATAATGATTATTAATAATGAGACAGAAGCAGGCTGTCTGTCAGTACAGCCAGCCCTTATGCTATGAACCCAGAGTATCATATACAGGGCTAAGTGAATCAAACTGTTTATTCTGATGTTTTCCCTGATCTAACACCTCATTCAGGTAATTAGTTGCTCAGACTTGAATCACGTGTGTTGAAGCAGGGAAAACAGAAGTAGGAGAGAGGAGAGAGATCTGTGCAGAGACAACAAGGGTGAGGGAGAGGGAGAGAGAGGGAGAGGGAGAGGAAGAGGGAGAGAGAAGGAGAGGGTGAGGGTGAAGGTGAGGAAGAGAGAGGGAGAGGGAGAGAGAAGAAGAGGGTGAGGGAGAGAGGGGGTGAGAGGGTGAGGAAGAGGGAGAGAGTGAGAGGGTGAGGGAGAGAGGGGGGGTGTAGTCCTTTGCTGGTTTTGTTTCAGCTCTAGTGCTTCATGAGAACATTGGACAAAGTTCATCTGACTCCATCTGAAATTAGGTAAAATAAAATTGACCAGATTCCAAATTTATGTTTGCTTTTCTCATTGTGAAACACAGTTGTCACAACACTGCTGCATATACTGTATGTTTGAGTGTCCTTCTATTAGTAGTCTATGGATAACATTGCTTCTATTTAACTTTTTTTCATGCAATAACCAGCAATTCAGCATATGCACCAACTGGCATTCTATAGTTTTAGAATCATTGGTAAGATAATAAAAATAAACATTTTATGAATGTAATAAAATCCATTAGTTCTTTACATTCAAGCATCAAATACATGCACCAAAAGAGTAAAACGGGTTTTTGTTCTTCACAGTGGCAAACTGACAAAAGTTGTTTTTTGATGTTTTGAAACTCAGTTGGCTTTATATTACAAATTGCCAAGTTTTTTTGTCATTTTAACTTTATTATTTAACTGAACCTTAGTTTCCAGGAAGTTACACATCTTTGGCGAATGTTTTCCTGTGTTCTTGACCCGGATATGTTTCTCTCATCTTCCTGCAGGAACGATGTTGCCAGGTGCCAGGTCCTTGTTGTTATGTATGTTGTGTCACTTGGCGACCGCTTGGGCTTTCGCGCGCATGTCCGACTCAGCGGAGTTGCGCTCTGCCTTCTCCGCGGCCCGCACAAGCAGCATGGAGGGTGGGCCCAAGATGGTGGTCACCTTTGACAAGACCTACGTGAACATCGGCGGTGACTTCGATGCGAAAACGGGCCTGTTTCGCTGTCGCATTCCTGGGGCGTACTACTTTTCCTTCACGGTGGGAAAGTTCCCGCACCGCGACCTCTCCGTGATGCTGATGAAGAACCGCAACGAGGTGCAGGCGATCATCTACGACGAGAACGCCGGATCCGAGCGCAAGGTCCAAAGCCAGAGTGCCATGCTGCAGCTAGACTTCGGCGACACTGTCTGGCTCCGCCTCCACGGTGACCCGCACTACGCAATCTACAGCAACACAGGACACTACACCACGTTCAATGGATACCTGATCTACCCAGACGTATACACCTTCGAGGAACCGGTGCGAAAAGGGAATTCTGAGGAGAACCAGGTGGCATCGCTCACAGTCCATTTCCCCGAGCAGGCAGGCCAAGAGGAAGCTGCAAATACAGAAAAGAGAAATGAAGAGATCAAAGACGAGAGGAGGGGGGAGGAGGACGAGGAGGAGGAGGAAGAGCAGGATGAACAGAGGTCTGCTTTCTCAGTTGGTCGCACCCAGAGTATTGTGGGAGTGGACAGAGCCTACCCAGAGCACAAGCCCATAACGTTTGACACGGAATTCGTCAACATCGGCGGCGACTTCAACGTGAGCAGCGGCATGTTCACGTGCCGTGTGCCCGGTGCCTACTACTTCTCGTTCAACGCCGGCAAGCTGCCCCACAAGACTCTGTCAGTGAAGCTGATGAAGAACCACCTGGAGGTGCAGGCCATGATCTATGACGACAGTGACACCGAGAAGGCCTTGCAGAGCCAGAGTCTAATGCTGCAGCTCAGGAAGGGGGACACAGTATGGCTCTACAGCCACCAAAGGGATGGATTCGGCGCCTACAGTAACCACGCCAAATACATCACCTTCACTGGATTCTTGGTGTACCCAGAGCTCCTCCACAATGAGTCACAGCTACGGAAGCAGGATAAAGTGCTGTAAACTGAACCAAGTCACTGGTCTCTGTCTGTCCATGTGTGTGGCCAAGGAGAGCATGTGGTTGGGCACATACATCCAAGTAAACCCTTTTCTTTCACCCACTCTCGTGAACTCTTGCAGGGAGACCTTGTGGTCCTGTTTTGTCTTTTTTACACTCTGCGTTTCTGTAATTTCTCCAGCTCTGTCATTTTTTAAAGTGAAGAAAATATGTTACAAAAGCATAATAAAGGATAATGTTGGGAACCAAATTAACATTCTGAGCAACAAAAGAAGTGTATATATGTAGTGTCAGTGATCCCCAATCAGACCTATGCACTGAAATTGGTGTTTATATCTGCAGTCAAGAGGAATTTTAAATAGTCCAGATAACATTTTCAACAAAAACTGCATGCACTTACTCGTTCAAGAACTAGCTTTGGTTTTTCCTTTTTGCATGAACAGTTTGCATGTGTATGCTAATCATGTTGACCACTACATTTGCTGAAACTTCCCTTGCTGAGATTCTACCCATCTCTGATGTCACAAACCTTTAAAACAGGTTTAAAAACAAAGGCTGGGTATTGTTGGGAATGTCAGTTCTCTGTGGGGTTTTGTATACAGAATTTTATGCTTTTAGCAGGAGTAACCACAGTAACACACTATCTGAATTAGTCCCCAATTCACCTAAATGGAATCCGTTAGTTTTAAACCTATCCCAAGTTTTGCTTGCCTTGCATGCTAGAGAGAAATTCTTTATATGTAAGTAAAAATGTGCACACTTCCATTTTGTAAAACATTTAATTTGTCTGTTTCTAACCATTTCAATTCAAATGAATGTTCACATTTCTATTGTGTGACCAGCGTGATGTTGACTTGCACTGTAATACATAATCATTAACAGAAATGTCCTGAATGGGCTGTAAACACAAGCCCTGCCAAGGCAGTGTTCTGTCTGTGGAGTCTGAGCTTATGCTCAGGGAGACTGTGTACAATGTTAGCAGTGTTTAGTGGATGCTGTTGTGACCTACACCAAAGCTCAAAGCAAACTAAATTAAAATATATATATATACACATTTGTTGTTTCATTATTCTTCACAGCTGAGGTTTTAAATTTAAATAAATCATCATGATGTGGTCATGAAATGATAAAAGAAAACAACATGATATTCATTGTTATATCACAAAAACAAGGCAGCCGATAATGTTGATATCCATTTTGAAGATACTAAAAAACATTGAGGCGTTCACATTTTGATGGAACCTTTTTTAAGGTGTTCTTAATCTTTAAACACGTACAGTCACTACCTGTAGTCCAGTTGTTTGCATACACTAGATGTCAGTCACCCTGATTGTGGGGGTTGTTCATCCCTGGTCATTTTGTGACTACAGAATTACTGCTGATTGTATATTATTTGAATAGTGGACTAACAATATTATCAACACAACCATAACCCTGACATGATGTAGCGAAAGTGTGTGGGTGTATCTTTATCAAACATTATGTATATAAAATCACTGACGCAAAACATACTATATCAATGTTTATATGTACTGTACTTCTGCTGTTGCAGTACATCCACAGTTTTAAAAAAAAAACCAAGGATGCTATGTAAGAGTATCACGGTGCCTTAGTGACACTGTTTGTCCTGGTCGCATGTGTCAATGTCACTCCTGGTGTGGGAGAGAACTGTCACACCTGTAATATCCATCCAACAGCAGCCCTGTGATCTCATACTGACCACTGATGAGGAACTGGAGAATGACTGGCTGTTTCGTTTAGCAAAGGAAAAGTATGCTGTACAGTCAAATTCTCTAAACTTACAGTATTGAAAAGATGAGTTGCAAGAATATAAGCTCCATTTAACTGTGGAATTTCATCAGCACAAATGTAGCTTTTCTGGAGTAGCCTGCTCTTCTCATCAGGACAAATAAAGTAAACACATGGATTTCTGCTTTTTCCATGTGGAATTCTAGCAGCATCCAATCCAGACCCCACTGTTCATGTGCCGAGTTTCCAGCTGTTCGAAGCAAACTGAAATTTCATTCTTAGCTCAAACTGAAGGCATGTGCATGATTAACAGCAGTACTGTCTCTACCTCTGTTTTCTCTTCCGGCTTGCTCAGTGCTGTTTGGCTTGTCCTTCACTATAGGCAACTCTGTTTGCTGAGGGGACTTGAGTTAGTGTTTTCACTGTATATATATTTCCCAGAGGATGGTGAGTGGTCATATTTATGAGCTTGAAAACAAATTCCTCAACTGAGCAGAAAACCACAATTATAGAAGCATTATGCTTGTATAGAAGTGCATCTCTTGGGAGCTACCGGCAAACACAAACACAAATCCAGCAGTGCAGAAGCTGATTTATTCGTGCCGTGAGAGCATCCGGTGATGTCTCAGATTAGCAAATTGACAGCGTAACCTCCTGCATCTCCTGTGAAGAGATCAATACCCTGATGAGGTATAAGAATGATCTGTAGTATGTTGTGGGACTGAACGGAGCCAGACAGGTCTACTAGCTTACAAGTGTGGGAAGAGAGAGGAATTCCACTCTGCAAAGCAATAGCTGCAAAGAATAGGCACAAGCAAAGACTAGAACAAGAATGCTCTGAAAGGTAGTGTCAGAACTGTCAGGTATTCCCTGAAGTCTTACTAGCTCATGAGGAATGTGTTCCTAGGCTCCAGACACTTCGACTCTGGATAACTGCTTAATCGGATGCTTTGATCAACATCCTTCTCCCTATGCATCTAATTTAGACAGTTTAAATTTATGGACAAAATATCTCGATACCTATAGGCTGCAGGTGCTGATATCAGTAATTATAAAAATTTATAATTTGAACCTGTGATATGGCCTACCTCAAATCATGAACTGGTTCTGTCAGAGTTTGTTTAGAGTACAAATCACGCAGTCTGTGTGTTTGTATACACACTATGTGTTTGTATACACATTAATATATGTCTTATCCTGAAACATCTGGACTCCAGCAACGACAGTACGCCAAGATCATTTTTCTGGACTTCACCTCCACTGCTGAGGGGCAGCAACGAAGGCTATTAACACTCGTGTTAATTGCTATATTAACATTACTTATGGTCTGTTATTGGTTTGTTAATGTATTAAAAGCCTGAAACAAGGTTGTATAGAATCGGAATATATATACATACATTAACATAAACATGGGCAAGGAAAACGCAATTCCGTTACAATTCTAGAAACAAAATGCATTAGGTGACCTATATTACTTGGAGAATTACCTTACATCTTAACAATAATCACTAAGACCTTTTAATCTATCTTAATTTTTCCCGCCATTTAATTGTTCTAATCGAGTGATCGGTTTAAATTACTGAGTTGCACAGCAACAGCGTCAGACGTAGCCTGCGTTTCTAAAGGTTTCAAATATGTACCGTGCGCTGTGCTCCTACCTTTGGCTCATTTGGAGTCTTTTATTTCATTCTTTGCAATATGCGACTGGAAGCAAATTTGCATTTGTGAGCTCTTTCTCGTGCGATTCATACATTTCCTTGCTTTCATTAACGCACACGACGGAATTTGCATATTAATAGATTTGGTGGTCGTGAACACTAGATTTGTTTATTGTAAACACAAGATGCTTTATTGTAAACACAATATTTTTTTCGTGGAAACGGTATTTGCTTTACATGACTGTATAGGCTTTATACTGTGTTTAGTTGGTGAAACCGCAGATTATTCGTTGAAATAGCCAGTCACGGACGTCAAAATATTCTGACATTACATCCCGCAGTCATTCTCGGATGACTAACTCCTGTTCACCCTCCCGTTATAATAAGAGTGGAAGTGCAGAATCCTGATAGCCATCCACTTTTCAAGATACGCCCCCTTCTCATCCATGGGCTACGCAATTTTTAACTGCAGCGCAATCACCGGCATATTTCTTTTAAATAGAGTCGGTGATCCCTATCGCGGGATAGTATTTTAACAACTTTATTGCATAAAGCGTCACGGGCTCGATATGATGTACATTGTTTTTGCTGATAAGTAAAAAAAAATACATTCTATAACCTACATATCTGGGATTGTTTCAGTGGACGGTCCTATATGAGTGTCGGGTTTGGCCATGCCGCAGCAGAGACTTTATTATTGACACATCTGTTGTTCAAATATACAGGGAATACAGGAACTTGTGGGAGCAGCTAAACAAGTTTGTCACTGTAGGAGACCAGTGGTCTAAAACCCTGGCAATTAACTAAGACAAAAGTAATTGGATTAGGTTACTTTATTATAGCAGTCCCTTGGATAGAATACAAATACATTTGTCTATAGGTAATCGGTCATCTGTAACTGAACAAATTTTTAAGGCAACCCTCTCAAACCTGTGCATAAACGTTAGTTCAAAGAACCTTATTGTGCAGTGCTCTCCTATAGACTAATGGCTGTTTTTACAGATGCATAACTGCAGAGCAGTACAGCTTGTGCCATTATGCAGGCACAGCCCCACTAGGCTCAACACACCAGCCGAGAAGAAATCAAGATGATCTTCCATAAACCTGTCCTGAAAGGTACGGCTGTGAATAGCAGGGGTCTCTCCGCAGTACCCTCAAGAACTACCATTTCTGCCATTGTCAGAAGAGTTCTGCATCAGCTCAGGAAGATGAAGGTTATTAAGTCCGGACCCGTTGCCACTGATTCATTATTGAGAGTGTCCTCCCTGCCCCCATCAGTGCCTGGCTCCTGTCTGTTCTCCAATACCACAATGTAGTGTTCTCTTTGCTGAGAGGTAAACTGGCTCTCAGCTCATCTTCATCATGGTATGGTAGCGGTCCAGAAGAAGCACAGTTGGGAGGCTCAGCACTTTCTCTACCGCTTCACCTCACTGCCAGTAAACATGGTTTCTAAGCACCACTACCCAGACATCACATAACCTCCAGGTTCTTCTATGAACTCACGTCATCATCTCCATTAGTCTACATCTGTATTTATTCACTACCCTTGTCCCCGATCCTGTCGCTTTGAATTACTCGTTTGTAGTTAAGCTCCTTTTACGTCTCATCCAAGTAGCCTTAAATGGTCTAGGCTCCTCTGCTTGCCCCCCTTGAAAACAATGTGCCCAGAAACTCATCTCCTGCCCAATGTGAGTGCATATTTCCAGCTGTGTGTTTCTGATATTTGTTGTGCATGTTGACCACCGTGCAGCGTGGAGCCCATGCAACCCCCCGTAAGCTTGTCAGGTGTAAATCACTGCGATTCAGTCTAACTGAAATGTTTATATGTTTGAAACCATAAATAATCGAAGAATGTTATACTCAGGTGGCTTCAAGGAAACTCTGAAAAATGTTAGAGAGTGGAATGACAGCAATGCAAGTTTATCATGTTGTGCAATGTGAGTTGTAAATAAGGAAATATTAGTCTTTGTTTTTAAACTGATTGTTTATTAAGATGCTTGGGGTCTCCATCAACTAAAGAGGGTCTTAGCAACATCAATACATGGTCTCATATTTACATAAATACCCAGAGGAGGTGTGCAGCATGTCTCCTGCACAGCGTGTGCTCTCCTGCATGCGGAGCTGATAGGGTGCTACTTTGCAGGTTTGACCTCAGCCTCCAGTTTGCCTGCTGCTTTGGACTCCCTGTATGCCGGGAACGCCTCCCATGGGCTGTTTAAGTCAAACTTCCGGAATTCCTGTGAAAGCTCCACCGGCTCTGCCACGATCCTCTTTAACTCGTCATCGTAGCGCACCTGAGAGAGCGTGACCAAACGTGAAGGGAGGTAATCGCATAACACATGCGCATAATCTCAGCATTCCAAATCATATGCATATTAAGTCAAATTCAGCAGAGCCATTCTATGGCTGTAGTCTAGCCAATGCTAAAAATGTCATTAACAAAAAGAGAAGTAACAAAGAACACGGATTACAATATGAATAATTAGTGTTAGAAAATAAATGTGTGGATATGTCTACCTCCACATATCCAGAAAGAGGGAAGTCTTTTCTTAACGGATAGCCTTCAAAACCATAATCTGTCAGGATTCGTCTCAGATCAGGATGATTTGCAAAGAAAACTCCAAACATGTCCCATACCTTGAGGATAACAGGATGTGTGAACATGGCATGTATAAATACTGAATTATAAACGCCTCTGCTATGTTCCGAATATATGAACTGTTGGACGTTTGGAAACATTCAAAAGAGGTGGTAAAGCTGGGAAAGAATGACTTACCTCCCTCTCATACCAGTTGGCGGCTTGATGAACAGGGACGGCAGAGTCGAGTGCAGTCACCTCATCCGTGTATGTTTTCACCCGGATGCGTGAGTTATAGCGCAAGGACAGTAGATTGTACACAATCTGAAACGGCATTGAAAAGATCCAATTTGTTCAAAGTCAGTATGCTGAACATAAAGAACATTGTTTATTTAGTGAGAATGACCACAGTACATGGGACTGCGTAAAACAGAGACTACTAAACAGAAATTATAGTGAATACCGCAGAATGTTGACTGCTAAATTCAAAAGACTAGAAAAGGAACAAACCCGGCAAATCTAACTCCCTGCTTTTCATGTGGCCTAATATAAGCAACAATTGGTCAAGCTCGATATTAGCAGTAATTAGGTCATCCGGTAAATTTTCATACGAGTTCATGTTGGCGGTCGTATATTAGCAATGGGTGAAAATCTGTATGCAGTGTGATATTTTACTAATATAAACCTTTGAGTGTGACTGTACACGCACACAGATTCAAATGGCACAGACAACAGCAAATTAAAAAGTCAAGTGATGAGAGAGAGGAACAAAAAACTAAACACATCAAATCACTCCAACCACCATGATGATTCTCACAAGATGCACACACACCGCCTTGTATGTATTAACGTGTCAGGGCTGTGAACAGCTCAAATGTATTATGACAAGGTTTAGGGTACGTGAGTGAATTCCCAACTAATTATCTTCCTGGAAAGTCCCCCTTGTAGTGTGCTGACCTCAAAACGGTTTTGCCTGGCGGGCACGTCAACTGCTGTGAGGTCAATCATGTTGTGGAACTGGGCATTGGTATGATCCCGAAGGAAGGTCAAGACAGGTACGATTCCCTCTGGGTGGATCATCACTTCTAGCTCATTGTATGAGGTAACCTGAGGATGTGCAGTTCTCAAGTTATTTGAAAACACAAATAGTACAGCAGATTACAACAAAGACAGAGTGCTGACATGGCTCTGCAGGAGCAACAGAAACAACAACAAAGTTGCTTTGTGAGCGTCACCTGAACATGTTGCACGTATTTGGGAAGAATCTCAGCAACATATTCCCCAAACTGGGACAGCTGGTTATGAGTGACTGCATCCTTGGGCCTGATGGTAGCTGTAGAAACAAATTACAGTTGAGCTGAGTGAGCAAATCTTAACCAAATAGTCTTAGTCTGCTAGCTTGGCCTGGTAAATATTTCAACATTAATATTATAAAAGGGTGTAAAATGACATAACCAGCCAGGATGTACAAAAATATAACAAACAACTGTAGATGTATTTACACATTAAGAGCAAATTGATAAAAGTTTTCCACATACAGCTGTAGTTTTCTGAATTAACAGAATTAAATATTTTTGGGCTGCGAAGCCCACCAAAGTTGTAAGTTTACTCACGTCTTGTTTCAGTTGTGGTTGCTTCAGACCGTGTTTGGGCCAATGCAGCACGGCTGGCTACTACACAAATTGAAGGAGAGAATAGCTTTTTATTCCCAATCTAAGATGTATCTGCACAGCCTACATCTTCCCATGATATTCATGTCTGTTATACCAAAGGAAGCAACTTAAAGC
The DNA here is from genome assembly GCA_020368025.1 of Brachyhypopomus occidentalis. Taxonomy (NCBI): domain Eukaryota; kingdom Metazoa; phylum Chordata; class Actinopteri; order Gymnotiformes; family Hypopomidae; genus Brachyhypopomus; species Brachyhypopomus occidentalis. Next base: position 59,162 of record JAGXOD010000031.1, read on the forward strand.
ATGGGACATGTTAGGCTGTGATTTTCCACTGGACAGACAGTCAGGCCATGCACATGATGCGGGTTGCTCCTGAATTTACTGCTGGATGTGTGCTTTTTTGACGCGAGGTCAACATGTGCCAGAAGTAAATAAAATATCATCACTTTATCATCACTACTGTATTATTTTTACTGGTGTTACACTAGACTATATGAATATTATTATTTACTATGCATTACGGACATGAGGCACACGACCGTTTTTAACGGTGCATCCGATTAGGTATTTACCAGTAGGGTTTTGGAGACAGCCAATTGTTTAATGTGCTGTTCAAGATGAACGAACTCTGCATATGGCGATAGATAAACGCAGATAGAGGTGTGAGCCGATGTTTATCTGCCAAAAAATGAGGAATTTATACCTTGTTCGAATGCATGTAGCTGCTCTTTGTTACAATTGCTTTAGATTAACCTGTACCGACCGTTTCTTTCTCATAGACTAAAAACTCCTGCACCTAACCATAGCCAGAAACATTGCGACGCCCAGCAAAAACAATATCCGATTAAAAGGCGCATACTTCGGGCGGTTACTGTCATCTACAAATTCTATAGCTCCAAAAAAATTATCCAGGTCTTAGTTAATGCATATAATATTCTATATATAGCTGTTATTCGTTATCTAACTGAAGACCAAGAAGGGAACTTAGCAGGTCGGCTAGGACAGAGGTCATCAGTCACGAACAACGAGTCGACAGAATACCGGTTGAGACACCACGCAAACATATATGACACATGAAAATTAAACCGCTCACGACAAAAAGTGGTGGTTATATTTCCTCGCCTACCGTTCAAGCTTCTGCACAGGCCCCCGCGGACAAACCTAACCAAGGAGGCTGCCATCTTGACTGAACTGACGGAAATGGAGCAACAAATTCTGGGAGTTCGTGGAGCGGCAATATCGCCACCACTCGGTGAAACGGCGAACCAAAACAAACAAACCATCAAACGAACAAAAAACCACTTAAACGAACAAAAAAGCACTTAATCTCACTTATCTGGTAAGCAATAAATGGTAAGCAATAAATAAGTAATAAAAACGTATCAAGTAAAGCACAACAGCTTAGTTTATTTATTACAAAAGTGTTCCCGTACATTATATGATGTTCACACAAAATCACATTCTACTGTACATTCTACATTCTTCAGGAAATGCATCTTTAACACACACATGATATCACACACAGTCTGGCACTGATCCACACACTTTCTGGTGGTACTTCTGGAGCATGTCAAGCTGAGTAGAGCGGATCAGCACATGGGGCCGGATGGCTGCTAACATGTTGCAGGCCTTCTCTGGGGTACAACAGTGTAACTATGTAGAGAAGAGGAACAATCCAACATGTATGTTATACATACAGCACTGTTTAAAAAAAACAGGATTACAGGATATATATATATATATATATATATATATATATATATATATATATATATGTATAAATATATTTATATATATATAATTGTAATTCTATAAAAAGAAACCTTAAAGTCTTAAAAGGAGAAAGCCAACTGCCAGTGCCTGCAAAATTGTACTCATGATCTCTGAATCTTGAGACTACCTTCTAGTCTGCCAAGCTCCATTTCCAAAACTTTTAGCAAGCCAAAACCAGCCAGTCCTATTCTGTTCAACTCACCACTAACACACCTTCGTCTTGCACTTTGTATTTGACATTGCCAGTGCTAACCTTTGTTTGGCCTAAAACTGCCAGTGGATGGGGGAAGAAAGCAGTGAAATATAAACCAACAAATACATTCATATAGCTTGTTCACCTACCAACAATTACGAAGAATATTGCATAGGGAGATAGGGGTGGGGTGACATCACTTACAGTGGTGTCCTAACATCCTTACACCAGAAGCTTCAGACCACTCAACATTTAACCTAAACAGGTTTTGTGACATCAAAGGTGTAATCCCTCACTGAGACATGTAAATGCTAAGGAATGTCCAAATATTCACTTCACTGCTTCAAGATTGCACCACAAGGCAACAATACTAACTACTGGAAATAATGCAGAAATATGACACTTCAGTTCCAAAAAGTGTTTGCCTAATTCTGAAAAATGCATGAAAATTAATGTAACAATCATGATTCCATTTGTTTTATCAGATACAAAAGGCATGCAGCTGCAATAAAAGGCTGATGAAATTGTTGTCTGCCATTCTGATAAATTACACTACAATATTTTGTCTCTTAGTTATCAGGGTATCACTGCATCTCTCATCCTGATGACGTAGGCACTGCATTGCTCACCCTAATGAGGTACGCTGCAGCCAATGTAGCACTGCGCGAGCGGCCTGCTTTGCAGTGAATATAGACGCTGTTTCCTTGCTCACGGTGTTTAAGAGCAAACTCTACACCTTTGTGGATGTGTTCCAGACTGGGAACTCCTATTAGATCCACTGTGCTGAGTCTAATCTGCTCAACTCCTGCATTTTTCCACTCCTAGAAAACCACACACACACACACACACACACACACACAATAACCACATGAGACACACAAACATTATTAGTATATTTGTCAAAAGTTCAGTTTAAATAAAACTAATTCTTATTATTTATTGTCCTAGTCCTGGAACCCAACCACACCATTAACTTAAATCTAACCAAATAACAAACACCTGAAATGATTAAATATTTATATTCACTACACCCACACACTCCGCAAATAGTTATAAGGAGATTATGTGCAAGTAAGTGGAAACGTATAATGATATCGGACGTTACTCACCTCCACTGAATTACAAAAATACTTAGTCTCGTATTCTTCGTTCATGGTTATCACCCCTCGAACATTTTCTGTTTCAACCAACTGTATTAAGGCCACAGAAGACATATTGTCACATAAACTAAAATTAAGTCAAAGAGAAAATGCAGGAAAAAGAAAGGCCAGAAAAGGAAAAAATGCTGAAATAACGTTTATGAAAATCAGAACTGTAACTTCCGATTTAGCACGAAGCCCGTGTATTAATACAGCAGGTTCGCTTGTTCGTAAATTTCACAAATGACTACAGACGAAACTCACCTCATCTGTCATTGATTTGAACGGAAGAGCCCCGAGTATGACAGTCTGATCTACACGATTGAACCATCGCCTCGAAGAGATTTTCTCCATAACAACATTGTATGCCAGTGTGGGGTAAAACAGAATCCTTGCTAATACACCTGACATTCTTATTGTTTTCTTTATCCTCTAAGTACTAGTTTTATAAAAAATGCATGTGGATTCATGTCCGCGTTTTCTTCAACGCCCGTCATATTTCCGCCTCTGAACCGCGATCGCCACCTTCTGTTTTGGAGGCTTTTGATGGCGACAGGTCTGTAGTGAATAAATATTATCTTTTTGCTTGTGTCTTTTAAAAAACGTTATCTGTAAAAAAAATCTAGCAACAAATCACAAGTTATAGCCGTGATTTAGGATCATGGTACAGATGACTAGCAGTGGTCTAACAATATCACAGACCACAGGCTATTTGTGCTGTGTATTGCGTGTATTGCTGTAAAGCTTGAAAACTGTTTTCTGTTGTTTGTATAATTAGTATATTTGACAATATAAATATTAAATTCGTTTACTTTCTAGTGTTGTCAACTAAGATCTTGTACAATTATTTTTACCACGGATAAAAGAGAGTCAACGTAACCCACTTTATCCTAAGTATTTCACCACATAACGGTGACAAACCTTTGAATTTCATTGACTTCAATAACCACGTGATCACGCACTCCATTTAAGCAGGGGACTAACATATAGTTAATATTAAATCGCGTATAGATGTTTATTTTGTTTCTAATAGATGAAGAAAATGTTTTGATTAACTTTGAAGAAAGCAAGTGTTTACATGTTATTTTCGTGTACAGACACACATTTTAAAAGTACTTTTCCATTAAGGCTCCACCCCACTCCCCTTTTAGAAGTTCCGATGGTAAATGCAGGAAAGACAGCCATTTTGCACCGTCCCTAGCAGAAAGTGGACTGTCGTGGGAAGAAGCGCTCAGTAACAAAAAAAGATAAAAAAAAAAATATCAAAAATAATAAAACAGCCGAATTTCCCCACAAGTAAAAACTATTCCCTCGTGTCAGTACATATATTAACCTAATTCCAGTCACCAGAAAAGGGGACATCGAGGGTAAGTCTACCAAAAAACATTTCTCCTTGTTACTGTGGCCGCTTTCAGAAAGCGCTGGCTAGCCCCACCACCACATTAGCTTAGCCTAGCTTAGCTCTCTCTGCTAACTTAGCTTAGCTCTCTGCTAACTTGTTTACTGTATAGCAAGCAGCTCGCAAAGTAACATGCGTCATTGTGTAAAAGGCTAACGGCCGAGCTGCTTCATTAACTAGAATAACCAATGAAGGAAATGTTGTTAAATGGTCCTCTGTGAGCATGTAGCTGGTGTATAGTTCGTCTGCAGCGCTTTTAAAAGCGGTATGATTAAAGTTATCATATAAGTTCATATGTGGGCCAGCCAGCGTATGGTGGACGGTGGTTGCTAAGCGAAGTTAGCTAGCACAGACACCCTAGCTAGCTAACCAGGTGTCCTTTTACTTCCATTCTAGTTTTGTTGCTTTTTAATAAAAAAAAGAACAACTTGCACCAACGTGGCTATCTTAATTTCGATGTTACAATATCGCAGGAAAAACGTAGACATTCAGAAGACTGTGGTCGTCCAGTAGCCTGTTTGATCCAACTGTACGTTGTTAATCGATAGGAAAGTTGAAAGTGAGCAACAGCTAACCGTGTAGGTAGTGCTGCGCGCCACCAGGCCTGTGTCCTGTATTATCTGCGTTTGTTGGCTAAAATTGCGTGCGCTGAACGTAAGTAAAACAACATAAAACACTAAAGTTTTGAGTTTTTACTGTTGTGTTGCCATCGGCCTACCTGCCCATGTTGTTTGAGATGTGCTCTGCCGACTTGCAGAGCCAACCCAGGCTGCTAGCCACGCTAGCTAACTGGAAACTTGCCACACACCCTTTCCACTCTGTATCCATGTTGTCCAGTGAAACTGGAAATTTGTGTTTTGTTTGTTTCGTACTTATTTGTTTACTTGCACAACAGTTCTAAGAGCGTCGCAGACGAATTTTAATGGTTGAGTAGGTTTCTAACAGTGAATTTATGAAAGCAAAATTCGAGGTGTGGTGGTCGCCGGCCTACAAGCTTGAGAGAGGCCTTGTCGACGCAAAAAGAAGTCGACATGTAATGTCTCGTTTATTGACATGAACCACGAGAACTGTGTAGTATTCTTAGTAATACTGACGTTACTTACTACTAACGTTACTTTAATACTAGGACTGCAGAGTACGTCGTTCTGCAGTTGTACTAGTATTTGGCCTCAGCCATGGTTGTCTCGTATATAGCTGCGACATACACAAACGAGTCCTCCAACAAATCGCGTAAAACGTTGTTTGCTGTGTTTACTGTGAAATTGCAGCGTTTGAATGATTCAGCGACATGTATACTTTTCATGAAAAACAATGCAAGCCACATTCAGGGTTCATTGTTTTTAAATGCGAGTCCCTTTTGGCATTGTAATTGGTACACTGAAATGTAATGTGGTTTTAAAAGTGAACACTGGCAAAAATAACATGGGCAAAACTGAGATATTGACACATAATGCTACACAGAATTATACACAATACAGTAGCCTACAGCATATAATGACCAATACATAGTCATATGTAGCACATTACCCAGTATCATCTGAAATCGAATATACAGTCTTGGGAGTAGAGAGTACTTCTGCACATTACTTGGAATTATTTCCATTTGGAACGGGAGTAGCTACAGTTCTTGGGATGAAGCTGTTCTTCAGTCTGTTTTGTCCTTTATTGAATTTTCCTTTAATGCTTCCTGCATGGTAAAGGGGGCAAATTGGTGGTGTCCTGGGTGCTTCAGGTCTCTTATTCTGCTACTGGCTTATTTTGTACCACAGCTGCAATGTGTAGCACACATCAATACATTTTTTTTATCAACATCATGCAGCCCTCCCTGACAATTAAGTATTTTACATTGATGATCAGATGGTTGTGTTAATACCCTGAAACATTCATGGATCAGTACTAATTAAATAAATGTTCTATGTACACTTTCAAAGACTCTCTGCTGTTGAGGTAACTATGCCATTTGTGATTTCATCTTAAGGCAGTGGCTTACATATGTAGTGACCATGATTTTGTGCAGTATACAATTCTACTGCTTTGAGGTGATCTTTGTAACTTGAGGATTTGCTCGTGTTGCACCTTTAACAAATATGATCCATTATCAATGACTAGCTGCTTAATATTTTCCAATATGTAATATAGCAGTGAATTAACTGCTTGACTACATTTATTAGCCCCTTGATTATGTAGGCTTTGTGTTTTTTTTTACCCACTAGAGAGAGTTGAGGTGCATGTACTGAGCACAAAGTAATGTATAATTTGATGAGATGTTCTCTAGGTAACGTGAACATAACATTGTTCATAAAGGTTCATGTTAAAGATGTAAAGGCTTTTGTTCACTTCCTACCTTGCAGGTAATCTGACAGTCAGGGCATTAACGTCAGGCATTAATGTAGTGGCTGGTGCGCGAGTAATAAAACGGTACTCTCCACTCAAAACTCCGAAGCTTTGCAGCAGCAAATGGGTCCTTGTTATATGGCAGAGAATGTTCTTGCTGTAAGTGCTTCCCGTGTTCGTTCGGCTGCATGCTCTTGGGAAGCTCACCCGGGTTTGTTTACAGGGAGTCCTGGTGTGCCGGGTGCCTTTTTATAGTTCAGTGTGACCTTATAGCCATAATTAACTCTTTTCAACCGAAGAGATGCTCGCATGCAGCTTTATAGTGTTTGTACAAATCTACCACTGAATTCAACACTAACTATTGTGGTAAATCGCTTTAGTCCTGTAGTATGTTCAGATTGAGATTATTATATAAATATATATGTTTATACAATAATGGTACTAAACTCTCTTCGGTTAATGCCCAGGGATTCTTGTATGCCTCTAGTCATCTGAAAGATCAGAGTTTTTTCACATTCAAACTAAAGCCTGCAAGTGAAGTGAAATGTAAAACTTTGAAATGTCTGGTGAGATGTTCCCCAATCTTACCATTCTTTTTGCAGTTCTTCTCTGGAAGGTGAGCTGGCAGCACTGTGGGGGGGGGGGGGGGGGGTCGTGAAGGTTGTCTTAGACTTTCACGATTCAATAATGAATCGCGTGTGCATTCCTGGGACTGAGAAACAAATATCTAACATCAGCATCTGAAGAATAGCTCATTTCCATAGTTTAATCTATTAAGATTCTGTCTGGTATGTTGCTATTGCAGAAAAAAGCTAAAAGGCTTCATGGTAAACGGCATGTTGAACAGTGGTGTCCATCAGTGGTAAGTCACAGGAATCAGGGTTACTTGCTACAGTTGAAGAATGTCACTGACATTGCAACATGTTTAGGGCCCTGTGGACAAAAAACAAAACAAAACCAGATTCTCCATATAAACATGGAATTCTGATTAATTGTGGCCAAGTTCCATGTTTTCCTATTTTGACATTCCCAGGTGAGATATAGCCTACCCTACATGTAACAGGTGTGCAAATGTTTGTTCATTGTTGGTTGGGGATTTTTGGTTTTTTTTATTGGTTTTCAAGCCTAAGACATATTCAAACAACATGTCTAAATCTAGGCCTTTCAAAGGAACTGAATAAACAGGGAAATTTCACACCGCCATGTAGGGGACTGTTCTGTACTTTATTGGAGATGTTGAATGGAAATATGGGGCCTAATAAGTGTATTCAAGCTTCACAATATTTTGTGAATATCTTGTAGAATAAGCACTGAAATCCTGTTAAAGCTGTCACTGTTTACACCTGTTATTATTTGTTGTTTCTTTGCTTTTGAGGGGCTTTTTGTATGTGTGTGTGTTTAAGTACAATTACCTGCATTTAATGTGAAACAGTTAAAAGTAGGCTCTTTCATGATAAAGATGACCAACATAAAATGCTTCACCTTTTATAATTTGTCAATATATGGGACTTCTTAGTACTCCGCACCAATACTGCAGTAACGACATTGTTTTAATCCCGATGCTTGTTTCTGTCAACCCTGCACACCACTGCATGCTTTCCAACCCGACATGTAGTAACAGTAGTGTGAATTACACTACTTTTTCATTATTTAATTAATTTAAATGTAACAGTGGGCAGGTTCAGTGCTGATCTACAGCCCACAAGAAACTGACCCAGGCTTTAAAATGCACATAGGACAGAACGTTTGCTGTGTAGTGTGTACATAGACCTGTAGCATCCCTCACTGCTGCCTGTTGATGCACCTGGAAAATGGATGACAACCCCCACCCCACCCCCCACACACACACACCAGCTTCCAGTGATCTGTTTACTCACCTTCTGTTTTTTTTCCCCTTTCTGCAGGATAAAAGTGCCATTTCATAAAGGAAAGGCCAGTAACAGGGTAAGTGTGCAGCACCATTAACTTTGCTTTGCACGTCGTCATTGTATACCATTAAGTGTAAAGACAGGTTTGTATATTTAATCATCCGTGTGTATTCAAACATTTCATGTATGACATAATGTTCAGATTTCTAGATCTATTTTCTATAGGTAACCTGGCACTTTTGCGGTACATATTTGTCTTCTAATCCCTCTTGAGAAGAGACAACATTTCTGTGTTTAAGACTCCGGATCAGGAGGTTCTGCACACACCATTTCAGAGATTGTGCAGAAATCCGATCACTACGTCAGAAGTCTATTTCACACACTCTTTCTCATTACTTTTTCTCCTGCAGTTTGCAGGCCTGTGTATTGTCCCCTGGTCTACAATCTTGAATGGAAAAGATATCAGCGTAGCATTAGTCAGTGTTACAGTTGAGAATAATCTAGCCTACTTACTGTATCCCAGTGGCAAACTTTGTTTTTCTCTTTAACGTTTCCATCATTCCCCCATGATTACGGCACCTTGTGCTGCTAGTGCACAGATGATGGTGGCTAATTACAGACTGTGTGATACTCCTATGACCATGAGCATTTGTTTGCGTCTTGCACCTCTTGTGAGCGCTGCCTGTAGGTCTTAACATGAATGCTGGTGTAGTGTCCGTGCATGAAATGAGACAGCATGTACTGGATGTTGTTCTATTTAAAAGCTGCTACTCCTCTAAAATAAAAGACGAGCTGTTTCCTTGGTTACGTGCAGCACTACCACCAGCACACACACACACACGACTCGTGTGTAGCTGCCGGTCTGCTCGCCTGTTCTCAGTGGGTGGATTTTAGTCCCGTGTGGCAACGCCATTATCTGATGCTGCAGACTGCCTGTACTGATTCAAGTTTGTTTGGGTGTGTTTATGTAGAATGTTATGAGGCTGTGTTTGTGTGTCTGTGTGTGTGGAAGTAGAAATGAAGATGTTTATGCTCTTCATGCTGCGAAGTGTGTCAGAGTACAGGCTCTTTAAACGTGCCATCAATCACACACCAAAAATACACACACGGGCCACCCCATGCTGCAGTTGGTCCCCCCCAAGTACGCTGAGGCTCTCAGATGGACTCCAGAAACTCTTAATGAACATTTTGCCATGCATGTTTAGATTAATGTTAGTCTGATTTAATGTTAGTGTACATTAGTAATATGGAATTTCAGGTCAAACATTGCCGTGTCGTCTAAGATCAGGTCCACTTAGGTATGTAACATTTTGATTTCAGATGTTTTTAGTCAGTCCTTAGGCCTATAACATTGATTTCACCACTCTTTGTTTCGTGCCAAAGGGCCAGGATCTCCTTGCTGTATAATGTTTTAGGCCCTAATAACGCGAAGAACATTTTTCTCTGCAACCATATTTAAAATGCAAGATGGAACTGTTTGTTGTCTTGTGGGTTGTGCTATTTTCACAAGGGCTTCTGTGCATGAAAAGGGTGACATGCATAATTGGGCCAAAGCTCAGGATCCTCTGATCTGCACTGTTCTGAATGAACATGAACACTGCAGCCTGCATAAAAGTTTACTTTGCATTGATGTGCTTGTCAAGTGTTTTTCACACAGCCTGTCAGTTTGTTGTCTGATGCATGTTCTGAATATTTGATCGATGGATGAGCAGACTCTCATAATTGTGGGTGATTCTCCACGTAAACTGGAAAATCTTTGAGCCACTATTCTTTGCACCTGCTTATGGTTCAATTAAAAACAAATTTTACAGGCTGCTTCATTTTGCTTTATCTATATAACCCTTTAAGTGTAAGTTAAATTTTCAAATAAGCACGTCTTGGCTTGTATTTGAGTGGGATACTTTTAGAAACTTGAAAAAATGAGCCCAGGGTCCAGTCAGCTGCTGTTTTGCAATCACATCATAGTGATCAGCAGTCGTTTTGAGACCGGCTTCATGGGCATGTATAAAGGATGTTCACAGGTTACTTATGTGCATATGGCCGCGATGTACATTGCCTGTGAAGTATTGGCCTCTCTCACACCTACTAAATAGTCTGATTTGACTGTCATAACATTAACTGTACCCATGTAATAGACAGGCAGATGGATAGCTTGATGGATACACACACACATACTGCTGTGTATTAGTTTAATGGGATGTACAGTGTTGTACTGTTTAACATTGACAGTTTTATGAGCTAGTTAAACAGAAATTGGCAAGCACAATAGAGAAGTGATGCTGTATTGCAGAGGCAGTGGAAATGCAGACTCTGAAACTAACTTATCTTGCCATTGCTATAGAAATTCTTTTTAAAAACAGTGTTGACTGATAACTTTAATACAGCAGCAAAGCACACTTATGCAGGCCTCATATTTAAATGGTGCAACAGTTCGTAGTTGCACAGGACATCAGTACAGCCGGTTGGCTGGCTAGCTTGTAGCACGTCACAGTGAATAACTGTAATTACATGTTTTCATGTTAGTTTTGCAATTGGCTATTGTTTAGCCTTTACGAGGGCAACAAGATTGGTCCTTATTGTATACTTGTCTGTATATAGTGCTACAGCAATGAGTTATTGCTTGTCTCCGTTTATGGTTTGGTTAATGCTTTCTATGAAAATCTGCACATAATGGAGCATTGAAGTATAGTAAGGAATTTGGTCTTCAAATTTTTCAGAACTTTAATATGGGGGCTGTAGGTTGGTGGGTGGTTGTTTGTGATATAACCACCCCCACCCAAAACCTATGTGACCTTACATAGTCAAACCATGAAGACATGCGTCATACAGCTGTCGTTAAAACAGTAGGTCGCTGTAGTCTTTGAGCCACACAGCTGCTCAATGTCACTTTAACTATAGGAACATAAATAATTGATTAGCAGTTGTCATCGATGCAATGTGAGCAGTTTGCTGCATTTTGTAATTCACGTTTACCTTTTAATAAACGTCGCAACAGAATCGCACTTAATGTCATGACTGTCCTGCAGTTGCTACATGGCTTCATGTTTATCACCTGCCCTGCTGGGTGTTCTGTCCGAGTAGGAAGCAGCCATCATACTGTCGTCATCCAAAGTTGTACCCCATAGGTAATGCACAAGTCCTTTGGTGCCACCTTTTTTCCTGAAACCAACTGGCCCTTACCGAAATCGGAGTTCCTTCCTGCAAAGAGCTTGGTGATGCACTGTGGGCCATCCTCACTGTACACTAGAGTGCATTGATCTGTGTCTTGTAGATGGCAAAGCATCATTATAAACCTGTTGATTGTTGCTGGCGTGCTTCCAGGAAAACCCTGGCATTTATCCTGTCCTTTATCACACGTCTTTGGCTCTTGGTTTATGGTGAAACTGGAGTAAACGTTGCCCCACGCCACTTTAATCTTTAGACTTCAGCTCCACTTATGGGTTTTCCATCGCAGCTTAGATTGCATGGTTGTCTTGTCCACTGGGCATGTCGTTGAACACCTTGCATGCTGTCTGTTATGTCCCCACTTGTGTCTTTCTTGTTCTTTGTGAGGTTTTTTTCCCTCTGTTTGTATTTGTATTCTCCTGTGTGTAAGTCTGATTGTGTGTGTGTGTGTGTGTGTGTGTCCTGTACTGTCTGGTGTCTTTCTGTAGCAATTGTCAAAGGCACTGGATGGATAGCATCGACGCTGAAGCTCTTTACCTGACCACCGCACAGCATGGGCAGTCTCAGTGCGAGCTTCCCCACACTGCTGTGGAGGTATCTACTCTTGGGGGGTAAGGACTCACTCATTATACCTCTCTTTTGCCCTGGAAGAGTAACCCCCCTTCCCTCCCCCACTCCCCCCTGCTGTGAACTGGGAAGGAAACTGATCTCCTCTTTCATCCCTCTTTCACCCCCCCTTTGACATTAAAAGAGGCCTAGTGACTTTGGCCACCAGATGTCACTTTGGTCAGAGTTGATTGCCATAGCTGCGTTATAGTAAAAAAAAATGCTGATGTTTATTTGACCCATAATGTGCTAATTAAACTGACAGTGAAGGGACAAATGTCGCATTTTCCCCCCACTTTCCTCTTTGGTCGGCTTGTGGATGGTGGCGCAGCACTGGAACCTGGTTTTGTGCAGGAGGGTATCAGTGCAGGGATTACCACTGCCACGCTGCTGTCCATTCATTCCTGCCAATCACGCGTGCTTATCAGAATCAGCCTGACACACTGTTTACCTGACGCTGCACTCTGTTCTGCTTGGCTAAGAGAAATGCTCACAAAACAAGTCCCCAGCCATCAGCATTTTCCTTTGTGGTAACGGGGGAGCTGTTTTCAGTGGCCCCGCCAAGCCCCGGCCTGATTATCAGCCCCTGCACCATTCGTGTGGCTGCTCTGTGTTCTCACCCAGCATGCTGTGTCCTGTAGCCCCATGTTCATTTGACTTTGTTGTGTCTTCAGATACTCAGTTATTGGGGGGTAATTATTTTTTTGTTTCCTGGTGGTCCTGCATTTTGGGTTTTGCACTCTCTCTACCACTCACTTTGAGTCCTGAGAAACGGTTCACTTAGCAGAGGCACCTGTGCTGACTTTGCATTCGTTCGTGTTGAGAGTCCTGCACTCCCTGGACTCGGCTGGAGTTTTTTGTTTTTTTGCCGAGGCTTCGATTAAGGTTTGCCTATCGCACCTGACCACCGTGGCGTGGTGGAGAAACAGTGGCGGATTGGGGCTTGGGAAAATGGCGTCCTTTAAGCTGGACTTTCTGCCAGAGATGTTGGTGGACCACTGCAGTCTGAGCTCAAGTGCAGTGTGAGTACAGCCTCCTGGTCTGTACCTGGATTCAGTGTTTTAGCCTGATGTCCCTTGATGTCTGTCTACCGTTGGGTCTCTTTTCTGTTACACACATGCGAGTTAAGTGTTTCGGTTTTCAATGCTGTTGATACCAGGCAGTTTTCCGTTGAGGTTTTGTCTTCCATCAGTGTAACAAGTGCTTGAATCGGCACTTAAAGTTAATGACCCTGAAAGCAGGTTGTATTTTGTCTTAGGCATGCAAGATCTAGACAGAAATATTTAACTGTTGCACAGTTACACATTGTAATTGAGATACTCACTTGTTAAATGCAATGTTTAAATGTACACAGATAAACTCTTCTTGGTCAAAGATTAACCTCTTATTTTAGCTGAAATAACAGCTAAAGGCTCTTTTCCCTGAGGGGGGAAGAACAACAGTGAAGCCATAATGCCAAGGGTTCACTGCATCACAGCCATTCTGGGATACCATGACACTTTTTTTAAGCTAGATCAACATACCACTGTTTCCACACTGCCATAAAAGTAAATGCAAATATGTGTGTAATGTTATCTGTCCTGGTCATTGTACTGGGCCTAAACATCTAAATATATGTAAATAATTTTCCGGAACTTCTCCTGGGGCTGTAACTAGACAATGTTGTGTGTGTGTAACCAGCCATAAAACATACAATTTTTCCAGTGCTGCTCAGTTTCCATACATGTCTGAGTAGTGATAAGTGATATTGAGTAATAAGCACTTGAAATGTGTGGGAGACCATGTACTTAAGCATGAGTTTAGGGTTGAAAAGACTGCACAACTTAAAGGAAAGAATAGATTTAACAATACAGAACAATTAAGAGGGTTAAGAGGGAAGAGATAGCTGTGTGCTTGTATAATCACCCAGATTTCTTTTGTTCATTTCTGTGCTATCTTTGCAACAGAATGATGAATCAGAACAATGACTTTTAAATAAACTGCTCCTTTTTAATGGATGCCAGAGGTGCAATTTAGATTAATAAATAATCATGCATTGCTAACGTAAGGCCCAGTTGGACAGCCCTGCGCTACTCTCTTCAAGGTGCCTCTTTAGCCTGTTTTTAATTCAAAGGAATCGGACTGCACTTGTATTTAACATTTTCTACAGTATTTTCTGTTGCCTGTATCAAACACACTGTGCATTGCTCAAACATGCCTGTGTGTGGTGGGGGTATTTGCGCTAGCGAGCAGAAGTTTTCCCGGTATCAGAGTGTCCAGGGATTGTGCCCCGCTTGAGGTCTTTCTTGGTCTGATGTAGGGAAAGGAACCTCTTCCGTCTTGCTTCAACGCCGCAAATGTTTTGTTCTTTCTGGCTTTAGCTTTATCCCTCACCTGGGAACAATTTAGCCCTGAATGGGGCCACTAATTGCTGACTGTATCAAAACCGTGGTTCTTGGGTCAGTATTGTGTCGTCTCTGAAAGGTCCCTGTTCGTGCTGCTTTCTGTGCTTATCTAGTGCGAGATGTAAGACAGAGGGATGGTGAAATGTCATTGTAAATTTTGCCTGATCCGATTTGTGATTTCTACATCCTGTAGAATCAAAAAGGCTTTAGTAGTGAAATGTATTTAGTAAAAAAAAAAAAAAAAAAAGTGCCATTTTTGTAGACGTGATGCAGAATTCATGCCACAGTCAGGGCGTGTGCATGCTTGTGTGGGTGTGCTTGCAGCTCTTTAGCTGCTTATGTTCTGCACAGGCATGGCAGTGTTTCTGATGCCTTACGCCTGTGTCTAAAATCATCAAAGGATCTTCTAGTAGTTGTTCTTTACCAGCCCAGTAAGCTAAGACTGCATATGGCAGTTCATTTTACTGTCTACATATAACTTCAATGGTCTATTTCCAACGTCTATGGCCTCAGAACAGCCATAAAAATCAATTGCAGATGGTATTATCCAACCCACCGATGCAGATTGCCACTGCCTAGTTAATTTCCTTCCTTGTCTATTTAACTGCGTAATCCCCTTGTTTTAACAAGTTCGTGATGCTGGCGAATGTGTTAAGAAGGCTTTATTAGCCATTTCTCACAGATCGATGAACTCCATTGATCTGTTAACTGTCAACCATGCTTGTTCAACCCATAGAGTGAGTTGCCATGTTGGTTTTAGGGTAAACCAGTCAGTCATGTCATGGCTCAGCTAAGGACAAATCAGGAGTACTTCACTCCGGTTCATTAAACTCATTCATCAGTCTGTTTCTCTGTATACACGTCCTGCTGGGCTGTGTAAGGTGAATCTTGTGCTGGCGTTTTGTTAAAAAGGGTCAGAGTGATGATAAAACCATAATGTGCTCAAGGTCATTAAATGCTCTGGTATTCAGAACAAACAATGTGTTGAAGTACAGTTCAATGTTTGTGTAGTGGGATGTAGGGTGATTTTAGAATTGTGTTTCACACGATGGCAAAGGCATCAATGTAAGCATTAGTATAAATGTGGGAGAGTGAGGCCTCGGTTTCATACTCAATACCTGCGTTACAGCTTCAGTTTGGTCAATCTCTGAGAGGCTCACTAACTAAATGATGAGTTATTTAAGGCCTTATTGGAATATAGTATAATATATAAAATAGTATTGTTAAAATATTTGTTGACTCACACTTGTCTTGAAGGCAGAGGCACACAGGTGCTTAGAATTGAGAGATTTGAGTTCAGTATGGACAGTTGTAGGCTAAACCACATTAACACTGACTAAAACATTAAATAAATGAAATAAAATTCAGACAACGGGCAAATATAATTTACATTTACTTATCGTTAACCTTTTTCTACGGCCTTGATAACATGGTTAAATCCACCAGTTGGTACCGAGGTGACGCGACTCTGGCTAAGAATCTGAACGGGTTTTGATATCACTGCATCATTCTGCTATTAGTTTTAAAATCTGGCTAGCCTGGCACTGAGGTAGCTATTAGAATGAATGACACCAAACAAACACCACATTCATAACTGGAGTTTGGTTAAAATGGCTTTTTGTTTGTATTCAATTAATGTCACAATCCTCATGGACAAATTTATCACTTCAGTAATGCCAATGGCAAATCATTATTCCAACTATAGAATTAATTAGTCCCAGTTGCAATAATTACATGACATTCGTTACTTTACTATTTCCTTAATGCAATTAAAACACTACTCAATACTATAAAGTACTTAATTGCCCAATAATTTGTTAACTTCATTAAAATAATTTTGATGAGTATAGATTGGTTTGTCATGTTTATGGCTAAATCCTGATGCTTCACACGCCTGAAATGTGCAGTGGGTGAATAAATTGTACATTTTTTTAATATCATTTGGCCTCTGGATGCAATTGGGGGTGAAGATTTTTTAACCTGATATAGCTATAGATTTTCTCCTTTGCCAGATATAGGAGTTGTAGCAGAGAGGATGGTTTTAGAAATCCTTTTGTGTGTATATATATTTTTAAGAGTAAAAATAGAAATACTGATAATGATGGTAATATAATTAAAAATATATTACATCTGACAAAGTGAAACCTTGTTAAAGTTGTAGAAGTCTTATTAACTTTTAAAAATGTCACATGTTACTGTTTGTTTACTGTAGCTTTAGCATACTGGTAAGGAGTGTCAACTCGCTAGTAAAAAATGTATGAATTAACGTCATACGAAAAATTCTCCAGCAACTTATCCAATTAGCCAGCTAACTAATTACCAGAAGATGTCAAAGTTGCCAATTGCAAGGATACCTTGGTGCATCCACAGAATTCGGCTAAAAGAAGGACTCCTGTGTGACACATTTCAAGGATCCTTCACAAACTTTTTAAATGAGACAGTCTTTCTGATGTATTCGTCCAAGAAAGGAAACCTTCGAAACAGAGTATTTTGACATGAAGCTGTACTCTGTAGTATAGAGGTAGTTCAGTCAGTACCCTTAAAAGGACCGACTTTAGTAGTACCCAACCCTAGCCATCAAATGGTGTGTTTCTCATAGTGTACTGTACCTCAATCGCTGCTGAATGTGACAAGGTTTTCTGAAAGTGCCTTTTCTGTTTCTGTTCAGAACCAAGAAGATGAATGGGACTCTGGACCACCCAGACCAGCCCGATATTGACGCCATAAAAATGTTTGTGGGTCAGATCCCGCGGGCCTGGTCAGAGGAGCAGCTTCGGGAGCTGTTTGAGCCCTACGGTTCCGTCTACGAAATCAACGTCCTCCGAGACCGGAGTCAGAACCCTCCACAGAGCAAAGGTTCAGTACTGCTGACTTTGAAAACAAAAGACATCATCATAATAATCACTTAATGTCACAAAACTTGGTGTCCTGGTCCTGAACTAGGCAATTCACTTCTGTTCTTGTTCAAACACTTCTTAACTGGTGAGATTCTACAGGGGCTTTGTTTGTGGTCTTAATTTTTCTGCCGCTCTTTCTGCAGGTTGTTGCTTCGTCACATATTACACACGTAAAGCGGCATTAGAAGCACAAAATGCTCTTCACAACATGAAAATTCTTCCAGGGGTTAGTACATTCTTACCATCCTTACCAGTTAATGAGGAAGTTACGTGTGTAAGTATTGTTCAGAATGTCTGACGCACACTCTCTTGCATGGCAGATGCATCATCCCATTCAGATGAAGCCAGCAGACAGTGAAAAGAACAATTGTAAGTATATTAATAGATTTATGACTGCAGTCAGAGGAAACTAGATGATGGGATTGAGATGGGCTACTGATTTCTCTCTTTGTAGCCTGGACAAAATTCTAACCCATATTTGCCCCAGGGGCACTAGGAGTTGATGTAGGTGACCGTCACAGTGTTCACTCTCCCACAGAATAATAGAGCGGTCAATGTGAAACTTGCCTCTCCTGTGTCTGAGATTCCCAAGAATGAAATGGAGCTTACAAGTCATGTGATCATGATACTTTTACATTGTATAAAATACTGTTGTTATATGACTTGCTAGTTAATAGGTAGCTGGTCATGTAGTTAACTCGCTTTTCTAAATAGGGACCCACTACTTCATTTTTACCGTATTTGTTCACTAAGCATCTTGCTTGATGCAGTTTCATTTTCAGACGACTTTCCCATATGTCACATTGGCTTTGGGGTGATTGAGCTACATTATGGTGGCTGTTAAAATAAGTACAAATGCTAAAAGTCTCCTTTTCCTGTGCGGACTCAGCGGTAGAAGACAGGAAGCTGTTCATTGGGATGATCTCGAAGAAGTGCAACGAGAACGACATCCGACTCATGTTTTCCCCATACGGTCAGATTGAAGAGTGCCGTATCCTTCGGGGACCCGATGGGCTGAGCCGGGGTGAGCTGAACATAGGCGGACACAGTTAAACACACACAGACACACACTCCTCAACCGCTGCTCCATGTATAAACGCCAACATGATGCCCCACATTATGAATGCGTTCTATGAATGTACATTTCTATGAAGTACATTTGCATAATTTATAGGAGGAGGGGTTTTGTTAATGAGCCTCTTTTCCACCCCCCACCCCTCCTCATTCTCTGTTGCTCTCTGTAGGTTGTGCCTTCATCACATTCACAGCCAGGCAGATGGCCCAGTCTGCCATTAAATCCATGCACCAGTCCCAGACCATGGAGGTACACTCAACCACACCAGTGTCCTTGTTGTGACTATAATCTTGGCTTCGGCTTGACTAATAGCCACAGCAAATTCTCTCCCCCTCCTCTTTCTGAAGTCACGTGCCTGTTCAGCCCTTTAGTTGTTCGGTTGAGTGGCTGAAAAAGTGTGCGTTGTTGGTCAGGGCTGCTCATCTCCGATCGTGGTGAAGTTTGCGGACACGCAGAAGGATAAAGAACAGAAGCGCATGGCCCAGCAGCTCCAGCAACAGATGCAGCAGCTCAACGCTGCCTCCATGTGGGGGAACCTGACCGGCCTCAACTCCCTTGGCCCCCAGTACCTCGCAGTGAGTAGCCTGCACACCACATGCGCTTGCACATGCACGCTTGCACATGCACGCTCACGCACACACGCCCCTTCCTCCCCGCTGCTCGGGACTGCGTGTCAGTTTGATCCACATATCTGCTGGTGGGCCTTTCTGCCATCTTTATGGAGCCTGCTGCCTGGGCAGTGGGAAGGCTGTCGTGGGCACTGACTGCAGCATTGCATGTGATGTGCTGCACATAAGATGTATTTGAGCTGAAACGGTTTTACAACACGTGCAGCAAATGGAATGCAGTTCCTTTAGCAGTACAGCATGCAGTTATTGGAATGCATTTTTTTATTTTAATATATATCACTTCATGGCTATTTAGGTGATATGCTCACTTGCATGATTTATAAGTAGACAATTTTGAATTGTATTACAACAGTTATCAGGTACACACATGTATTTCACTGTGTTTGAAATGTATTTTTGCTCTGGACTACAGATCTATGTTGGGCCACCCCCACCCCAGTTTACAACCAATCTGGCATCACAAAACATCTGTTGCTTGTTTCTGATTGGCTTCATAAAGGATCCCAAAGAGCCGTTTGATTGGCTGTCTCTCTAGGCCAGTATAGATGTGGAGTCCTGTGTGAACGTGTTAGAGCTGCTCCATGGGTGTGCTGTGAAATCTTTCTTTCCTTCTGTTTCTCTTTTCTCTCATCCCTAACCTCCCATCCCCCCTTTTTTTATTTCATCATTCTTAGATTTTTTTTTTTTTTTTTTACTTTTTTTTTTTTCTTTTCGAATTTTGCCCCAACTCTGCCTCCCTCTCTCTTTCTCTTTCCCTCTCTCTCCCTCTCACTCCCCCTCCTCTCTCTCTCTCTGTCTCTCTCTCTCTCTCATTCCTATGCTCACAGACCTGGATGCAGTCCTGACTCTCTCTGTGTTCTCTGTTTTGGTGTAATGTCTAGCTTTATTTGCAGCTCCTGCAGCAGTCTGCCTCCTCTGGGAACGCGCTCAACAATCTCCACCCCATGTCAGGTGAGCGCAGCGCATTTCCCCGAACTGAAAAAAATAGGATTCTGACTATCATTTTATTTTATTTGAAAGAATTAATTCCCTAAGTTCTTCATGACTGAACATGCAAAATCCCCTGTATGTTCTGTATGATTTTCCAGTGATCCGTTTAAGATGGATATGTGGGTTAATGTGGATTGTAGATGCACTGCGGTGGTATGCCATTGATAGTAGCATGACTGAGACTCCGCCCCCTGAAGGAGTCTCCATTATGATGAAGAGGGCCATTCGGGAGGCTAAATGTGTGTTCTGGCTGTTGTGCAGTTAGTTGGCCCTTTGGTCTAACAGAGTACACGTTTGTCACCTGCAAGACCTGGGCTTCTGGCTTCGAGACGGAGTGTGCACACTGCCTTCTGCATTTACTACAAGTATTACAACACTAGTGGCTTGCAGGTAACCCCAGAGGAACGATCACCCCAAAGACATCTAGTCAGCGACAGGCCTAAAACAAAATGTGGTCATGCACACTTACTGACAAAGCCACAGAGTGTTTAGTGGAGTTGTGTGTGTGTGTCACAGCTGTGAAAATGAGCACTTTTTCATTCATTTTCCACCTGGAAAATTGCTTAGCTTTGCATCTACCGCTGATCTACCATGGAAGTACTGGTACTTGGATTTTTCTGAAATACTTTTTTGCTGAGTTGCGTGACTTTATACTATGTAAATGAAAAGTGAATAAAATAAACGTCCTGCGTGCGTGCCTGTGTCCTTGTGCGTGCGTGCCTGTGTCCTGCGTGCGTGCCTGTGTCCTGCGTGCGTGCCTGTGTCCTGCGTGCGTGCCTGTGTCCTGCGTGCGTGCCTGTGTCCTGCGTGCGTGCCTGTGTCCTGCGTGCGCATGCAGGTCTGAATGCGATGCAGAACCTGGCTGCGTTGGCGGCTGCAGCAAGCGCCACGCAGGCCACGCCCACTGGCAGCAGTGCCCTGACCACCTCCAGCTCGCCACTGAGCGTGCTCACCAGCTCAGGTACGCCTTCTGGACAGCAGCCTCAATCTGCGTGGGATGGCAGCAAGGGTTGGTCTTGCTTTTGTACTCCTTGGCTGGTTTTGTTTCTCTTGCACATCTAGCACGCTGATCCTCAGGACGTGGTGCGCTGCGTTTTTGCCGCCCGACTGTCCTGAGCCAGCGAGTTGTTCCTGTCAGACCAAATATAATATTTGTCGACTGTGTTGGGTTTGGACTTTTTTTTTTGTTGTTGTTTGAGCTTTGTGAAGATGTACGAGGCGTATTTGCATCCTTTAAATGTACAATTATAAAGTCATGTTTGCCTTAACAAGCTCTCAAGCGTAGACCCACCCACCTCCACTTCGGCGGTCATTTGTGTCTATTTTAATTGTATATGCATTCTTTGTATATTGCATTGTTTCTTAATTCCTTCGTTCCATGTCTCACTTCTCTTGTTTCTCCACAGCGGGTTCCTCTCCCACCTCCAGCACCAGTTCCTCCGTCAACCCCATGGCGTCTCTGGGGGCGTTGCAGACGCTGGCGGCCGGTGCTGGCTCTGGCTTCAACATGAGCTCCCTGGCAGGTGAGCAGGGGCCACATGTCCAGGGCTTCCTGTTGGACAGTGAAAGCTGACTTAAGAAAACTTAAGCCTTCAAAAATGTATCGTCTTGCATAAGGGCCTGTACATTTTACGAAAACAAAACCAGGTTCCACAGCTTCCTGCTTAATCTGGCATGTGCTGTTGGGGCTTAAGGATTACAATCCATTTTGAATTCAAGTTTTCTTTTGCTGCATCACATGGTGGTGTTTGACTTTTTTTTTTTACTTCGGGATACAAAACCAGTGGTATTGAGTAGAGCCGAGTGTTTTGCTTATCATGTTTTTTTCAACCATAGCTCCAGATGATTATGCTTAGTTTGCTATGCTGGCCTGTGTACAGCACATGTGCACCTAAGCACTGCCAGAAAGCAGCGGCTCTCTGTGCGGCAGCAGCTGGGCAGGTGAGTGACTGCTCTGTGCTCTGTGCCCCAGGCATGGCTGCGCTCAACGGCGGCCTGGGCAGTGGGAGTCTGTCCAACGGCTCTGGCTCCACTATGGAGGCGCTCACCCAGGCCGCGTACTCCGGCATCCAGCAGTATGCCGCGGCGGCCCTACCCAGCCTCTACAACCAGAGCCTGCTGTCCCAGCAGAGCATCAGCGCGGCTGGCAGCCAGAAGGAAGGTAAGTGGATCAGTGACCCACAGGCCCGCTGTACTAACCCAGACGTTAAACGATGGGCTAAGAAGGGTTTGGGTTAAAGCAGGGAAAGTGGCGTGAAAGACAGGGCTCTGGATGCCCAGAACTGGGGTACCTGGGGCAGAAACTATGATGCAGTTTTAACAGGAGTATAAAATCCAGGACTTTTTTTTGTTTTGTTTGGGTTCTGTTTGAGGTTTGGGGGGTAGGGGAGGTCATCAACAAAGGCAGGGTTTGGTTAAGCAGAACCATCTTTATATTAACAGCACTGATTCAGTTCTGCATATTTAAGGAAGTCTGCTAACCAACTAGCCATTTACATTTAATACGAAAACAGTTTAGATCAGGTACAAAATGGTGGAAGCCGGAAGTAGTGATGTTCAGTGTTGGCAGGCAGGATCATGTCTGCCATAGACTGTGTATTATCACCTTCAGCTAAGGATTCTGTTTGGTTTTAAATGTGCTGCAAAAGGAAGTGACAATCGAAGCACCGGTAAGAGTTCATAATCACTATTTTCAATAACAGTTACACAATCTTATTATTCCTGTTAAACCTAGTTTGATGAGAACTAGATCACTGCCACACGATCCCCTGCACTATACAACTCCAAAAGGTCATTGCTTAACAGGAGCACAATGGGGGTTTCGTAATAGAAAAATGTGTTGTCATCTTCAGATTGCCTCTCTCTCTCTCTTTTTGTCCTCCTCCCCTCTGTCTCTCCTCTCTGTCCTCTCCCACTTCGTTCAACTGTTCTCTCAAGGCCCAGAGGGTGCGAATCTGTTCATTTACCACCTGCCACAGGAGTTTGGTGACCAGGATCTGCTTCAGATGTTCATGCCTTTTGGCAATGTCATCTCAGCCAAGGTGTTCATAGACAAACAGACCAACCTCAGCAAGTGTTTTGGTAAGCTGCTATAAGTCTTACTCTTGGGCAGTGGCTTCATTCTGATTTGGTGAATTAGTGTGACCTAAAATTGTAGACCATAAAATTGTAACTGATTTAGAATGGGGGGGGGCAAAGTTTGAATTTCTTTGCTGTATGTCCGTATATGTGTGAAGATGAGTGTTTTTGCATTTTTTTTCATATAGATTGATAATTGAAGTATTTCTGAACAGCAACATACTTATTTTTTTGTCATATTGGCACAATTTCTGGCCCACCCCAGCACTCTGCTTGATGGCCGTCATAAGTATCCGTTCTGTTTTTGTTTTTCTTGTAGGCTTTGTGAGTTACGACAATCCAGTTTCATCCCAGGCAGCCATTCAGTCCATGAACGGTTTTCAGATCGGGATGAAGCGACTGAAGGTTCAACTGAAACGATCCAAAAATGACAGCAAGCCATATTGAGTGCTTTAACTCTAAAATGGACTTGGTTTGAAAATGTGTTTCTGGTAAGTGGAGTATGACCTCGGAAAGTCAAAAATCCTCCCCCCCACCCCTGCCCCCTTTAACCCCTCCTGCTGTCCCTTCACTCCTCCTGCTTTTCTACATATCTTCTTTCTTAACAACCATCAAAAAGAAAAAGGAAAGCAACATGCAAAATGATGAGGTTGTTATGCTGAGATTCTTTTAAATTGTTTAGGTTTAAGATTGTTTTGTTTTTTGTTTTTTTGTTTGTTTTTGATTTTATTTCCCTGCCAATTTGGTGCCATATTACATGTTTGCTGTGTACAAATCTTGCATCAAAGGATATTGCACAAGGAAAGCCAGTCACTGAGTGCTCTCAGTCCCATAGTCATTCATTCTCTCATCTCCATCACACCCCTGTAGGTTTTCCTGTTGTGTTTACACTATAGACTCTTAACAGTATAAGTGGACTCTCTAACTGATGCCTCCTACTAAGCTGCCTTTGAAATAGAATTTGGAGGAAATAGAATCTGCTGCATAGATGCAAAAGATAATCGTTCTATTACCGTGATTCGGAGCAGTCTGGAAGGCCATGCTGTTTCCCTTTAGACTGATTTTCATAGATGCCTTTTTTAAATTATTCATTTTATTTATTTATTTATTTATTTATTTCAAATATCGCTATGTTTTCATAATGGGGTGATGTGAAGCTAGTATTTTTTTTTCTTCTGGGGAACTCTGATGATAATTGATACTTCGTTAGATGTCATTCATGTATAGCACAAGTTGGTTGACTGAGACATAGATGCTAAGGGATATCAGACTTACTCTCAGGATTGACTCACTTTGGTCAGAGGAAAGTAACTTACAACAAATGCCTTGACACATCATAGCTGAGTATGTAACAAATATCACTAATTTAGAGCATTCATTATGGGCTGCATGAAACCAATAAAGAGGACTATGTTGTATACATTTCTCTCTCTCACACACACACACACACACATATGTGGTGATGCTATTCCTTGTAGCCTCAATGATGATTGATTCGTCAACTTTTATTTTTCCCCAAGATATTTATACTGATTTACCTATCCCCAGCTGAAATTGCATTGTGCCACGGAGATTACCTTAAAACCCAAAGTATTGCATGTTACACAATGGCAGCTGTTGTTCAGGTGGCTGCCCAGTCTTTAAGTTGTAATGGTGGTTGTGTAGGAAAATCTTCCACCTCAGTGCAAGTGATGTATGCTTTCAGCAATAATCGCATCCTGAGTGTGATGTCTGAAGTTAAGTGATAGTGCTAAAAAAAGAAAAAAGCAGTCAAACTTAACCTCTTCAGTTTGTTTTCACTCCAACGGATTTTATACATCTTGTGCAAAGAAACAACAAAGCAATGAATCGTCATATTTTACCCCGTTTTTGTCTTGCTTTCTTCCTCACCAAAAGTAGAGATTTACCTCTGTGTGGGTTTGCTAAGACTAACACTGAATCCCTAAAGATCATCTAGTTCAGTATGACTGAGTTACTCTGTACACTGAAATTGTATTCATGGTTGATTGGTAAATGTTTATCATAGCGAGGAAGGGATTGGCAGTGCATACTTGAGGCCTACAGGGTCTTAATGTTTCTGTGGGAATGGAAGAGAAACCATTGTCCAGATTGTGTATATTACTTAACTATTATGCCTTTTCTATTTTTATAGAGGTTTTATAATATTGCGTAAATTATTTCTCTGAATTAAAATAATTGTTTAATCACTCAATAGATTCAACAGTATTTTGTAGAATCCTGATATGAAGTTTTGTGAATAGATTCACAGATTGTTGAAGCAACAGGCACGTGGCCCTTTTTAGCTAAGTGTTGTGTGTTGTCTTTGTCCAACGCTCGAAATTGTTTCAAGAACTTGTTTATAGTTCCTGGGGTGCTGAATTCTCTGAAGCTGTTCCAAGATTCAGTTTAAAGTTCTTGTACCAGGGAAACCTTGTCTCTCTCCTCAGCACGTAAATATTCAGTGTGAACGCTTACCAATTCAGTGTGAACGCTTGCCAATTCAGTGGGAACATTTACTAAGTATCTCGTGCATAATTGCGGGAAAGCGCGTTCCTGGAGCCCTCAGTCAGTTTCAATGCGTTGTGGTAGAGTTGTAAGGAAATGGTAGGTTGCTTAAGATCGATAGTAATTTGAGACTTGGTTAAAAAAATTGCTAATGGGGACCAAGTCATTTAAAAATCCCCCCCCCCCCCTACCTCACCATACACACACAGATACAAATCTTTTCTCTGTACATTTTTCATGAATTGATGGCTGCAGAAAAGGTTTGAAAGGATCCTAATGGGAAGATCAGTAGATATGATAATTCTTTATTAGTCCACAGGGCAAATTCACAATCATGGGTTATAGATTTGTGTGCGAGGTATATCCTCTGTCTGCCCATTGCTCACACAGAAACGTGGCTTGAACATATGTCTTTTATTCAAGAAAAAGCCTAGAATTTCACAAATAAAATGTGACTCATCCACAGTTTTTTTTTCTTTCATCTTAAATGCAAACATTGTTAATTATAACTGGTATTGTTATACAGTCCCCCTACTGTCATTTATGAAGTGTATTTTCTGCTGAGAAGCTCTGAAGTAATTGTGGGTCCTGTCAAAATCTTCCACTAAGATTCAGTATTATTGATCACTGAATTTGACTCTCCACTCAAAAATGTTAAAATAAAAAGACTACAAACAGCTTCAGTTTTTTAGTATTCATATCCCTAGGTTTCTGCAGTAGCTTTTGACTTGATTCGCTGTGTTGGTGTGCAGATCTGTGTCCTAGGAACGCTCGGTCCCTGATCTATGCCTCTGTAAGCCCCATTCACATTCATATAAGCCGAAATCACAGAAGAGATGTTCTAACGTAGTGCACAGTCACCAATTTTCTGAATCCAAAGACCATTTTCAACATGTTGGCTGTACCTGCCTACACCCAACTCTTTGCTGGTGTATATTTGTTAGGGGAATAATTTCCGTAAAGTTCTGTTGTAGCACTGATTCACAGCACAAGAAGGAGGGTTCTGTCTGGTGTAGACCCGCTGGATTGAGTCCATTTAGTGAGCTGCTCCACACTGACAGTATGGCAGAGGAGATCCACAGATCTGCCAAACGGTCCTGCGCAGGCTGCTTGGGGATAATGTCTTAATTCTGCCACTTTGATTACACATTCTGTAGCTCATTAGATTTTAGACATTTCTCTGTCGGATTGTAAATGTTAGTTTAATTTTGTCCATTGATATTGGCCATTATAAGAATTTATTAGACACTAAAGGACAACTTCCACATAAGCGGCCTTTGCATCCAATTTATTCTTTTATTATTATTTCTTATTTTATCCCGTACAATTCATAGATTAAGCACAAAAACTGTGTTGAAAGATGTGTAGCAATTCTTTAAAGCACAAAACATTTTTGATCTGAAATTAGCCAATACTTAAAATGTGAAGTGCATCTAGCTGAAACATCATCTTTGGTTAAAGTATTGATGATGGCAACTGGTTTATTTCATGCTTTTATTTCCAGAAGTATATTAAAATCCCCTATTACTTACTGAAAATAAACACTATTGTGGTGTTTTTGCTGTGGTAGGCAGTCTTTGTTGTCTCTTGATGGTGTTTGATGTAAACTCCCCCGCCCCCTTTTAGCATGTTGCTCTCGTCTCCCTCTTCCTCTTCTCCTTCCTGTTTCTGCTCCCGTGTTGCATTAAATGTTGTGTGTAAAGTAGGTAATGTGTACCTGTGACACCCCCCCACCCCCACCCCACCCCATGCAAAGATAATCATTCACATGATTTCTTTTTCTCTCCCTGTCTGTTTTCCGTTGTGGCTTTAACCTAGTTTTGTTATTCGTTATTTTTGTTTTATTCTAGATATCTTCGTGCCCGTTTGTTCACCGTTTCCCTAGCATGTCGATGTGACGTCAAAAGTTCATCGTCCAGTCCGTTGTCCTCTTCGCTTCTCTGACGCTTGAAATTTTCACCCTTGACCTTTTTTTGTTAACTTTTGTCGCTTAGTGGTTCTTTTGTTGTTGTTTGTTTTTTGTGTGTTGTTCATTTCTGTTAGTGCTGCCAATAGGGGGCGCTAGAAAGACTGCTGTTCTAACTAAAATGTAAAAAGTTTCATGAATATTGTTCTGATCAAAGAGTCTATTTTTCTAGAACTTGCAAACATAACCACTAGATTGTGCAGAGGTTTTTAATTTTCATTGTTTCGTTACCCAATTAAGTTTTTTTCTTTAACAGTTTTTATTTTTCATTGTTTTAAAGCAGTCTTCCTAGCGCACTCAGTTTTACTCATTTGTTTTCCTCTGAAAGCAGCCAATCAATTTATAGAATCACTTTGTGTGTGTGGGTGTGTTTATTTTTTTTCTTTCTCTCACTTGTTAGTTCTAAACCTTTTTTAGAATGTTTTGCAGTCACATTTTGCTGAAACTGAGGATAACGTTGTAATTTTTGTGCTAGGTTAGTTGGCATGATGTAATTTTGGGAGTTCTTATTAACAGAGTGACATTTACAATAGACACTTGAATTGTTTTGTTTTTTCTTCTCTCTCTCTCTCTCTTTCTCCTTCATATAGTGTGTCGAGCCATCACGGGCACATGTTTTTCATTTTCTTATTGTGTGAAATCAGGATTAGTCTGAAATAATAAAAAATGCAAAAATTGAGCAGAATTGAGTTTGTCACAGTTAGTTAATATATTAAAGTATGCATGTTTTTTGTGACTGCACTGACATCCTCAGCAAAATGTGATTTAGTTCTGTTAAAGAAAAAGTCAAAATTATAAAATGAATAAAATGGTGCCAAAAGTTTTGCATGTTGCTGTTGGTCACATTTTCTGTACGTTCTGTCATGTTCACTTACTCTTCCAGTATGGTCCCATTTTAGTCATCAGTGATTTTTTTAAATTCTCAATATATCCTGTTGAAACCATATTTGAAAGTTAACTTTTTTTAGGTGGATTCTGGTATCATGGCTTTACAATGACTTCAGTTCCACTCTGATGTAGTACTGTCTAAGCACTCTTAAGTAATTAAGCAATTGTGGCAACAGTGTGACACGTGTTTTGATTAGTTGGCAGAAAGCACCCAAAGTATATGTTTGACAAAGCATATGACCGATCTGTTTAGTTGGTTCTTTGTCAGCCTACTCACAGCTCTCTCCAAGCACTGCCTTGAGTGCCCCTGAAAGCCCACCTGTTTCCCGTGGTTTTCACCCTGTTTTTTCGGCCTAAATGCGCCCTAAATGTATCTTTTTTTAGACATTTGGCATGCCCATTTTCCACTCGACTTCATTTCAACAGTAGAATGCAAGCAAAAAACTAAAAATTATATATATCATATATATATATATATATATATATATGATTTTTGACTAACGTAATTGGGTTTGAGATTTAAATCTTCGGCATTTTATATCTAGATTTTAAGCTGCTCTTTGTGAGTTTAAATGTACTCTGAAATATTACATGTGGGATGTTTGTCATTATTGGTACAGAGTGATTGTATTTAATAGTAAAATTTGTACAGTTTTTGCCTTTTCTACTTCCAAGTTCTGTTTCACAATGTGAAATTCAAATCCAAATGTGTGGAGCCATGCCGAACTAGCCACCATGACCAAACAAATCTGTACAAATGAAAATAATTCTAATAAGCAGCCTTCAGTTAAGTTTAAGAGGTGATTTGTTTTACTTTAAGTGTCATTAAGTTATGATTTTCATTGGAATTATAGACTGAGGAGTTCATTAGATGTCTAGAGGAGTGGCTTTTCTGTTTTCTGTTGAGATTTAATTTAAATTGTGATGGTGGTTAAGAATTTCATGCTACTGTCTCCACAGAAATATAGCAACGTGCAAACCCAACAAGAAGTCATTTTGTAGTTTATCTTTGGTCGGGTTGTTTGTCTGATTAAACTAAAATGATTCACACCCACTGTGTCTGAACTTCTTTTAGCTTTTTTTTTTTTTTACACAAGGAATCAAACTTACACAAAGTTGATGGAGCTAAAAGGAACAAGATCCTATAGAGAGAATCCAGTGCATTACATTGATCATATTAAAGTTTTGATGTCAAATTTCAGTTTTTGATAATGAGTAAAGACAACTTAATTATTCAAATGCAACAAGATGAGTAGACCACAGTCAAATCGATTACGTGTCATTTGATTAAAGAAAACCAAAAAAACATGCAGTGTACATTTTCCCATGATCACATTTACCACTCTACAAAAACATGACTAGAATAAATCTATTGAATGATTAAAATAAAACATTGCTTAAGGTGGATAATGGGATTAATGTGTTTTAAAAAAAGGGTTTGCATGGTTCATTTAAAACTACCTGGTCCAAGCACTTTATGGAATTGATGTAAAAGCATTGGATACATGAGTGATTTGCAGCACATGGCATGATCATCTATTCATCTTTCATCAAAATTATGGTTTTGTTCATTTTTCACAGCTGAAGTATATTTATGTATGATCTCCAAGTAAAACTATTTTGCTCTTTGTTGTCTACAAATAGTTTCATTTGAAAGCATTTCCCACATTTTGAAAGTGCTATTAATACAAAAAGTGTCTTAGTCCAGCATAAACAGATTTACTTCCCATTGAAATCATAAGATGCCATCAGCTCAGAAATAGGGTTAGGGTTAGGGTTACCTTGGACCCAGGAACACCCAAGACTGGAAGTGATCTTCATGGAAGAATTTCAGGAAGAAAACTCAACTATGCTCAGAAACATAGGAACTGGGGTGCCGGGAAATGGCCGAAGTTGCTCTGGGGTGATGAGTCAAAATTTTAAATATTTGTAACAGAAGGCAGTTTGTTCAGTGAAGGGCTACAGAATGGTACAATGTGTCTGTAGGCAAAATTGAAACACAGCAAATGGATTTGGGGATTAGATCAGAATTAAATGTCTTCAGTAATGAGAAATGCAGGCAGATACTTATCCATCATGCAATACCATCAGGGAGGCATCTGATTGGTTCTTATTTGATTCATCAGCAGATCAATAACCCCAAATGTGACCCCTCAGGGTCAATAAGTATCTTCAGTCTAAAGAACAAGGAGTCCTGGATGACATGCCCCCCAGAGAGCCCTGATTACATGAATTACATGAACACATATTTCAGCAAACCTATATCCACACATTCTGTGATCAATTCTACAAGATACTTGGCACAATCTCACTGCAGAGTTCCTTCAAAAACTGCAAGTGTAACTGCAACTTAATAGATTTAATAGAACTTAGATTAAAGTTCTTAAAAAACATTCTTACTTTGCAGCTATTTCCTCACTAAACTCTACTAATACTCTATAGCGACGCACACTCTGGACCCTCTACAGTCTTCTCCAATCCAGTCCTGTGCCTGGTAAATACCATGAGCCTAATTTAACCATCTTCATTTCCATTGAGCTAGACTCAGTGATGTTGAAAATAAGGCAGACCAACAAAATAGAAACATTTATACATGCAATTTATACACACATTTATTTCCAACGAATAAATTCAATAGTTGCACAGAGGGATTATGCAGACATTTAAAAGCTAGCAGTTATTAAATTATCTGATTATATGGTTAATATTGCCATAAAGTTTAGACATTTTCCATAGGCTTAATGCCCAAATATTACCTTGACACCAATATTTGTATTTAGAATTTAAATGTCCCACTATTTGTTTTTTATAATGATTAGAAAACCTTTTTTCTAATTTGCTTTTAAATGTTAACAATATGCTGGTTTTACATAGTGGCCAAGTGAATTAATTTCCAGATTCAATGTTTAAAACTGGTGGAATAGTGGAATGATGGACCTTCTAAAAAGCAACCCATCCATCGTCATCTACAGCTCTAGGTCTTTTCATTCTTTGAGTATAATTGTTACCTTTTGGTTTTTCATCACAAATGCAGTTTTAGAGTTTGCTGTGAGTCTTCAGGTGGCAGTCTGTGGCTGGGCTGGTGAGAGGAGTCAGGTGTTTATACTTCGGCGTGATGTTAATGTGAACACGCATTGTGTAAGGATTGTGCTTCACAATGCGATGCAGATTAGAGCTCTCCTTCTGAAGCTCTTCCAGACTTTTCTCTGTTGTGCTGGTCATTTTCCCAAAGTAGTCCACATTCTCTTGGTACAGGCTGTCACCTAAACATTTGGAGACAGAACAAGTTACTACACCAATATTGCTGAATGTTGTTATTTAGACACTGCTGAATAGTACTGTATCTATTTGCCTTGAGAAGTCTATTATAAATAGACTGGTGCACTGGTGTTATAAGACAAAGATCAAAACACTAACAGTAGACAAACAATTTTGTGATTGGTTGCTCAGTCTGTTGGCGATGCAGCTTTCTGTAGTATGCAAATTCACAGAGAGCAATGCCAAATTAACCAATCACTAAATATTAAATCAGATGCTACGTCAGCAAATACACCAGTGCGACTTTTATGAAAAACTGCAGATCTTAACTTAGAGATTGAGGCAAGCAATTTGTTAAATTTTACTCTCTACCTGGTAAGAGGGATACAAGGCAGTCACTGGCCACCAGGACAACAGGTAGCCACTGCTCACATCCTTCTAGTGCTCTCAATTTGGCAAAGCTGTGAAGGTCACTCAGTGAATGGAAATTACACATTCGTCCAAGATCATAGAACTGAGGCGGTGCTATCCAAATCTCTTTATTCCGAAAGCTGTGAAGGATTTCAGGCGGGGTAGACCACTGTAGGAGAGTTCGAGAGAGATAAGAGAGTAAAGAATGAGTTAGTGTCTCCCACTGTGGAATACCTGTTCAAAGTACATCTACTTAGAAGTAAATAATTAATACAATGAACACATTTCAGTCAGTTCTGGCACCCATAATGACAGGTGCTGCCTCTTGGAGTGCTTTTAAACCATGTTCTAATACAACCTTAAGTAGGTTTCTGTGATCACTCACTGTACCATTGTGCAATTACTCCCAGTTTGTGTCCTCTCAGTGCAAAACCAAAAGATTAGGAGATGCACATCTTAGTGCACTCGTCCCATGTCTATCTAATATTTATATATTTTATCCCCTTTAATAGAGTTAATCTAATAACTAATTTCAACACCTATGGCCCACTTGGAAAACCAGCTATACATAGCAAGATAAATACACAGGAATTTTTACCTTAAAATTGACTATTTCCTTTTCATCTTGAATTGTGTGCGGGATCTCTTCCAAGCAGCACATGTAAAAGGCAGCATCGTACCGTCTTTGCTTCTCGTAGACGCCTACGGGAGTTAGCCAGTTCCCCCACTCATGAAGTGCCCATATGTTGGGTATACACTGAAGTTCTATACACATTCGGATGAAGTTTGAGGGGTCCTTAATTACCAAAGTCCTCCATTTAGCAATGTCAGTTTCGTCCCACTGTGAAGTCAACGCTGTGAGCGGCAGCTGAGTGCTGCGTTTGTCCGACTGGTCGATTTCATAATGGGCAACTAGGCGCTTTACTGTGCATAGTGGACCTGCAGCCTCTGTACTGGGAACGACCAGCAGAACTCCAGACTCCTCAAATGTCTCCCTCACCGCACATATTCTCAAAGCAATGTCTCCGGGTATCGGAGATCCGAGCTTTAGTCTGTTCGTCGCGAAGATTGGTGGTCTTGTCCCCGCTGGTTGTTTAACCATTGAAACACCAAAGTGTGGCAACTTTCTGAAATATTTAAAAACCTCCATCCACTCGCTGGAGAAGTCGGATGGATCCACTAAACCTCCAGGAAACACATGAGCATTGGGCATAAACCCACTTGTGCCACTTCTTTTGAGCAGAAGCACTTTATAGTCAAACGCTGACTTGTGAGGTAAATAACTTGTTCGACAGCCAGGAGCATGTTCCCCACTTCTCTGGAGCGAGTCAGTGCTTTGACAATGCCTTGTTTTGGCAGCTAGAATAACAGTCGCTGCCTCTTTCCAGTGCTTCAAAGCCGTGTTCATTTTGATTCTAGACTCACTAATCACGTATATTTTGACAGAGTTAGTCAGGCCATTTTAATTTCGACCGGAACAGGTTTGATGTTTTCCTGTCTTCTTCATGTCCTTGGAAATCCGTCAAACGTGCGCAAAACGCATTACCGCCACCTACTGTGCTTAGTGCGAATCTGAACTTCTTTAATCTTGCGCTCCATAGGTGCTACGTGCATTTCTTTATACCGGTGAGGTTATGCCACATGTATAACATATGAACTGTTGGTGAATGGTTATTTATCTGTGGTGCTTAGCAGAAGAGATGCAGGGCTATCTGGCTATATGTTGTGAAAGATCATATGTAAAGATAAGGCCTTATGTAATGAGTGCATAGATCAAATGTGCTTTGTTAAATTGGACTGTTATTGCCTTGTCCATGTGTATGAATGTATTGGCAGCTCACTGATAGAACAAATGTACATATATTTGCAATATTCTTACTGTTTCGTATATTGTTGAAATATCATGTGAAGGTAAGACACATGTAATGAAGGTGGTTAGGTGCAAAAGTGGAATGTGATGTTATTGCTTAATTAAACCATTGGAAGGTAATTCCAACACACAAACAAGAAATAAACACATTGCTGCAATATTCATAATGCTTTATATTTTGGTGAAAAATCATGTGAACATAAGACTACAGCATTATGTAATGAAGGTGTTCAGGTCCCCACTCTGACCTGCTCTTGTGTCAGTCTCATAAGGAAGGATCACGTTTAGTTACAGTTTGAACCAAGCATCACAAAAATGGATGAAGTGCTACTGTTAAGACATTAAGTGTCACTTTCAATCACAGCCAGATGTTTGATGATGAAATAACAGGAACAGTAATAGTAAATTAGATTTTAATTCCTGTTTTTATTGCAATGAGATTTTCCTTCTTGATGGTTGATGTTTTCTTCTGTGTGAGCTGAATGTAACGTGTTTAATTTGTGTGTGTGTGTAAATGTGTATGTGCATGTGGGTGTGTGCATGCATGTGTGCACGTTTGTGTGTGTTCATGTGTGTTTCTCCTTCCTTTAATATGTCCTGGTTGTCCTTGGCTGGTAGCTGGTGTCACTGACTGTCCTGGAGATTAATAATTCTAGTGGAGGATGTGACACACACACACACAGACACACTCTCACACCTCCCTGGTTTTCATGGTCTACTCTTACCTGGATCTTCTGTGTCAATACCCCAGTTATCTCCTCTCTCAGATGAGCTGGGAGCTTCTCTGTCTTCAAGCTCTGCTCAGATGTGCCTTCATGTGTTTAGAGTTTGGGCTAATAAGTGCACTTTACACCTGATCCTGGTGCTGGTCCTGATCTCAGTCTGTCATAAGTCAAGTTGGAGTGCTGTCTGAAGAACTGTATAATAACAATGTACTTTTATTATGGTTGTTTATACAGGAATACCAACTCATGTTTTACATTGCACACCATTACAAAAAATATTCATTAAAATGAGAAAGTAAAAAAGCAAAAGTATGTACAAAATATGTGCTCCTGTGTGTGTGTGCGTGTGTGTGTATGCGTGTGTGTCCACAAGTGCGTGATGGATAAAAACCTGATCAAGTTGGATAACTTTGAGCAGCTTTAAACCGCAGGTGTCCCTCTTCTCTATATATTGCAGTGTTTCTCACCTCTGCTGGGCTCAGTGAGTCTCCACTGATGCTCTGGACCACCTCCCACACATCTGCACCAAGGAACACTGAACACCTGGTGCAGGAGGGAGCTGGGAAAACATGGACTGGCTGGTTGTCTTAGGGGACCGGATTGAATTTACAGATTTATAGTATATTATACTGTATATTGTGCAGTTTAAGAACATGGTGTGTCAGTTGTAAGTATCTTTGCTACTGAGTGTGCAGTCAAATTCCCTTTAAGAACTCTGAAGCAGATTGGTTGCTAATCAGTTCCATGAAGAGCACTATTCAGTGTCTGGTCCTTTCCCAGTCCGTGCCTGTTGATCATCACTCCATCCCATGATCCTCTGGTGGGACCACCTCCATTAGCAGCTGGACGTGCATGGTGATGGGTCCTAAAATATCAATAGTTAAAATTGAAATATAAAACCGTCTGCATTTTTACTTTACCTATAAATAAATTACATTTATAACATTTGGGATTGTAAAGAACTCAAATATCAATGCAGTTTGTAGTATATTCGCTCACAGATGACATCACTGCTCAATCAAAAATCAGTGCTGTCACTTATACTCACTCATTATGCGCTGGGTCCAGCTAAACGTGCAGTACACAAAGGGGAAGTAAAAAACCAATCCACCCAAGATAAAGATCGTGCAGTAGAGATACTCCAGTTCAGGTTTGTCAATGATTGGAGCCAAAACCAGGTAGCAAGACACTACCACCACGACAACAGGGATAACTATGGGTACCTGTCAGGGACAAACATCAAGATGTTTTTTTGCACTTTAGTGCTGAATGCTATTAAACATTCATGCTATAAAGTGTATCTGGCTATGTTCTAGGTCCAACAGTGCAACAAAAAAATATGAATTATAGACACAGTGCAGGTATCAGCTGAATAAAAAAAAAATACTACAAATAATTTGTGTCCATAAAACCACCGTTTTCTTACCTTCACAGGCCTGTGTAGGTGTTTCTTTGTGAACCTCATGAGAATAAGTGAGAAGGCAGTGAGACCGTAGAACATCCACTGAGCGAAGCTGAAGTAGTTAATGAGGGTGTTGATGTCTGCTGGAATGATGTAGAAGATAGACAGAATGCCCTGGATTTTGATCCAAAGCCAGAGGAGAATGAGGGCGTGAGTGACTGCAATTCAGTT
Source organism: Brachyhypopomus occidentalis (assembly GCA_020368025.1). Lineage (NCBI taxonomy): Eukaryota > Metazoa > Chordata > Actinopteri > Gymnotiformes > Hypopomidae > Brachyhypopomus > Brachyhypopomus occidentalis. The sequence continues at coordinate 95,645 of JAGXOD010000031.1, forward strand.
CCCGCAGGTCCGTACATCAGCAGTATCGCTTAATAACCTTTTGGATCTTGTTAGAGACAAATCTACAGAAGGAGACAACTGCATGGAGTCATCAGCTTACGTTAAACAAGAGGGCTGGTGCAGGCGTGTAGTATTTCAGACTGATGTAGGAGAGGAGCTTCACCATGTGGCCTTCTCTTCCTGCCACATAGGTCAACCTTAGCAGTGCACAAAGTACAAATTTTAAAAACGCAAATCATATATGTTTGTTAGTTTTTTTTTAATAAGGATTTAATAAAGAATTTGATGATTTGATTTTTTTTCATTTTATACTTTTTCACACTTTAAATGACCTATGAATATCCATGGTAAAGCTACATTTGAAAAGTCTTAAGTAACTTCAGAAGGCAACAGGGAAGATCTACCTTGTGGGACTCTATGGTGTTAGGAACAGTGCTGAGGATTTTTTAAAATAATAATCTAATGTAGGAGAACATTTTGAGGGTACATTTTCCCAGACATCGTATTTACCTTCCAGAAGTAAAACAGCTTCCATTAGCAGCTCCAAAAGTGGAGAAGACCACAAAGAGTGGCACCACCCAAGACAGTGGGTCCAACACCCTGTCACCAAAGGTCTGCAGAGCACACAGTCCACTAAAACAGAGCTCAACAGGAAACCAGTGAAACGCAGGGGGATTAAACTATAATGGACCACACAGCTGCGACAGATGAACCTTTACCGGTGCACATTTTTTAAGAACACATAGTCCATCTTGAGAAATTCAGTATTTGTGTTATATCTGAAACCCGATTGGTTTGAAATTATATGTCGCCAAGACAATTACACTCACCACAGCAACAGCAGGAGACTGGAGTAATTCTGTAGGTTTCATGACGGTAAAGTAAGCAATGTTGACTAGCACGTAGCATACTGACACCAGAGGAATCCCAATAATGATGGACAAGGGAAGGTTCCTGCCCACAGACGAGAGATGCAGACCATAACAACACAACAAATATGGAGACTGTGTCACTAGAAATGTAGAGGCACCCCAGTCTCAGGTACACACAGATCCGAATTCCAGACAGAATTTCAGAAACCTTTGGATGTTAAAAATGAAAACAGAAAACATCAGAGTAAAAAATAAATGTTTCTTGCTCTTTGTAGCTAATTCTAAGTCTGAAATGGCTAATATGGAATCTATTACCTCCAGCATCCAGAAGTAATAGTCTGGTGAAGGAACATTAGTGGTTGATCTAACTGATCTGCAAGAATAAATATGTGATAATATCCTACAGAGTGATAAAAGACTCTGAATTAAATGAATTAGTTAATATGTAGAGTATGGGAGATCTCAAAACCAAAACAGGTCAGGGCATGGGTCCAAACCCTCTTCAACATTTACAAATACTGAACAGTATTCTAAAGCAGCCCAAAGAACTGAGAGGAAAACATGGAGCAGGACCTCTAAACTTTGTGAATTTGAATGTATTACAGCAGGCCAAATAGCTGAAGTGTTTATAGGTGAATAATCTTCAAGGGATCGCATTGGTCTTTGTAGGACAGAAGAAAATCATGTCACTGCTCATGACATCTATTAGAAATGTTTGCAGCATGCTGCAGATTCTGGATGTGGCAGAAACGCTGTAGGCCTTCTGAACTGAAGGCGGTTCGTTATGTGCTGAGCAAATCCATTATTCAGCCAGACCTGCTCGTACTATGATCTAAAGGTCAGTGGTGGGAGTGGTGGGAGCACTTTGGAGGCACCTTTCAACAGCAGGAATTGGTAAGCTATTAAGGAACGATGAGAATGGAGTGAAATCCTCCCTGTGAACAGGGATGGGGCTTTAAACAGGCCAGTGATGCCAAACACAACCCAGAGCAACGCAGAAATGTATTCAGATTAAGACGATATTAAGATCCTGTCCTTCCTGCTTGAAAACACCTGTCATAAAACATCAGGACTGTTGTCAGTCACCGGGCTGCAATTAATATTTACTGCTTGAGAGGTAGCAAAGAAACTGACCAGCACTGTTCAGTCATAATGTCTGTGAAGTGATAAAGTTTTTAACATATAAATCTAACAAATTCTACACAATATGGGTCAAATGACACTTTCTGGAAGCATCATTGTACAGTAAGTGCAGAATGAAGCAATGTGGGAGAGAATGGACCTTCACTCACCGATATGGATCTTTCAGCTCTTCAGTTATGAAGTTTAGTTGATTCCTTGAAGGCAGAAATGAATTTTTAATATTCTGTTAGTAACATCTGTTACTGGTATGTAAATACTTCTCTGTAGAATTAAGGCCTTTATAGAGAAACAGACTCACTTAGGCTTTTTGTTCATGCTTGGATTGGCCACTAGATGGCAGAATAGAACTTATTTTTGTATCTGGCATAAGATCGTCTGTGTCATGATTGCTATGTCTACAGCTTGCTTTTAATGCTTACACATGCACACACTTACACATACACAAACACAAACACATTCTCACACACATACGTACATGATTAGTTCATTTGTCTCAGACATGTAAATAAGGATGTTCTTATAACACTTTATTGGTTATAAGAAAACTGAAACAATAATAAATAATAATAATTTATAAAAAAAACAGCAACAAAAGTAGATCTACAAACTGAACGTACCACCCATCATACGCCCAGAGGCCATTGTAAAAAGCAAGTCCGATTGCCCCGAATGAAGTTGTTGTTCCTTCAAACGCGTTTCTGAAATTCTGTGTATTTCCTAAACACAAGTCCATGAAGAATTGAATCTACAGCATAGGTGCTGCAAAATTTTCCTTTTCACATTTTAGCAAAAACAAACAAGAAAGTGAGCATTAGCAGCATTTCCGCTGAAGCCGTGTTACACCTGGGGTTCTGGATGAAAGAACCGGTCACACCAGACATAGTTAGGCTAAGCTTCCTAGGTCTCTGATGCAGAGCATTACCTTTGGCTAGGAGAACTATGCCTGAAACCACTATGATGACGATGATGAGGAGCTTGGCTGCAGTGAAGAAGTTCTGCACGTAGTTGGCCAGCTTCACGCTCAAGCAGTTCACAACTGTAATCAAAACTGTGGGGTGGGGGGGAAGCATATGCCGCCATCACCAAAACAACACAAGGCAGGGAGAACACACCACATAAACCCACAGGGCTACAGTTTTGTGTTGAATGTATCTATGTCGAACATGCTGAATTTTAATATCTTCAGTGTTTTAACTGACTTTGTGTTCCATGTGTTTCTTTTTAAAAACAGTACATACTGTGGCATTTATGATACACAGAGTCTCACATACAAACGCAGGCAGCGGCCAGGCATTTGGTGATGAGCACGGGCGGGGTGCATCCTGGGTAAAAGGGCGTGGAGGCATATTCTGCGAAGCTGAGAGCGATGATGGCGAAGGATGAAGGCTTGAGAATGAAGATGGTCGTCCAGGAGTAAAGGTACGCGGTCAGAGACCCGAAGCCTTCCAGCAGGTAGGGGTACTCACCACCGGACTTGGTGATCATTGTGCCAAGTTCAACGTAACAAAGAGCTCCTGTATGCACACGCCAGAACATATGCACATGCATAAAACGGTACACACACATGACCACACAAGCACACAGCAGCATTTATCTGCACACTGTGGAGTATTAATTCTAAGGTCACTGAGTTCTTTATGGCAAGGTTGCCATGTATTAAACTAAAGAGGATTTCACTCTGGGCTGCAGGATGGGGTTTTGCCCTGGTAATGTGACTTGTGCAGATTGATGGAATGCTTCTGAATGGGTGAGCATGGCTGATTAACCTCCCTGCAAGTACAACTCCACTCTATAATCTCCACTCTATAATCCCGCGGCAGAGTTTTGCACTAGTTACAACTTTAAGCTGATGTCACATTGCACTTGTTTCCACCAGCTCTACAACACATCACCCCTACAACACACCTACAACACACCTACAACACACCACCCCTACAACACACCTACAACACACCACCCCTACAACACACCTACAACACACCACCCCTACAACACACCTACAACACACCACCCCTACAACACACCTACAACACACCACCCCTACAACACACCTACAACACACCTACAACACACCACCCCTACAACACACCTACAACACACCACCCCTACAACACACCTACAACACACCACCCCTACAACACACCTACAACACACCACACCTACAACACACCACACCTACAACACACCACCCCTACACTACACAACCCCTACGACACAACACACCTACAACACACCACCCCTACACTACACAACCCCTACGACACAACACACCTACAACACACCACCCCTACAACACACCTACAACACACCACCCCTACAACACACCACACCTACAACACACCACCCCTACACTACACAACCCCTACGACACAACACACCTACAACACACCACCCCTACACTACACAACCCCTACGACACAACACACCTACAACACACCACCCCTACAACACACCTACAACACACCACCCCTACAACACACCACACCTACAACACACCACCCCTACACTACACAACCCCTACAACACAACACACCTACAACACACCACCTCTACACTACACCACCCCTACAACACAACACAACTTCACCACATCACCCTACAACACACCACCCCTACACCACACCTACAACACACCACCCCTACAACACAACACACCTACATCACACCACCCTTACAACACACCACCCCTACACTACACCACCCCTACACCACATCAGCGTTTTATGAAACACACTGACACGTTGTCTGCTCACAGTCATTCTAGACCGGAGGTAACTGCAGTCAGTCCAACATGCAGTGTAGTTGTCTGGAACAGGAAGTGAGTCAGTTCAGAACTCCTATTCTGAAGGGGTGGGGTAATGCCCCCAAATAGGCTGGGATCTGGAGGAGCAGAGGGCTTAAACCCCACATAATGACAACAGATATTCCAAAGGAACATCAAAGGATCCAGGATTCCAGGATCGGCTTTGCTCACTTGAAGTGTCATTAGTCTAGGTTAAATCTAGGCATCGTTATTAACTTGTACAGTCTTTAACGTGCAGTGCAAACACACCATCAACACATTGCCCGACTAACAGCACAGCCAGAACAAGTGAAAAAGCAAGTCTAATAAGGGTTATGCAAACATCTAAAACTATTGTTTGAAATAGTGCTGATCTCTGATGAGCATTAACTGAGTGCAAAGCACCAGTGACTCTGCTGAAGTGTCGAGGATTCCCAGCAGGGTAGCCAGTGCTTCCTCTGCTGATCCACCACACCGCAGGAGCTGAAGACAAACCCCAGCCTAACACATCTAGTGCAAGTCCATATCTACATGGGCATGTGAATTTCGAGGCAGCTTTGCTGAATAATCAGCCAGAGAGCCCTTGCATGACAGTGTGCATCAGGATGAAGATACCCAAAGGTGCGGTAGGTTTCTTTTCATCTTCCTTCAGTTTGCTTCACTGGCAGTTTGCTAATAGTTTTGCTTTTAATCAGTGTTCAGATGAAATTCAGGGGCAGGTCAGTTCAGTTCAAAAATTTTAATCAGAAAAGTTACAGATGAAACTATAATGATGGAAGTTTTTTTTATATTGGTACTATTGGCTTTCTAAACTGGGAGGCATAGGGAAATCACATAATGCTTTTAGAGGCTTTTTCCAGTGGAAAAGGTGCTTTAAACACCTCCCCTGACTCCTGGCCTGATGGGGCTACTGATCTAAACACAGCCTGCTCATTGTTTCAAATTCGACAAGCGCCAGCCCACATCCACTGAGCAGAATAAAACTGGAAACTCAAGCGAAACCAGCATGGCTTTTCACAAGGCTGAGGAAGGACCTCCTGACTTAAGCCTGGTCAGGTATCTAAAATCCAAGGCCTGTTCGGTCAGTGGATTGTTTCTGTTTTGTCGTTACTAACCCAGAGTAGCCAGGACGCCGCAGGCTGCCCACACACACAAACATGGGCCCACCGATCCCGTCCCCTCCAGCACGGCCTTAGGGGAGATGAAGATGCCGGAGCCGATCATCGTCCCCACGATCAGGCTGATCCCGCTCACCAGACCAACCTAATGGATGAATGAAAGGTAGATTTAAAGAGCGCCTTTCAGGGTGCGTTAAAATTAGCACAGGTACAACCTAACACACCAGGAGGAAAGCAGGTCATGGCACAGATCCAAATAGAACCCCTCAAAGTGTCTGAAGGCTGAGGCACTTTGGGCTAAAAGGATGGTTGCTTTTATTCTCCAACTGTTTGTTATTCAGGACACTTATACTACGTCTTACGGTTTCTAAGATTTCTAGTTTTTAGTTTCTAGTTTCTCTTTTTCAAATTTCTAGTTTGATTTCTCTTTCAAACTCTCTCTCTCTCACACACACACAAATACACACACACACTTACTTACATCTTTCTGCAACATAGTAGCCTTCTCTTTGTTTTTGTTCTGCTTAGCGGAGGAATCTGTAGTGTGTGTGATACTTCCATTGTGAGAGATATTTCTCTTCCGTATGTACTTCTCATCCATCATATCTGTGATTTGGAAAGCTCAGTCAGACTCACTTAGACTCACTTAGACTCACTGAGACTCTTAAACACTCACTTAAACACAGTTAGACTTCTTTTCATGACATGCCACTAAACAAACAAATCAGGTTTCACCTCATTTCATTCCTTTTCTTTATATATTTATTTTTTAAAGGATACCTGCTAAATTGTTTTCCAGACAGTTTTACAAACCCCATTTACAAATACTCTTTACCAATATAAAGATAAAGGGTTAATGGCCAGTGACAAATGACATGAGCTCTGCATCTCGTTCCCTTTATGTCTCCATAATTTGCCGTAGGTGCAATCTAGTAATGACTTAACACCCACTTCCTCCCTGCTCAGTTCTGTCATCATCTCTGCCTTTGACTGCCATAAAACACCCAGAGGAAAGCACTGCAGGCTCCTTCCAGTGACATGATGAAATACTCAGATTTCAGGCCCTTATGCCAGATTTCAGTCTTCTATGCCAGATTTCAGGTTCCTATGCATTCAACTGTTTTGCTTGTTTGTTGATTTGTTTTTAACAAACTGATTGTCCTGTTGTCCTCAGAATCATTTCACTTGACCAGAACAGGACTAAACAAGTATTTTCCCCCTTAAATGCCTAATAAAAGAAAAAAATATACTTATAAGAAATATTTAGAAAGTGATTTAAAAAGATGAGTTGAACACTAGTTCTAGCCTACCCAAAGAAGAGCTCTGTTTTTGTCTGAACACATGTATATAAGGTAACCGTGTAAGAGAGGGTCACAGGTATTCACTCCTTTTACTTCCTCTCAATAGTTCAGTTTTACTTACATTCCTAAGTGATGACTGTTGTTACTGACTTTCCAAAATCAGGCCTTTTATAAATGACTGCAGATTAATCTGTAACAAAGTAAGGACTCCAAACAGTAAAAGTTTAGCTGTATCTTGGTTTGTAAAGGCAACATGCATCTTGCTAAGTACAAACAAACTCCAAAGAGTTCAAGGATGATCTAGTCTTTTTGTGGTGACATATTTACAGCAATTGTCATATTTACAGACAGTATTTCTTTGCCCAACTTCACATCAAAGTGACAGATATTGACGATTCTTTAAAACGGTTAATCTCAAACTCTACTATCAATGCTATCACGTCTTTTGCTATAACACAAAAAAGAAATTCAAACCTTAGAGCTGACTTCTCCACATTCTGTATTTCAAAGTATGTTTAGATTCCTTGTTTCCTTAGTTCTGATTCAGTCTTGTATTCATGTTGATTACACTTAAGAGGAGGCGGGTCCTGTGCTGTTCATTTTCATCAGTCTTGTCTTTGATTGGAGCAGGTGAATGACATGTGGGAGGAGAGAGCTGGGATTGGCTGGACATGGAAAGTGCACTGACCCACACAATAACTCTTTGATAGAGACACCCGATACCATTTGGATGGATTGAGAGAGTGGCAGAATGGATGGGGTGGGCTTAGGAAGAAAAGAGAATATAGTAGAAACAGTGTAGGTCCATGAACAGGAATGGATTCCAGATCACACCACCACCGAAGCAACACAGGGATCTCAAATGCAGACATACTGTTCTCACTTTCATGGTTTGGGGGTTCAAGGAAAGATATACAATTGTTATACAGTTGTATACAATTGTGCAACTAAGCCACAGGACTTTTTATTGCCCTTCTATTTTAAGGTCACTGCCACAACAACAAAGGTGACTCAGTCCATGTTAAACCAGATTACCTTCTCTCTTCCTATCAGTCCTCTTGATCTTCCTGGCATACTCAACAACAAACCCTCTAAAGTCATAAAAAAAGATTTAAAGAGTGTATAAAAGAGTGAAATAATTGTGGTTGGACTAAAATGCCATTTTGTGACAGCTTGGTCTCTCTGCAGGTCTCTAGGCAGGTCTCTCTGCAGGTCTCTTTGCAGCACTGCCACACCTCTGATTTAGCCTTCAAAATCATTCTGCATCTCTTACTGAGCACAGTGCACATTGTGGTGTGGAGTTCTTCTCCTAGTTATTGGTGTCTATATGTGTGTATGCAAATGCTCACATGTACCATTTGTACACGTCTGTACTTAAATATAGTTAGAACTTTGAAACAAACTTTTTTCTTTCATGCCAAATAAACACTTTAATTAAATAAGTATATTTACTGTTGCCTTACTCATACACTGGCAACATGTTTGAACACCTTTGTCTACAGCTACTAACAATATCTGTAAAATCTTACATGATTCAACAACAATGAAATGAATAATACATAACATAATACATAACACAGATCTTGTATATCTGCCCTTGGATGCAATGTCCAAGACTCCGCCTTCTCTCGTTCTGCTGCTCTTGCTTACTGAGCATGCTCACTGTGGACTTTCCTGTGTAATTATCCCTGCCTAGTTAAACAGCATTCTGTCTTCTGCTTGTATAGATTTTCTCCATGCTCACTCAAGGCCATGATGCAGTGCTTTGTAAGGTGCATTTTGCCAGCTGGGTAACCCTTTGCTCTTTGTAAATTTGATGTGTGACATTATAAACCCATCTTGGTGATTTTATAACTGATTTTATAATGTTTCAGGACAAACCACACCCATTTTACCACCCGTCCTAGAAATGTTTGAGGAACTATTCAAAATGTTTTTTATAGACTGTTAATGTTTACACAGCAAAATATTCTTCTCTTCACTAGATTTTGTGATGTTTCACCTTCATTACTGACAAAGTAAAACATCCTGAAAACATCAAGGTTTGCCTGATTGTATTGTTACAGAGAGACATCACTGTCACTCAACCCTCCATTAAGCCAAGTGCTACAGGTTTCCACACTCTATTTCCCAGAATGCCAAGAAGAATCAAGAAAGGTCACCCCACATGATCGGTGTATCACAAAACATAGCAGATCATCATTCCAGAGTGCTAACTGAACTCACCTGTTTCCCATTCACGATCCCTATAAAGACCCATTACTTCTAGTCTTGTCACTGTGTTTTTCCTTTAATCTTCTGATTCATGGTTCCCTGCTCTCTGACTTTGTCTGTGTTGTTGTCCCTTTTTTTTCCCACATTAAGCATGTCTGCCTGTTTGTGAATTGTTACAACCACAGTACAATTACACTATTTGTTTTTGCTCCTGTGTTTTCAATTATTGTCAGAATTCAATCAATGGTCAATATTTAGCCAAATCTGTATGCTTTTACAAGGTGTGACTGAAGAAAGTTAACTATTAATCTTAGCACTTTCAACACACAAATGTACATAAAGCCTCATGGGAGGTTAGACATTTAAAACAATAGCAGACCAAGCAGTTCATTATTGTACATTTTTACAAGAATTAGGACAACATCTCTACTCTTCTGGGGACAGTGGACATTACTTTCAAACAATTACTTTCAGGGCTTCCCATACTACAGCGTGGCACTCCTGCCACTGAATTTTCTAAGAATACATTTTTCGATTTTATACCAAACTTCAAGAGAACAAGAACCAGTAATTAATTACATGGTGAATCACATTTTGAAACTGAACTAGTGAGAGTGGGAACTAGGAGATCACTGTCCATCATAACTAGCCCACAGGTCTTACCCTAGATATGCAGGACACCCTCTCAGCCCCTTCCTCTTCCTCAGCCACTCCAGCAGTTTCAGCAGTAGCCTTGTCCTTCATCGCCTGGGCAAACACAGGGCACAATATGTTCAGTTATTACTTGTGATAACAGTGGCAGGATACAGAACATTCATAAGACAGTTGTGATATGCCCCGGGTCCCTGCTTCAGTAGAGATTATAACCATGGGTGTTTTGAACACAAGCTGGCGCCCAGAATGCCTGGAACCCAGCTTACTCTTGTTTTAATGAGTAGGGCTTTTTCAGCGCATGCAATGCGTTTTTTAAAACCAGTTTAAGAAAGTGAATGAAAATCAAAAAGTGAATGAACCACAGCTGCAATGGCAAAGTCAGTTATGTTTCAGATTCAGGTGAAACATGTGCGTGCTCAAGTAATCAATTAAGCAGACCAATCAATTGAGACATCTTTGGGAAAAGATTTCAGCCATGCTGATTAAAAGGGAGAGGGTTAAAAGGAAAACAACCAAACCACTGACGTGCCAAGGCGTAAAACACACAGATCAACAATGCTAGAGGAAAGGAGACATCTGAGGACATCAGGAAGAAGGTGGTGACAGCCCATCAGTCTGGGGAAAGCTACAAGACCATCTCCAAAATATTCCAGCTCCATCCATCCACTGTAAGACAAATCATATACAAATGGAGGACACTCAGCATCACTGCATCTCTGCCAAGAAATGGACGGCCATCAAAATGTACACCAAGGAACACCGTAAAAATAGTAATTCTGGTAAAGGCCAACCCACACATCACTTACAGAGTTGCAGACCTCTCTGGCCGCATCTCTCTGGGGCAAATGTACATGCGTCTACAATCAGGTGAAAAGTCAATAGACATGGTATTTATGTGAGAGTTGCTATAAGGAAGACTCTGCTCTCAAGAAAGAACAAAGTTGCCCAGTTAAAGTGTGCTCCCAACAATGAAGCATGGTGGTGGAAATGTGAAGGTCTGGGCCTACTTTTCTGCCTCCAGACCTGGAGAATTCCATATTTTCCAGGGAACTATCAATTCCCAGGCCTATAAACAAATTCTTGACCAATATCTCCTGCCATCAGTCAGGGAGTTGAATCTGGGACGGAAATAGATAATGCAACAAGGCAACGACCGAAAGCAAAACCACCAAGGAATGGCTTAAGAGAAAGAAGATCTGCATTCTGGATTGACCCAAAGTCCGGACTTCAATCCCATAGAAATGCTGTGGCAAGAGCTGAAGCGGGTGGTACATGTCAGATGTCCCTCCAACCTCTCTCAGCTGACAGAGTTCTGCAAGGAGGAGCGGACAAATATCCAGAGAGCAGATGTGAGACACTCGTTTGTGGTTACAGAAGACATATGGTTGAAGTAACGGTTGCAGGAGGTGCAGCAAGCTACTAACTAAAAGAGTTCACATACTTTTGCATTTTTAGTTTTTGAGAAATTACTTTTGTTGCATAAATTATGAAAACATATATGTTTTTTCTGTGTGTCCCTTATTTGGATGGTCTGCTTTGCAAATTGAGATTTGGATGTTCATTTTATACGATTATTTAATTTTTTTTCAGAAAACAATGACCATGTTTGGGAGGTTAACAAACTTTCAAGCAACACCTCATTATACACTGCTCAAAAAATAAAGGGAACACTTAAACAACACAATGTAACTCCAAGTCAACCACACTTCTGTGAAACCAACCTGTTCAGTTAGGAAGTAACACTGATTGTGAATCAATTTCACCTACTGTTGTGCAAATAGAACAGACAACAAGTAGAAATGAGAGGCAATTAGCAAGAGACCCCCTATAAAGTGGTTCTACAGGTGGTGACCACAGACCTTTTATCTGTTCTCAGGCCACTAATATCCATGTTTCTGCTCAAAATGTCAGAAACAGACTCCATGAGGGTGGTATGAGGGCACCACGTCTACAAGTGGGGCTTGTGCTTACAGCTCAATACCGTGCAGGGCGATTGGCATTTGCCAGAGAACACCAAAATTGGCAGATTCGCCATTGGCGCCCTGTGCTCTTCACGGATGAGAGCAGGTTCACACTGAGCACGTGACAAACGTCTGGAGATGCCATGGAGAATGTTCTGCTGCTTGCAACATCCTCCATCATGACCAGTATGGCAGTGGGTCAGTAATGGTGTGGGGTGGCATTTCTTTGGAAGGCCGCACAGACCTCCATGTGCTAGCCAGAGGTACTCTGACTGCCATTAGGTACTGGGATGAGATCCTCAGACCCATTGTGAGACCATATGCTGGTGCAGTGGGCCCTGGGTTCCTTCTGATGCATGACAATGCTAGGCCTCATGTGGCTGAAGTGTGTCAGCAGTTCCTGCATGATGAAGGCATTGAAGCTATGGACTGGCCTGCCCGTTCCCCAGGCCTGAATCAAAACGAGCACATCTGGGACATCATGTCTCGTTCCATCCACGAACACCACGTTGCACCACACACTGTCCAGGAATTGACTGACGCTTTAATCCAGGTCTGGGAGGAGATTCCTCAGGAGAATATCTGCCGCCTCATCAGGAGCATGCCCAGGCGTTGAGTATGATTCCAAATCCAGACCTTCGTGGGATAATAATTTTGATTTACATTGATAATTTTAATCTCGCCTCTTGTAATCACTGTCACCTGTTCCTGGTTTGTCTCGTTATCCCTTGTGCTCATATACCCTGTGTTTGTGTTAGTAGATTGTTGGTTATTGTAGAAGTCTATGCTTTCTTTATGTATGCCTGTGGATGTTGCCAGTATGTTCAGGTTTCTACTCTTGTAAGTTTTGAGTGTTTAGTCTTGTTTTGTCTTGGTTTATTCCTATGTTTTGTTTCTACTCTTTAGTCATTTTCGTGTTTCGTTATGTCTAGCCCTCGTTCACACCTCTGTTTCGGACTGCCATTCTGCTATGGCCCTGGACCATTCTTATGACTCTTCTTTTGGATTTATTTGCAGTAATAAATCTCGCTCCTCTCAACCAACGCATCCGTCTCATTCAAACTCGAAGCACAGAGCGTTTTATATATAATGGTGTGTGTACTTGGTACAACTGTCCCTTGCCACTGACCCTCAGGGTCCCACAGACTTGACTGTCTAAAAGATATCAAGTCCTGCATGGGTCATCATTTCCTGTAATTCAAGGACAAGGACGTCAAAACAGAACTGATCATCGCTGGGAATGGTCATGAGCGCACTGATGCAGCACACTGAACTTATCTGGCGTCCGAACACTATATCAAAACCATGTTCTCAGGCATTTAGAGAAGACTGTGGAAGTGGCATTGGGGCCATCAAGCACGTCTGCACCTCAGATATACTGTCTTAACTGTTCACTTAAATCTTTAGTGCTGCTTAATCTTAAATGACTTTTAAATTTAGTTATGTTTAATGTTTAAATTTAGTTAAGTTTAGTTTTATTATATACTATTATATAATACTAAGTATTATACTGTATATACTATTATTTTATACTATTAACTATTGCCTTTAATGGCAAGTGGCAAGTTAATTCCTCTAAATGTCTCATTGTATTCTTTAAATGATTTTATTCTTTTTCTCTTTTGAATTAATATTTTAAACTGTCTTTACTTTAAATTCTATTCATTTTGGCAATACCTCCTTGAGGTCATAGATACGGGGCAGTCATGGTCTGGTGGTTATGGAACCAGTCTTGTGACTGGAGGGTCGTGGGTTCGATTCCCAGGCCCGAGGCCATGACTGAGGTGCCCTTGAGCAAGGCACCTAACCCCAACTGCTCCCTGGGTGCCGGGCTAGGGCTGCCCACCGCTCTGGGCACGTGTGCACCACAGCCCCCTAGTTATCACTAGTGTGTGTGTTCTGACTGCACAGATGGGTAAATGTGGAGGACAAATTTCGATTGGGGTGAAAATCACAATTGACAATGTGGCTTGACTTAACTTAGATATCAGGATGTAGATAGCTTTATTATTGCTCATTCTATTCCCTCTAAAGCAAAACAATTATTTTTATTTTATTATTATATATATATTCTTATTAGTTTCTTATATATAATTAAATAAAAAGTGCACAGAAATGTTCTTATTACTGGAACCAAAGATGACGTTCTTTAATGTCCTAATTATTTAGCAGTATTTTGTGACCAAATGAGAACAATTTTATAAAAATTTCTTATGGGGGTTACTGTATCCACTTACCAACTACCCATTTACTAACAGAGGAAATGGGTGTGGCCAAATCTTTAATGCATGTAAAACGCAATACATTTTTCTGACTCTTAACTACAATTGCAGAAATTATAGAAAGAGCTCATTTTATTCCATAGTCAAGCATAATATGTGATATGAGAATATATGTAACCAACCTTATATAGCTCCTTTATGCCAACACAGCCACAGGTTTACTGTTTGGCAAGCCTAATTTTGCGTTGTTTGCATTGTGCAGTGTTGATTGTAGAGCATCCTAGTGTTCGAAATCGAGTCTTTTTTGTTTGTTAGTGTCATCATTATCAGTGCTACACAGTGTCATGGAGTTGTTAGTGTAGAGTTCAAGTGTTCATTATGACCTGTAAAACTGCTTTAACCTTTTAGTTCAATCTCTAAATTGCTTGTGGATTAAGAACGAACTTATACCTGTCATTAAGTGTGTACAGGAGAGACCACTCCATGCAAAAACCATGATGAGTTTTTCTGAATTGCTAAAACACATTTTCTGAACTCTCATTTTCTCAAGAAAGTAAATACAAAACACAAAAAATAAGCTACATTTAAATAACATCTAACTTGTCTTGCAAAATCAATAAACTCTAAACTACTTTATCTTTGCTCTGAACCAAACACTGCTGTCAAATGACACAAATCTAACCAATACATAAACACTACACAGCAGTTATTACACACTACAGAAAATATTGTGCTTTTAGCATAGCAGGACAAAAAACTTTATTCATTAATTCTGCATATTTTTATATTCATGAAAGCATGTTTATTGATGTATTTATATATATATATATATACTAGATAACAAAGAAACAGTCTATGAACTGTGTTATGATCCTTGTAACAGCAATTCTGATGATAATGAACATACTGCTAGATTGTGGACTGTGAAATAACTCAACCCAGAATCAGTAACAGAGTTGACCTTTCCATAGTCGGTACAGAGACGGTAGGTGCCATGGCGTTCAGGCACTAACACACGGAGGGAACAGCATGTGCTCTTACTGGGTGTGGCAAAGGTTTTTTTATATCAGATAAGGGTCATTTTTTACATCGATATCATGCTCTAACATGGATGTACGAGTGGGAACATTGACAAAGAGCGAGGGAAAGTGACCTATAAACGCACAATGGTCTGACTGGGCTGCTTGGGGTAATTAAGCAAGTTTAGTTTTGTAATTAAGTTTAAGACAGAACTTGTAATGCTTTTTGAGTTAGGCAATATAGAAGTTGGGACACTAATCCTATCTAAACTAATTTCATCCTGCTTGGGAGAATAGGAAGAATTACAGTAGGCTGGCTAACTATGGGCTAAGACACAGTGGCTTGTGAGCCTTGTTATTTGTGATCCTGCCTCATGGTTGTATTTGGTTTCCATGGAGAGAACCAAATACAACCGAATATCTTTTTTCAGGGCTGCCTCAAGTTTTATACGTTCTAGGGCAGGTCAAACATAAAAAATAAAATAAAAACATTCACAAGTGCCTTTATAATAGCTTTAGAATGCAGTGATCATAACAGTATTGCCTCAGGAAATATGGTAGTTAAACACAAGAAGGTTAACATGTAACAAGTGCCTGAACTAGTTTTAGGTAAGTCAATAATCAACTAGACAGTCAATAATCAACTTCTCAACAGGTTCTTCCACTATATGGATAGGGTTCAACGGAGCAGGAGGAATAACCTGTTTAGGCTTTCCTACAAGCTCTCTATATATGACAATATATTGCATAGCAGGTCATAAAATGCAGCAATAACCGACCCATGGTCTTCCTAATGCCAGAATAACGGTCATTATGGACCAAAGACATTACGTGAGATCTGTTAGGGTTTAGGAACTACTATCTGATAAACTTCCTCCCATCCATCATGTTCTAGTAGGAGACCACTTCCTCATTAAGACTCAAAATCTAACAAGTAGTACCTAGTCTGAAATGGACTTAAAACAAGAGACGAGACTTGGGTCAGCTCCGTAGGGTCCATATTTTTATAGAAGGCTCAGGGAGAGTGAAAGTTTGCCGTTTCCCCCAACTTCGAAATTCCAAACTGGGGTCATCACTTAAAACCTCTGTCCTAAATTTGCCTCGTCTGACATGCTCTGACTCTAGCTCAGGGTCCAACAGTGAAATCATTGCCTAAGATGAACAAGACCCCTTTCACTGGTAAAGCCAAACAAACTGCAACTAAACATGAAATTTTGGCAATATATAAATATACATAGTGCAAAGGAACATGTACCCCTAATTCAATAACTTGTACAAGAACATCAATTCTACAATAAATTTGACAATGGCAGTGTGACATCTAACACAGAAGACTGAGCTGCCCCTGCATCTCAGTATTGTAACAGTGGGATTTTGTTAACCATGGGTTGATAATGCTATCGGTCCTGTGAGTATAGGCGCCGCACGAAATGGTTCAACAGAACCAGTGTCCACAGTTACCTTACAATATATAATTACTTTATTCAATAGGTTCCAAATGATAGGTCTTATGCTTCGAAGCAAGTTATGAGCTGTCCTTGTCCGTGACAATAAAAACACTCTAGCATTTCTACTGGGATGTCATCCAGACACAGTGTGTCTAGTGACGATAGATCCACTGCTCGTGTCACCATGTTCTAAGGTATATGCACTACAGAGGTCATCCACCTATTTAATTCAAAAGTGCTACTCTTTTCTTGTGAATACAGTTCTTAAGTTCCTTTATCTTTGCTTTCTTTCTTCAATCGAACCCAATTCATCTAGCGCAAACTCAACATAAATGTCTGGCTGTTTATTTGCTGTTTACCTTTCAGATTATGAAACTTCTGATGATATGCTTCTGGTACTAACTTGTGCATTCAAAATGGTAGCCTTCACAAACTAAGTATGCTAGTTACAATTTTTCTCAATTGCCAAGGCAATCTTCACGTCTGCAAAATTGTTGGCGGCCATCGTTTTTGCTCAGCATGAATCGACTTTTATCAGCGAACAGCACTAAGGCCCACTGGTCCCTCGTCCATCATAAATGTTCCCTGGCCCATGCAAGACGATGACACCTGTGCCTGGTGGTGTGGTAAGGGACCCGATCAGTAGAAAATGCATTTATACCTGGTCAGGGCAACCAGATCACCTACTGTATTGAGATCAGCTTGGCTGGTTTATCAGGAAATAGGCAACATTAAGCCTTGTGAGGAAATATACTGGTCCTAAAGGGAGTAAAGGATATCGTCTACCCGGAGTTATTCATAGTCTGGAGCTTAATCCACAACAGCCCAACAGTACTGGGATTGAGGGTCCACTGCCTGGACATTTGTCTGTGCTGTCCATGAGTTACGAGAGGGCAGTAAGCTGTGGGCAAAGACATTAAAGACTACATTAAAGTCCAGACCCTGATTGAATGAAGCCAATTGTTTAATGTGTCTTCATTATGGCAACTGCACCAAATTTGTGGTGTAGCCAATATCAATTCCTCATTTTTTGACTGAACAAATATCGAACACTTTTTTCCAACAAATTTAGCCTTGAGGATGTAAGAGAGGATATGGACGCATTATTGATGTGGTTGGTTTTCTTTTACTTATTAAAGGAATTCAGTATTTTTACCACCACCAATACTGTTTTAAATCATTTGTTCAGTACACAGCAGAGTACACAGAGTAGGTCACATGACACCCTGCTGCTCAATAAGGATGTAATGTTGCCAGTAGGTGTCAGGATTGCAATGCTGGTTTCTGATGTTTCCTGAATTATTGTTTGAATGAAATGGCTGAATCTGAATGCTGATGACATTTGTCACTTCACCCTTGGTTTGGTTACCATGGTGAGTATTTAAGGCAAAAATTAAAGAGAGCATTTGGTGGCTACATTGCAAGGATGCTTCATTGTGCAAATGGTTTGAAATGGTTTCTGGGGAAACCGTGAATCAAAGAACCAAGAACAGCAAAACCAACTGAAAATAATAAATAATTCCCGAAGAGGGAAACAAGAGATCTAATTTGTAAATTTTATTATATGATGTACACACACACACACACACACACATACACTCAGTACAATAAGTATTAGGTGCTGGCTGACATTCACCTTACATTTAATCCCAAACACTCACAAGTCACCAAGAGCTACCTCAAACACAGACTCAGTTAATTCACCAGGGATTATGCATCCTGTCACTGCACAGTTCAGGTTTTCTCAGGTGTAACTTTAGATCACAAAGAGCTCATTGTCGGTACAGTTATCTGATGCTATTAATCACGCATGTAAAGCAGAAACAACTGGATATCTCTGCAAGACATACACCACTGTCACACAGTCAGCTCCATCAGCAGCTCCCAGGGAGGCCAGAACATATTCAATTAAGACTGTCATTTGTTTCAAACCAGTTGTGATCTCATGTCATTTGAAGTGGCATATAGCATGCAAGCCTCACATGCAACGCAAACGTGTGTGCATGTGCAGACAGACAGGCAAGACGGCCGGATGATGCGCAGAGACAGGCGGCTACTCACCACAGCCGCAGGGCGTCTGTCTGTCTCTCCTCGTTCAGATCACCTTGCCCTACTACTGCCCCTCTGCTCTCACGGGAGCAAAGTGCCTTTTTGTCTCTACAGTTAGTCATCCAGACTGAAGACTGCTTTCAAGCTTGGCAAACATGCACTAGGTTATTTGGATGAAAGTTTTTAAGACTGCTGATAATGGATGTTTTTTATTTATATTATGGGTTCATAATATGTATGTCTCTGACAGCATGAACAGCTCATGTAACATTTCTTCTTACTCTTAATTTAACTATTGATCTCGATTTTTGAAAACAAGAAACCTGGCCTTTATTAAGTCTGGAAATAAAATATGTTCTTTCACAATTCTCATTAAACATTCACTCTTACACAAACACAGCTGTTTATGGAGGACGTGTACAATAATCTGGTGTTACAACTTTCAAGCATTTGCCGAATCTGACATGGAACAGATTTTACAACGAGAGAACAAGACATTTAAAATAAGAAAACAAACATTATCTTGCATGAAGCCCACTAATGAAGAGTTTTTAGCAGATCCTGGCCTATATCTCTTATGGACAAACCGAAAGCACCAGGGCATGAAGCATGGTGACGAGTTTTAGTAGAAGGAAGAAATCTGGAGAGGAGCCAAGACTTCAAACAATAAACCATTCTCTCAGCCACACACTGCACACACTGAGTTCCTACCATACATTTATCTTTGTAAAGTGAAGCTCTATCATTTTAATAGCATCCATCAAGGTATAACAAGAACACCCCAGGTCCTTTCTCTTCTTAGTCTCCATTATCTTTTAGACATTTTTGCCTCAAGGTGGAGCTGACCCTATGTCTCCAAGTCCAGGAGTCCAGAGCAATCTGGTTGAGCCATCAACTGATATTAGGACCCAAGCACAGAGCAGCTACGGAGCTCCACAAACCAAACAAAATAAGCGAAAACCAATACACCACACCCAGCCCAGAACAAGCACTGGAGGGACCTGAGTGACTATTGATGGAACTCCACCATGGAGAAAACTGAAAGGACCCCAGACAGGGTCAGAACCACCGCTCACAGGGTCACCAGTCCCGCAAAGCACAAGAGGACGGACGAAGGCTGCAGGGGAAGGAGGCCGGCATGATTAAAACAGCCGAGGAAAAGGACAACTAGGAAAAAAGAGAAAGAAAAAGGGCAAGCCAGAGGAATCCCATGGGCCCAGATCTCTGGGGAGGGCTCCAGGGAACATGAGAGGGGAGAGAGGAAAAAATGAGACATTAGAAACGGCTCTTGAGGTCTCTACCCAAAATACCAGCCTCCTCCTTTTTCCAGAACACTGAACAAAGACTGCGCACTATGGAACCAGGGAGCTACTCTTAAGTGGCCAGGAAGACAGGTGTGGCTAATTACCCATAATCACCTCTGCGCCACCTTGTGCCGCCCTCTGGTGGCCAAAGGGAGCATAGCAGAGGGCCCATACAGTTAACATATCTGTTTATTATAAATTATGTTCAGATTCCTGTGAAATTCCATTACTTCCAGTTATTCTCAGAGTAAACATTATATATATTTTTTATTCTTCATATAGATTTTTGAAGTTGTAAAATCAGGTGCCAGCAATCTGCATTTTGATTTTCAGGTATATAAGTTATTCATACTGAAAACTAACAATATTTTTCACTGGATTCCTCTGGAGTCCAGAGTCATCATTTCATTATGGCTGATAAGCCTGTTTGTGCTGTGGGTCTTGGTAATAGCAACTGTGCCTGTGTGCTGTAAGATGTTTCAATTCCTTTTGTTTCAGCCCAGGTGAAAGCCTTCATAGATAGGCTTATTTAAGATGATTATGATCCTTATGATAATTCAAAGACCTTGTGTCCAACCCCTGTTTGGGTTTCTTTTTAAACCCAATCAGGGTTTAAAACTGAGTTAAGTTGAAAACATTGTTTATATATGCTTGTTGTAGATATTCTAACTAATGTGCCTGCTACATTTACATGTGTCTGTACTCATAAAAACAGCCGTAGTGTACTCCAGGATCATTAGTGATAAAATAACTTGAAACAGTGTATTGTTATTGTTGATGATTTAATTCTGTCTGCTTAGAATTTATGTTTTAGTTCATGATTCAATGTCTCTATACAATAAGGTCTAGTTTAGTATCTCCCAGCCCTAAAGTTACCCAAGGTAACCAGACAAGAAGGTTGTGCTCGCCAAATTAGGCCTAGTTCAGACACGCCATAAAAACTGAGCTTCCATGGAGGGCAAGGGAGGGGTATAAAGTTGTGTGTGTAAGTAAGACAGAGTCCTTTCCTGTGCATAAGAATGGTTTTTGTGTACGTTTCCTTCTAATCAACACCTTTCTTTGTAATAAACCTTTATGTAGAGAGGCCTTAAGGTGGGATTAATCTCCAGAAAGTATTAGAACTATAATTATAAATATTATAACAGCATTTTCACAGTGTCAGTATCATTAGATGGTTAGTAATTGTAGTTTACTATGGTAACCCAGGTAACCCCAGATTTATGACATGCCACCATCCTCTAAAATCTCAGGCATCCTTCTTACTTTGTCCATGCTAAAGGATCAAGTGGTCTAGATATGATGGAGTATATGGTTAAAGATTCCTTTTGTCTTTTAAGAATTAAACGGCTTAGCCTAGCTGAGTTAATAAGGAGGCACCCTGTCGCTTGGATCAAATCCAGGGATTGCTGTTTGATGTCCACATCCAATCAAAAAGCAGTTGGCTGAATTCCCAGGCCTTGGATCTGACTGTTAGCCCTGTTTGGAGTGGCACACACCTTCAGCCATGTGTTCACAACAGGAAGATTAATGGTCCTGCTACACGTCCAGAATGGCAGGAATGCTGTGTGGTATGGACAGATCCCCTGGGATGTTTGACTTGTGATTGCCCTGAGTTCAAGGCATAAAAATATATTGTAATGGCAACTTACAATATATAAACTTTACCAACTATCATGACCAGATATCTGTTTCTGATGTTGTAGGGTGCTCATTGGCTATGAAGACTCAGCACAGCATTATGTGGTTCTAAGAGCCAGCAATCTTACCATTTATTATGTGAGTCACAGTATGACAAGGTCTACTAATGGTGACATATGCAGTCCAAAATTCTAATTATACTCTGTGGATTCTAAGATGCAAGGGAGCTATATTAGAAATCAAAATTAGTTAATAAATAATAATGGATTGTGTGCAGAGAATTGGCCCTAGATGTTAAAGAATACAGTGTCTGATAGTTTAACTTCACATCAGCAGTGCACATATGTGAAAACAAGCATTTATCAGTCCGCGTAAAAGGCCCAGATACCCTTCATTTAGGGTCACTGAGTGAGAATTTGTACCTTTTCTCTAGCAGATCACTCTGGGACAGGGGTGTCCAAAGTCCGGCCCACGGGCCAAATGCAGCCTGCGTTAAAACTTTCACCGGCCTGAAACCTCTGCCATAAAATCAATAATGTGCGGCTGCCAGCACAGTGGACCACAGTATAAAATACACGCATACAATAAAGCTATTTTATATTTCACCAAAAGATGGCAGTATACTTGGTCTATACTGCAGTCCCATAAACCCCCCGCCGCCCCTCCATCACACGCAGACACACACCCCCACTTTCATAAATTAGTCCATTTGGATTTAATGATAATGCTTCAGAACGCCAGGCTGAACGGTCGGCCCCCACACATTTTCACCTCACCAAATCTGGCCCTCACTGCAAAACGTTTGGACAGCCCTGCTCTAGGAGGCCACTGGCAGATCACTTTACCCATTCACAACAGTGAACTTTCAAACAGTCAAAATCTTTTCATAGATACACGTCAACATGAGAACTTAAAGGTGTCAAGCACCTGTTGGGTTGTCCTGAGAAACATGTGAGTCAAAATGTTTATGAGAAAATGATTTGTATTTCAGTTTGAGCCAACATACCCTAAAAATAAGCTTACAAGATGAATTGCTATGGTATAGGATAACAGAATTTGGAAAAATTAAATAGAAATACAAAAAACAGACCAGCACAAAAGGCTTACTTTCAAAAGGGTATGTGGCAAAATATGAAAGACTGATTTGGCCTGTGCTACAAAAATTGCATAATCATGAAGGTGAGTGTGCTATATATTTAAAAGAGAGAATCTCAGACAATACTTTAACCTGACATCAGTAGACACATGGGCAGAATATTAAAAGCAAATTAACTATGATCTCTTATTCAAATCACAGAACAGGTCCTTATGATTTAAAAGTGCCTTGGCAATGCTTCAAGGGAATTACTTTAGCACTCAGTCCATCTCCTTGTAATTAGAAAAGAACAACATTAGCATATCATTCAGACAAGATCATTAAGATAATGAAAACAGTGATCTGGACCTCTGTACTTATCTGTGGACAGAGAATAACATTACAATCGAACACTGTCCTAGTCTAGAACACCAACATGTAGTAGCTAAATCTACTTTTCCAGCAATTTACACATAGTAAAAAGACTCCAGCATGGGGGATTCAGGAAATGGAACTACTTTGGGGTATCCATTACCCTGTAGCTCAATCGTACAATCGATTTAACATACAAATTATTATACATATTAACAGATTACAAATTACAAAGTGGACTACAAGGATATAATGGATTGAAGTGAATAGAAGTGAAAACCAAAGGGCAGTGACAGTGAAGTACAAGCTGTTCAAAACTGGTGTTAAGAAAAGCAGAAAGAGGCCGTTTATACCCTGACATAAGAGGTAATAAGCATGTAGTGCACGCACACACACACACAAACACACACACAACTATGTCTGTGTATGACAGTTAAAATGTATTCACTGTTTACTAAAATTTAAGTATTCTTGGAGACTGTAAGTGGTATGTAAACTTTAATTCATGGATAAGTGTGAAAGTGTGAGCAGTGCTGAGCCATCACTTCCTACCAGGTCAGGAGAACTCACTGAAGA
Organism: Brachyhypopomus occidentalis; assembly: GCA_020368025.1. Lineage (NCBI taxonomy): Eukaryota > Metazoa > Chordata > Actinopteri > Gymnotiformes > Hypopomidae > Brachyhypopomus > Brachyhypopomus occidentalis. The sequence continues at coordinate 119,393 of JAGXOD010000031.1, forward strand.
ATCTCTGTGGAAACAGAGGAGACAATTCATCCTGGCTAGCACAAAAAAACATCCGTAAAAAAAACTGAACAATTGGCCCTTGCTTATTTCCTCACAGTAAAAAGGGCAAATCACAACATAGAAAACCCTAGAGGTAAGTAAGCACCCTAGTTAGACCTGTCTGCTTAGTGTGTCAGGAGTAGAAATCCAGTCCATTCTTCTCACTCTCATCTGATGAAGGGTTCTGGTGCTGGTCCGAATCAGACTCGAACATTGGGCTGCGTTGCAGAGGAACTGGAAAGCTGTTCTGCCAAGAGCTGAAGGCAGGGGGCGCCATACTAGCATGCTCCCCCACCTGATGAGGACTGTCCTGCACACACAGCATCCAGGCAGGGGACGTGCTGGAGCCAGAGGCCAGGGCACGAGCTGCCGCGGTGGGGCTCAAAGAGCGGCCTGCCCGCCTGCTTCCCGCCACCATGCTCCGTAAATGCCGGCTCTCTCTGGATGTGGCTTCCCACACCACCTCCAATTCATTCTCCACCTCTCTGGATGTAGTGATTTAAGAGAGAAGGAAGGCAAAGAAAACAGAGGTTGACAGAGAGAGAGAGGGAGAGAGAGACACACAAAGGGAGAGAGAGGGAAAGAGAGAGAGAGAGAGAGAAAATGAGTAAATGCAAGAACCATTACATCTTTACCCTCAGGAGAAAAAGACCAGTAATGGCTTTTATTTGACTCTTTAATCACATATTTAATCACAATCATATTGGTTGATAGTTACCCAAGGAAGATGTACCATAACATAGTTCTGCAAACGCACATGAAGTGACACATGCTCAAAATGCTAAGACCAGAAGGAATAAGACGAGAGACATGAGAGAGGGAGAAAGGGAGAGAGAGAGAGAGAGAGAGATAACAGTATTACTGTGCAAAACCTCTGCAAGCCAAAGCTGTGTAACAGTACCTGTCATTATCTCTAAATGATGCATGGCATGGACGTCATCACACACACACATAAAGGGCGGGACAGAGACAGAGAGGGAGAGGGAGAGAGGAGAGAGATAGAGAGAGAGATTCCAGCCTATAATTATAATGATCATATAGCCTCAGCCATCAGTGATGATCACATCTCACACGGGAGATTCTGTGTGAGTGGGTCTGATTATGTTTGAGTGAATAAAAGGTGTGAATGGGAAGCACGTAGAAAGACAAGAACAACAACAACAACAACAGACATGCACATCTCACTGGATTTAATACATTCTGAGTCTCTTCCCAGATTTTATACAGTAAACTCGTCTTTGTGTAAGTGAGGCCATTGACCCCATAGGACTGGCTCCTTAAGTAACCCTTCATGTGATTCACCACCTCCAAGGACCTTACTGGTTTATTAAACTCTTCTCAGCATCAACTACAAAATTTTAACTTGTCCAGAACCACTTCAGTTGTGTTTGTTTCTAATCTTTACTGCATAAAAGGTATTGCACAGAGAACCCGCCCCTCAGGTCACAGAGAGCCCACCAAACACACTGCATAGAGCCCACCAATCACATCACAGGGAGCCCACCAATCATGTTATACGGAGACTACCAATCATGTGAAAACGAATAGGAAAAAAAAAGAAAAGGACATCATCCTTTTTAGTTCATGGCTAGCTTTTTTCTTCTCCTACATTTGTTCATTTTCATTATGTTTTGACACCAACATTATTTGAAATTTTGTTTTGGAAACATTGCAGGAACAAAAGAAATTACATTCATGTGTAAACGTTGTTGAATCAGTCTATGAGCGGTCTCTGATACCCACTTTAATGTCTGAATTGCACAGTGTATCTGAATAGCAATGCTGACCAAATGCAACGCCTCATAATCCCACAGTTCATCCACACTAGGATGGACATTTGCAGCATGATAACACATCGTCTCACAAGGAACACATTGCTTCCAAATGGTTCCAGGAACACGGCAGAGAGCTTTCCTTGCTTCAGTGGCCTGTACAGTCCGCAAATCGAAACACTATCGAGCATCTTCAGGACAAGGTGGACAGGTTTGTCCCAGCAACACTCTGCAACCAATCAGCTTGCAGCAACCGCACAATGCAGTTGCTTCCATGTGATACGCCATTCCTGCACCATGTACCCGCCAGCATGTGGAGACCAAGCCCAAGCCCCAAGTCCTGAAGGCAAAAGATGTTACTAGACAGGCCTAACAGAGATGCTTAGTGCACACAAAGAACACAAAGTTTTCACAGAAGCAGGAAGCGCTTTGCTGATGGAGAACCTCTGTCTCACATGACCTGTTTCTCTGGAAACTTTTGTGTACTTCACTAAGATTTTTTTCTCTATGTAGCTTGCCTAAGTACACTGCAGTTACCTAGAATATTTTCATATATATATATATATATATATATATTTTTTTTTTTTCATATATATATAGGTAGTTAAATTCCACCCTGTTTGCTGACAGATGTGCCTAACGGACTTGAATTCCAGAAGGAGTCTATTTCCATGCCCTTCTCTTACTCTCCCTGTCTGACTGTACTTTTCTCTGACACACTGAGCTTTATACAGTAACAAAAACAAATATAGACAAATAAAAACATCCACAAGCTGTTCTCTGAGAGACAGAGAGAAAGAGAGAAAAGATGGCACACAAGGGATTAAAAAACAGAAGAAGCCTCCTCCTTTTCTTTCAGATCTCGTCTCAGGGAGTATTCACATACTATGCACTGATGCACTCACTGAGGGTTTCAGACCCAGATCCAAATATATTTTTTTCAACATATTCAGTGAAAAGCTGTAAGTAAATAGAATTAAAGTGAAAACAAGCAGTTGGTCATAAAAGCAGAATCCTTGATCCCAGTTGTACAGATCGGGCTTACGACAAAATGACGGGTCAAAATAATCAGAGCATTATGGGATCCTGGACTTCCAAACCCCAACATCACAATCTAATGCTATACTCAAAAGCTTTTTTTTAACTATCTAGTTTATTTTTGGCTGGTTTTACAAATTCAAACAGATAATATTTTTGTTTGATATACAAGTATACTGTATTTATATAAATTATATATATTAATTTTATACTATATTATATGCAATCAGAGTGACTTTCATCTGACCAAATAAAGCAAAACTATCAAGAATGTTTCCGGTGGATGGTTACTAACTGTATTCAGCATTTGAAATGTCCCTTTTGGCCTGGGTGTATGGAGTGTGTCCTGAATCTCCAAGCAAGCTTTCCAGACATGCTTTCACATAGCCAGACTAGCAGCCGTCTATACTGCACGGAAAGCAAATCCAGACTAGTGGCAGTCTATATTGACAGTTTTCCACTACACTTTAAAAGAAACACTGAACAAAATTCGGCTCATTTTGCAGCCCATGAGACATGGCTGGATCATAGCGCAGCAATTCTGATGTCAAAAATACAAACAGGCCAAAACCGTGTTTTTTGTAAGGCACTGAGCACTGATGTGGTGTAGATATTTTCAAGCCAGACAGAATTTTCTCACCCTGTGAGAGGGACACAGGATGAACACAGGACAAGCACAGCGACCGGATGGAGATGCAGCTCATGAGGGCTGAAGCAGAAGATCTTCACTCTGGAGGTAAGAAACTGAGAGGTTCTTCCATACTTTCATGGCCCTTGTCCTGATGAATTTAACAAATCGCTCTGAGGTGCCAAGCAACAGGCTGTATACATGTATGTCAGAGGGGCCTGTCAGGTTGTCTTGACGTATTCAAGATTTTTGACGCTTGACTGCTTTCGGCAAACAGAACAGCAAGAAGGTGTCGTGCGCTGATCTAGTCTCCACAGCTATAATGACATTCTGCACCGACCTTGGGCTATTTTTGCAGATATTTTTAATCTCTCCCTTCAGCGTGCCGGAGAACCCTGCTGCGTCCATGCCTAAGAAAGCAGCAGTGCTCTGACGTTCTGATGACAGCCAGCCTGGACCTCTGATGTGATGAAGACAGTGATGAAGATGTCATGTAATCGACAACGTGCACAGCGTGCATGTGTCAGTGTGCCTGCTGTTCCATTCCACTAAGCAGTTAAGCGTTTAGTTACATTTTTAATGAGCCACATACAATTTGTCCAGCGTGCATTTGTGACTGATGTAGTTTAGTGTTGACTTCACGCTTTTGTTTGATAGACTGCTTCTCTGAAGACCTTGCTGTCTTCTCTCCTCCGGAGGTGCCCTATCCCTCTTCCTCACTGTTGCTCAGTCACAGATTGTGCAGGATCATCAAAAGCTAAATGGAGCCATATCAGGAGGGCACAGACACCCTGCCATGTCACCTTGAAGATGCAGAACGCAGACAGGAAGCCAAAGGACAGAGAGGGGAACTTCCTTTGACAAAATTATAAACAAGGGATACAATTTCCAAAAGAGGTATAGCACAAACAGAGAGAGAATTTCAAAGTTCATCCTGTTCAGATCAGACAGCAGAGTTCAACCTGTTCACCTCATACTTTAAAGTCCACTTCCTAAAGGCCTACGGCCTTTACTTCAAACATTTTTAGGGTAATCATTAGTCTCTTTTGATGATCAGATTGTTCAGCATTGAACAGACAGAACATATAGAAGGATAGAATGATAGAACAATAGATAGATATATAGACAAAGAAGGAGGGAGGAGAAAGGGACAGAGGTGTCTGTAGATCAGCCTTGTCAATCGATAGAAGCAAACTGAAGGATGGTGAGCTTGAGAACAGAGAAACATAGGAGAGGAAAATTGAAAAGCTGGGAGAAGTGTGTGTGTGTGTGTGTATCCACATCCACACCAGTGTTCTTCCACTGGCCTAAGACACTGTTCCCAGTGCTACAGGTCTAAGTGTCTGTAATACATACACATTAAACCCATGAAGGATATGGTCAACAGTTGGTGAGCTGGGAAAAGACTAACGCATGCAGAGCAGAGGTACTGTGAGATGAGTGAAAATGTGAGAGAGTGTGGGGGAGATAGGGAGAGAAAGAGAGGAGGGAGAGAGGGAGAGTGAAACAGTAAGAAAGAGAATGAGAGTGAGGTAGAGAGAGAGGGAGAAGGAAACAGCAAAGAAGGAAAGAGAGAGAGAGAGAGGGAGAGAGTGAAACAGAGCAAGGGAGAGAGAGTGAGAGAGAGGACAAGGAGTTGAGGACAACGTGTGGATTAGTAGAGCTAAAACTGAGGAAGGGGTAGCTGCATAAACAATGAAACTCAAGTTTTTGCATAAAATATCACTTACACAAGAGGACATGAGACGTACAATAAGGGAGAGCAAGACGCGGACAGAAGAGGAGAAACCATACAGTTCTGGATGGGCTATCTGGTATGACCTGATGAATCATTGCTTGGCAATTAGCTCTGGCCACGTACCCAGAAGCAGCTTGGGTTTAAGCACGCTGTGCTCCACATGGGCTAGGTTCTCTGACCACAGGACGTTTATCACCTGACACTCAACTCTGTGATGTCACTGCAGTGACGTAATAGAGCAGCTGACCCGTGGCTAGTGGCAGTTTGGTGTCAGTGTTTGGGCATGATGACATCATAGGTCAGTAAGAACCGAACAGTTTTAAGTTGTGGAGAATAATTATAAAGGACAAAGCAGGATGAATCATTCTAAGGACAAAGTCTCTCAGCACAAGCACAAGACAAACATGCGTACAGTTACGTGGACTACTGTTCCACCATGAACTCTGGGGGACACCGGTCTTCCGGGGAATGGGACACACCCCAGCACCTCCCCTCCTCCTACTGTCATGTGGTTGTGGTTTGGGTTTTGCTTCTGTTTCTCCACCCGCATTCTCATGGTTTCAGGCAACAGTCTTCTGATGGCACATTAGCTCTGGTCCTGCTCCTTATTTTAAGAGAGCTTGTTGCCATTTGCTTGGTTTCATCCATCATGTATGAAGTGGAGACTGCAGCTCCTGTGATGGAGAGCACTAACTGGCTCCTGTCCAGGTTCCCAGTGATGAGAGAGGTCTTCGCAAGCTGAGCTGGGACTACTGGAAACCAGATGGGTGAAAATTCAGGTTGCAGGACTTCAAAGGTCCCATTTCACTGGAAATAATGGGGCCTAGATGTGTAGAGCCTCTAAAACCACCGAACCTGTGAGCGTCCACCGAACCGAAGAGCTTACAGATCGTGGGGCCTAATATCATAAAAATATAAAATGTACTCTTTTCTCGGGGTAGTGTACTTGAAAACGATTGTATCACTGGTTCAGTGGTATTCGATATTGTCAGTAGAGGTTTCTAGAGAATATAGAAAGAATCAGATGAGCCTCTACAGACAGGCTACATGTGTTCTCCTTGTGTCTGCATCCACCATCGCAATTATGAGTATGCTTTAAATGAAACAGCACAACACGTCTACTCAGCATCACTAATCCAATAATCTAGCCCACATTCTCAGCCACGCACACACAGCAGAGTTTATTCATTAGAGCCAGGGACAAAACTACGTGAGCAGCTAAACGAAGTGAAAATCAGTAGAGCCACAGGAGTGGACCAGCTGGTGCTCAAAGATGGAGACGGGTGCAGGTATGAATGAACACGAACACACACACATGAGCGAAAGAGGAAAATGGACCACACCTCGGGGATGAGGGCATGTGTGTGTGTGTTGAGGCTTGTATTAGTAAGCTCTACACCATCACCTTTTGTCGACTGCAAGCACATCTGTCCCATAATGCAGCAGCTGGCAGCAGTGTATGTTCAACCTGCACGGAAGGACGTGGGCGGAGAGACTGGCCCCGCCCTCCCACCCTGCAGATTGGCTGGTGCCCCAGTCAGACACACAGGGTGCGGACTCTCAGGAAGGTTCTGGCTCACTTTCGTATGAGTTTCCCAACAGCAGCTCCTTACGAACTGCAAGGATGGATGTCTTCCTCACCTTAACTGAGCTACACTGGGATGACTCTGTGGTGAAGAATCTGTCAGTCTGTCGAATGTCCTGTCCCCTGAGGACCTGACTGGTCTCCTAAGGTCTGGATAGGGAAGAAGCCACCACGTCTTAGAAATAGTGCCCGTGTCTGGCCTCATTAACATGTCTACCTTCTACCGAACTGGGAACCTGCCTGCCTTTACGGCATCAGGGAGCAGAGAGGAACAAGGGTGCTAAGGATGTCTAATTAAATGTGTGTGCACATGGCTATGCCTGTATGCATGTGAGAAGGAGAGAGTGAGAGAGACGGACAGAAAGAAAAGAAGGAAGGAAGAAAGAGAGAGAGAGAGACTAGGACAGTATTATTTGTAAGGCTGTGGTGTCTCTCATTACAACCTTCTGTGACAGAACATGACATTTACAAGAGAGACTCACAGTAATTACATACTGAGCCAAGGTTAAAAGATGTCTCTCTGTTCCGGAGGTTGCCATCAATCTTCGGTAAATGGACAAATAATTATGGGCAACAGCCTTATTTCAAATTAGAACTATAACTACAGACATATTCATAGACGTAGAAGTAAATTTGACACATAGATAATTGAAATGACTTGCATAGTATTATATGGCGTAGTATTATATGTGTGAAATGGCTTTCATTAGCACCCAATTCTGTAAGCAATTTCGCAGGCAGCGAATGACCACACACACAATACAGTGTGATGTATTCGAAGCAGCATTTCACAGTCCTGCTTTATCTGGGAAGCTGTCCCAGCAGTCAGAGAGAGATGCTGTGGGTCACATTCAGTAGGCTCACACATTCTCAGCAGGCCTGTTTTCCCCTTTTCAGCCCGGATTTGCGGGTTAAAGCACTGACTGCTCTCTCGGCACCACATACGCACAAGTCCCTTCTGTAATGGAGCGGAAAACTGCAGCACCTCCAGATGCATGTTTCCTATTTTAGGCATAACCAATCCTAGAGGTGCACAGGTGTGACAAGCCCGGAGCCAAAGTGTGGCGTAGCAGAACAGGATGTCATGGGTGCAGGCTCCAGTCTCATTGGTGAGTTTAGGGGTAAAAGTGTGTGAAGTGAATAGTCCTGATACAAGGGCAGTGCTGGAGAGTGAGTGTGTGTGTGCGTGTGTGTGTGCATGTGTGTGTTTGTGTGTGTGTCCCCAACTGGCACCAATAGATCTCTCCCTGACAGACTGTCTAAGCCTCTTCTGTCTCGTACATACTGATCCATTATCAACACCAGTGTGTGTGTGTGTTTGTGGTTGTGTGTGTGTATTTTCATGTTTTACCCCAGTGACCCAGAAATAATTTGTTCAAAACATATTTCTAGAAACATGGTGAAGTTAGTGCTAGCATAAAAATACACGCGCACACACACGAACACGCGCGCACACACACACACACACATGCCCACACACACACACACACACACACACCCACACACACCAAGCATGCACCCACGCACACACACACACACACACACACACACACACACACATGCACACACACACACACACATACGTGCCCGTGCGCGCACACACACACGCGCACACACACACACGCACACTCCCATAGCACACCTGTACATGTGGCCCCTTTCCTGACAGATGACAGACCTCCCTCAAGTGTGCGGCAGCAGTGAAATGTGTGTGCCTGGCAACATTTAATGGTTAGCAAGTGGATTTACACTCTTCCAAAAGCCCCAGAAGGATGAAAGACGTGAGAAGATCCCACGACATCTCACTGAGAACATGGATGGCTGCTTTCTAAATCATGCCTGGTCTCTGGCTGCATGTGGCAAAGCTGAGGTTCAAACCTCCTGAAAAAGCACCTTTGCTGGGTGCATCATGCAGGACTGTGTAGTATTCCAATGCCCGCCCACACACGCACGCATGAACGCACGCATGCACGCACAAAGTCAACTGGTTACTTGAGAAAGTAACTAAAAACAGAAAACCACGGCGAAAGCAGCACAGATGGCTCATGGATAAATGCACACAGAAATACACACAGGCAAGAAAGACTGCAGAAAGAATGAGTCAACAGATAAAAACAGGTTGGGGCAACAGAGGAATCAGGGAAAAAAGCACTGAGAGAGAGGGGAGGGAGGGGGAGAGAAAGAGAGAGAGAGAGAAAGAGAGAAATGAGATAGAAAGAGATATTGAGAAAGATATTGTGAGAAATCAAATCACTCAGATTAAAGAAAGCATGTGGTCCAGACAATTTCAGCAATGAGATATTTAAATTTTCTATCCCTAAAGAAACTGAAGCCGTAGGTAAACTCTAATCTAATTTTGGAGTCAGGATGTATCCCTAAGATCGGGGACCAATACAGCCAAATACAAAAGTGGAGACAAACACACTCCAGTAATTACCAAGGCATTTGTGTGTGAGGGAATTTGGGGAAGATATTTTGTATTGTAAATGCCAAAAGAAAGGCCCTCCTTCCGAAGCACAATGCAAATCTCACACCTTCACAATGCAAACCTCACACTGATGCTTTAGTGAAACATTGCCCATCACTAGACCATAACTTCTTCACATTGTTTTTACATTTTTATCACACCAAATCGAGAAAAAATATTCAAATGCTTTGATGACTGTTGTGTGATCCAAGGCTGTACTGTACACCACGCTGAAATGAAGTGCTTCCTCTATGCTAATGTCACCCACAGAAGAAGGTTATCAGCAGAGCGGCTCACTCCTGGAGCACCAGCGGCGGGGTGAAACCCCAGCAACATCTGAACAAAACAATCCCGGTTTTCCAGAAGATTTACAGGTTCATCTATGGATACATGTGAGAACATAACAGCAACACTGCTTACCTGAAAGCACTGACATGGTTCAGCCCTGCGGTGACATCCTTTAGTGAAAAAGGTCAGAGGAGCTTTCTAGACTAAAATATGGATAAAAGTGTTTAACTATATATTAAAAACAATTCTACTGTATGGATGTGAAACAATGGGGGGGGTGGCAAAAACATTTGAAGCATTGACACATTTGAAGACTGCACAGAAAAGGCTCCAGTAATGCATAGAGAAGAGAACTGGGGTCTTTATGTGAAATACTAAAGTTGGTCAATCAGGCCGGACCACATACAATAAAATACTGAGGTCTTCTGGCCAGTCACCTCTGGTGAGAGCCTCACCCCCCCTGCTTGCTGGCTCAACACCTCACTGGGCAAGACAATCTACACAGTCATCCCTCCTCTACAAACACAGAGACACTGCCAAGATTCTGACCCTCCAATATGATGATGTCATTCAGCAAAAGCTAAAGTGCTACCAGTCCTTAAATCACAGAGTCAATCTGGCACACTTTCTAAACATTAAATTTGAAAGGAAACAACTTGGAAGTGGAAAGAGGAAAACACCATAAAACCTGGGTGAGAGAGAGAGAGAGAGAGAGAGGTAGAGAAGAAGAGGGAGAGGGAGTGGGGATAGAAGGAGAGAGAGGGAGGGAGCGAGTGTGAGGGAGAGAGGGAGGGAGTGTCACCTCTTCCATTACAGGGCTCTGGGCACTTTTTCATCTACTGCCCAAAATATACATTTCTAAGACATTTCTAAGACATTTAGATATATTATTTTTGAAAAGTCAGAAAATTAACAATGTGTTGTGTTTCCTTTGCAACTTTGCTTGGATAGGAAGCTCAGACGGTCAGACGGTCCTAACAGAGTGTGTCTTAGTTCTGCAGCATTTAAGGAAGGAGATTTAAGAGACTTATTTCTTCCTATGATACACTTGTATGTAGACACACTATGTAGGTATGGTTAACTCATTCATTCATTATCCGTACCGCTTATTCCCGCTAGTCGGGGTCACGGGGGGCTGGAGCCAATCCCAGCATCTCCGGGCGAAGGCAGGGTACACCATGGGCAGTTCGCCAGTCCACCACATGGCCAACACGCACACACACACTCACACCTACGGGCAATCTAGAGTGACCAATCAACCTAGGATGCATGTCTTTGGACTGTGGGAGGAAACCGGAGTACCGGAGAAAACCCACGCAGGCACAGGGAGAACATGCAAACTCCACACAGAGCAGCCCAGACCGAGAATCGAACCCAGACCGCCTTGCTGTGAGGCGACAGTGCTAACCACCACACCACCATTCCGCCCGGTATGGTTAACTGTTATTATTTATTTATTTTACATATGATTTTTTTAGCTGCTTTGGCAAAATTGCAAATTCACAGCAATGCCAATAAAATATTTTTAATGAAATGAAGAGAGAGAGATTGAGAGAGACAGAGAGAGAGAGAAAGAGAGAGAGAGAAAGAGAGAGGGAGGGAGCAGATGCGCAACTGCACCACACAGACCAATTCAGTTCAGTCTGCAGTTGTGCCGACTCAACCACCTCCTTCTTCCCTCCTCTGTATCACTCTCTCTGTCACTCGCTCTAGTGTGCTCTCTCCCTCTCTTTCTCTCCATCTCCTTCTACCCCTCCCTTTCTCCGTTTTCCTCTTGCTTCTCTGTTATTTGTTTGCATTGCTGTGGCTGCTGACACTCTTTCTGCTGCCGCGTCTGCCAGCCTCTATCCCTGCATCATTCTGTTGCAGGGCTCCGTGGAGTTGCTCCTGCCGGTCACGGAGCTGCACCTGCAAGTGCTGGATCTCCCGCTGGAAAGTGGCCGCCCTGCCGGCGAAGTCGTCCTCCTGCTCACGCAGACGTCGGCCCAGGGCACACACGCGCGCCGACGCCTGCTGCTTGAACACCTGCAACACACGCGTGCACGCACACACACACACACACATAAGCTGCGGACTGCAGACACACACGCTCGGAGGCGATGGAAGAGTTGGGACACTGTGCAACAGTGAGGTGAAGAGCAGAGTGGAGTATTTCCAACACAGAGGACCGCAAGACAGCACAAACAACCTCCGAGGAGCCAGACATCCTGCCCTCCCCACAGGGTAAGAGCTTACAGTCTTTGAGCTTGGGAGTGTTTGTGTGTGCACATGTGTTCCTTCATGCATGTGCATGCAAGTGTGAGTGTGTATGAATTCTTCAGAAGCTCCGTGCTGAGTGGTTCAATGATACAGGTGTACGAGCCATGGAAGATGAGAGGTATATGCTACAGTCAGATGACACATTAAAAAGGGTTAAAAAGCAGAGGATCACCTGCATAAACACACACACATACACAAGCGTACGCGCGCGCACACACACACACACACACACTGCAGATGCTGCTGTGCTTTCTCTGCATATATCTATAGGCAGAGAGGTTACAAATGCAGAAATGTCTAACTATCTGTTGCTTGCATGTAATTGTGTAATAAAAGAAACACTTTAAATATGTACTCGCATGTACCCATACACACACAGGTGTGTGCGCGCACACACACACACACGTCATACATGCACACATGTGCACGCCCAAACACACACGCACACACACACACACTAACACACACCTGGGGCCACTACTGCACCATTCCACTGCGTGAAAGCAGCCTGTTGATTTTATGTTATCTCCCTATGTTATTGCCCTGGTAACAGCGCTGAGGCACACTAACGCAACCCCACAGACACATGTCTAACCTGCCAAATCTGATGAGAGATTGGGAGAAAGAAGGAGATGGAGATGTATAGAGGAACAGAGAGAGATGAAAGAAAAATAGAGAGAGAGTGTGTGTGTGTGTGGGGGTGTGTGTGTGTGTGTGTGTGGGGGGGGTTCTCCTTGGTTACCGATGCTGAAGTGAATGAGCTTCTCTTTGGATCTTCTGTAGGGGGAGCTACATGCCACAAACTTTACTATGGAGTATGAAGAAAGTTTCATCCACTGTCTCACAGGTTAAGTGATATGAAAAACATATATGCACATACACACACACCATTGATTAGAGGACTGGCATTGTTAGCCTGTAACACATTTACCAATCTATGCTTAAAGGGGCCGCTGGAGAGTAAGAGTGAGGGAGATGTAGAGAGTGAGGGAGATGTAGAGTGAGAGTGAGGGAGATGAAGAGAGTGAGGGAGATGGAGAGAGTGAGGCAGATGGAGAGTGAGAGTGAGGGAGATGGAGAGAGTGAGGGAGATGGAGAGTGAGACTGAGTGAGATGGAGAGAGTGAGGGAGATGGAGAGTGAGACTGAGTGAGATGGAGAGAGTGAGGGAGATGGAGAGAGTGAGGCAGATGGAAAGTGAGACTGAGGGAGATGGAGAGAGTGAGAGAGAGGGAGAGTGAGACTGAGTGAGATGGAGAGAGTGAGGGAGATGGAGAGAAGGCAGAAGAATAATATACCTGTTTACACATGTGACAGCGAGGGGGAGAGAGAGAGTGTGTGTATGTGTAGGGCTCAGTGGTGTTTCTAGAGTACAGCTATCTGTCAATATGTTCCCTTCACAGCCCAATCAATAACACACAGCCATACTCTACAGCTCCGCATGTCTATAGCTGTCTGGACGGGCATCCTCTCAAAAGAGGGGCATTTCTCCCACAAGAAACTATACACATCAGTAACAACTAATCCTCTCTCTCTCTCTCTCTTCCCATTTCTCTCTCATGTATTTGCTGTAAGGTGCTGTACTACTATGTTCAGTAATGTTAAGGAACACACACACACACACTCCCACGGCATGTTTCTGCACTAGTAAGTACTTTCAACTGCTACACCCTCACTGTGAATGATTAAAACCCATTATAAATAAACATGCATTCTGGTAAAGGAGTAAAGCACATGAGACATCCGCAGCCCCGAGCACATTTGTGCTTTTCCTTTCAAGCGGCCAAGGTGCGATAGCGTTGCCCTGTTTTGCTGTCGAGAGGGGGCCTCCTCTGAGGAGGATCCAGACCGAAATATTATGCCAGGGTCTACCGCAGAAGGTTTAACTGATTTTGGAGTACGTGTGTGTGTGGGTGTGTTTATCTTGACTGGTGATATGACAGGCAAATAAATTGAAAAGGCATGGAGGAGGTCATGCAGGAGGTTGTGTGTGTGCCTCGTCTATGCTGCACCCGCATGTACTGGCCATTGCAAAAGTGCATGCTTCATTTACATTTATGGGATTTAGTCGACACGCTTTTCCAGAGCTTCTTACAAAGTGCTGAAAGTATCCTTAGCTAACACAAATATGTCCAAAAATACTCTTAACTGAAACACTGGCAGAATCCAGTGTCAGTGCTAACCTTACAACGCAACACAACAGTATACAACACAGACCAAGAGTAATTACTTAACAACGCAATGCAACAAAATGCAACACAGATCGAGAGTAATTACTAAACAAAGCAAGTCAACTGCAAATATCTTATTTCAGCAGATTCGTGAGCTGTGAATGCCCCAAAACTTTCAGAAGCAACAACAAGAAACACACAAGAGGCCAATGACAACACACACAAAATGCACACACACACAAAGGGCTAACACAGGCAGCCCAGGCGAGAGGCAGAAGATTGTGTGTGTGTGTCCCCACCCCCCACCCCCCAACAGAAAGCTCAGCACCAGAACATCTCCCTCAGCACCCCACGGGGGTGCTGCTACAACTCCCGTCAGACACTGAGATCTTCCTTGCTTGTACATTCACAGATTTGATTTACAATTTTGACTCAAAATAGATTTCATGGCTGAGTTTGGGGTAATTCATTGTTAGGAAGGCACAGGAACACGTATCCCCCTGACCCAGATAACAGGGCCTCGGACATGTACAGGTGTAATAAATACATTATATAGACTACTTTTTTTTTTACAGCCTTCCTTCATTCGAAGCATTAACCGAACTTCCAAGTAAGACACCATGCTGTTCTGTGTATGGTTGGTGTGTGAAGATTTACTGCCAGGTCATTTCTAATCATTTGACGCCTTAGTAGCAGTGACCCACAAACCCACAAACCAGTGGCTGAGTTCTGCCTGGTTTGGTGGAGCCCAGTAGAAGGCGGAGACCGGGGCGGCCGCACACATGGGTCATCTCCACAGAACGGCTTGTTCGCTCTCCAGAATCGGAAACATTAAAGACAAGTCCACCAGGAGAACCCTAGTGCTATTGTGCGATAGTGATAAAATGCCTCAGACCTCCCAAGAAAGCCACATTTACCGTTGTCTGTTAGGGAAGTGTTTGCACCGTGGCAAATCTTCCTCTACTGCATCCTCTGACTGCTCCTTAGCTCTGTCCAAATCATGGCAAGTCCGCTCCAGTTACACTGAGATCACTCTGTCACCCAGGACAAGTTTCATGTCCTAGATCTGTTTTAGTTGTGTTTCAGATCTGTTTTAGTTGTGTTTCAACGCATTTAAAATCATAATCATGCGAAAGATTTTGGGTGAAAAACCTAGAGGAGGTTTGGGAAGCAAACCAGTGTTCACCCAGATTCCCCACCTTGCACTAACAGCTTGGATGATGTTCTGGTTTTTACTTGATATTGTACTGACGTTTATTTTATGCCTTAATGTGAATGAAGGAGAAAGACACAGTCATGGACATGGTATCAAAATCCTCAGGAGAACGGAGGTGTGAGGATGCACTCTGAATCATCACTCCATGCTCAGCGCAGCCACACAGACATGATTGCAGGTCTTGTAAAGAAGAGTCTGGTGATCACAGACTGATACTGTTCTTACCGGCAAGGTCATCCACCTCAGTGCACAGCTAACACTCATTTGGAACCTGCCAATTATCCCATTGTCAGCTGGCTGTTGTATTCTACATGTTCATTATGTGGTGATTCGATGTTTTCTGGATCCTAGAGATTAGCCTCTGAGCTGGAGCTGTGTGGCTTTAGTAAGTCCAGCTGAAACTCATTTTGACTACTGGTTTGTTATTGGGCAGTCATATCAAGGAGACTAAAGGATAACACAGGTAAAATTGGAAGTGAAATACAGAGCTAATCATTGAAAAAGAGTTCACATTCTTCAGTTCTGTTGCACTGTTGTGACACCTGTCAATAGGTTTTGGCCTAAGCATCACAGTATATTTTTAAATAAATTCAATACATCCATATGGAATATAAAAAAAGCATAACAATAAACTTTTCAGATCTCCCCAATTGCTCCACCTTCTGTTTTTCAACCTTGGCCCAAACCCATCCTCTATTCCCGCCCCCACCCAGCCATGAACCCCGCCCCCACTCTCTAGCCCCACCCCATCCCAGCCTCTAGCCCCACCCCTACTCTCTAGACCCACCCCATCTCAGCCACTAGCCCCACCCCCACTCTCTAGACCCACCCCCCATCCCAGCCTCTAGCCCCTGCTCCCATCTTACCACCTTGATCTACTGCTGTGGTTGTTACAAACAAAGCAGATATAAATTGAGTGTCATACCTCCAATTGATTAGCTAGCTCGGAGACACTAATCCATCTCTGAGCTTTCCACTCCATGAATGCAGTACCTCGCATGGCTGAGTGAACCCTTACACATCATTAGAGCATCTGACAGGAATAAATGTTCATTTCAGCTCTTTTGTTTGACACAAACACCACATCAATCGTTACGTTCAGCCTCCTCCCAGCGTGACGGTGGCGTCGGGACTCCAACACCTGCCCTTACTGGAAGCCATGGAAACTGCGTGGTGATACAGTTTATCTCAGCCTGAGTGACGGGATGAGTACGCAGTGATGAATTACCATATCCCCGTGTCTTGTATCTGTGGTACAAGACATTCTCCCACTCAAAGGCACAGAAAAACCAGTCCTGCACTATGAAGCTTACAACATGAAGAAGCTAGAAATAGCTAAGAACTTCAAGTCGGCCCAAAGTCACCTTGAACCATGACAAGAAACAGCGGTTTGAAAAATGTTCAGCGTTTGTAAAGAGACATGCGAGACAGCCTAATACTGGCATTTTCACAGTACAGGTCATATGATCATAGGTAGAACGCAAAAGGTTCCGTTACGTTAGCCAAGTCCAGGAATGTTCCGTCTTTACGTGTTGTGAACTCAAAATAATAGGAATATCTCTGCTTTCTGTAACGTGTAACATGTCCTTATACTCTCAACTCATTGGTCCCTGTCAAATGCCAGGACCTTATGGGTCAAAGGCACTGTATTAGCTTGCTTAATCCTAATTAGTGTTTTAGATGTATTTCATGTCATTGATAGTATATACTTAGAACCATAGGAGTTAAAAGTATATAAGTCATGGATTAAGTTTCTCATTAAGTAATCAGAAAAATAACATTTACGGTAATAAAAGGTCATTTGATTACAGTAATGTTATGTTGTACTGTGTTACCCATAACACTGTTACTATTATTAAAATAATGGAGAAATTATTGTAAAGAACATAAATGTTCCCGTCTGACTTTTTGAAGAAAAAATATGGCAAACATGTAGGGATGTAATAAGTAATAAAATTCCAGGTTTCATTTAACTCAATGTCATATCATTATGATATTAGTACAATGTTGTGGTATGGGCTTAGGATATCATGAGTCAATACATTTTTAATAGAATACAGAATACAAAAATGAGTAGATGAGAATATATTTTCCAATTTGAATGTTAAAAAGAACATCACAAATGTGCAATATCTGAGGCCTGATTAATTCAGGGTGATTTCTGTATGAAACAGGAAACATGAAATAAGAGACATTAGAAGCGAATGAAGTGGGGATACGACGCTTGGTTCCAGCCCTATCAATGCTGTTTAGCCATCAGAACAAGCACCCACACCCACGGAGGGTTGGAGCATGAGGCTTTGGGTGTGAACTGTCAGCATGCACAACAAGGTAGCTATGACTTTACTAGGGGAAATAATCTAGTCAATTACCAGAGGAAAAAGGGTCCGAGTGGTATCTGGCATTTTTCTATCAGACTTGAGGTATCTGGTTTTGAAGTATCTTATCTGTTCTGTCAGGCTTGAGGTATCTGGTCTTTAGGTATCTGACTTTGAGGTATCTAGTCTTGTGGTATCTGGTCTTGAGGTTTCTGGGCATTTCTATCAGACCTGATGTATCTGGTTGTGGTGTATCTGGTCTTGAGGTATCTGATCTTTAGGTATTTGGTATTTTCTATCAGACTAGAGGTATCTAATCTTGAGGTATCTGTTCTGAGGTATCATCTGTTCTGTTAGACTTGAGGTATCTGGTCTTCAGACTTGAGGTATCTGATCTTGAGGTGTCTGGTCTTTCCTAAAAACATGAACTCTAAGCTTTTCATTCAATTTGCTTCACTGGTCTTAACTTATAAAATAAAAAAATTACAAATACACAAAAGAGTTTTGCCAATCAAAGGCATACAAACAAGAACAAACACACCACACACACACACACACACACACAAGCACACACATGCACACTAAACCACTCAGAGACGCAGTTGTATATTGTGGCTTTGTTGGTTTGTTCTCTAAACAATCAGGCAGAAGTGCGATTGACACACTCAAGCATCCTCAGCCTTGCGAAATAGCAATTAACCTTTATGGCAGCAGTTGCCATGCGGAAACAGATCACTGGTGTCAAAGGAAAAACAATCTCCAATTTTGACCACTTTATTTATTTATATCTTTATTGTTTACATAAATTGAAAGCCTACACTCCCAATTATGTCACGTGCATGTATTGGCATTTCTGGGGAGGAAAAAAAAAAAAAAAAGAATCAACTTGCTGTTTCAATTACTGGCTCAAACAGATGAGAGCTGATGCGTTTCAGATAGGGAGAGACGGAGGATTGCTGAGCGGCCAGTGAGCAGGAGGTAACAGAGAGCTGTGCTTGATGAAGAGACGTTTGCTAGATGCTGACATTTGCACTCCCTGCACTGACTGCAGTGTCCTCTTCACAAAACGACCCAAGCCTCCTAGGTGGAGCCCATACACAGCGTTGCATCTCCTTCACGCCCCCTGCCCCCCCCCAACCACACACACACACACTACTTTGATCTGTCTCTCTGGTACAAAGTGAATGGACGCACTGCTGATGAGTCCTTTACTCAATTAGCTGGGATTTCTCCCCACATGCAAAAACACACACACACACACACAAGCAAGAATGTATGCATGCATCTCTGAATAACGCAAGCTACTTTGACCTAAATGGATGATGAAGGAGAAGCAGAGAAATGGCAGAGTGAAAAGAGGAGAGGAGGTGAGAGAAGTCTGTACTACATTCTTCAGGACCAGCATGCCTCTGTGCCAGTCCTAATCTAAGCCTCATCTGCAGAAGAGCAACTATGCTATGAACAGCACCTGCAAAATATCATCTCAGATTGACCCCTTAAAGGCAGCTGATAACACCACTGATAGTGTGGCCTAGTCCACACCAACACAGCTCAACTGGAAAACATTGCTTTTGTGTTGTGTCTACACTAGCATCTTCAGTCCATTTCCCCAAAAATCCCTATCCACCCAAAAAGTCCCCATTCCCAGTACAACACACACACGATGGAACCGGTGGACGGCAAGCATGCGTGAGTGACCTATGACTCCCATGTCATTTCTACTGTGGTACTTTGTTTATGTTCTGAAGTCGATTACGCCAATACCATTGAACTGGGACAATGAACACGAAACCATCCATCTTGCATGCCATAGGTAACCTGAGCATTACGACAGAGCAGCTAATCATGAAATGAACATACATACTTCAATAAACAGAGTGACATCGGGTGCTGCTGGAACTGTGGGGGTCGCATGACCTTACGTCAGTGTGTTAGCTACATCTGTCCTTATCCACCACAAAGCTGCATTTTCAGAATTGTCCACTTTGGATATTCGTCCTGATATGAAAAGATTTTTCAGTGGTAGAAAACAAGAAAACATGAAAAGAGAGGAGGTGTTACCCGTGTTAGTGTGGACCAGGTCTGAAGTCAATCATATACATCAAGAGCAGCAACATCAACATCTGACTCTCTTTCTCTCATAACCAAGGAGAGACAGTGGGCTCAGTGGGCCTGACCGCAGTCCCGCTCAATAAAACAGCCAACAGCTGTCTGAGATAGCAAGGTGCAGTCAACACTTGAAATCACGTCTGCATTAAATTCGCAGGACAACCCACATCCACCTTTCTCATTCAAACACCTCTCTCTCTCTCTCACTCTCTCTCTCTCTCTCTCTCTCTAACTCTCTAAAACTCTCTCTCTCTCTCTCTCTCTCTCTCTCTCTCTCTCTCTAGCTCTCTCTCACATCTGAAACAAATGACATTCTAAGAGGCTGGGAATAATGACATAGTTCTCATCAAGGCCTCAATATTCTGTGAGAATTCAATCATTTGAACTTGCAGGGGAGATTAGTGGTTGTGAGCAAACATCAGCCATCACAAACCCCCACTACTACCCCCTTCCCCCCATGAGCATGTTTATCACCCTCCTACAAGGAGCTGGGGAGGGGACAGCAACCATGGCAACAGTGGAAACTTACACAATTATTATGCCTTAACAGAGCAACAGCTGGAACGGCATCCTGAGGGAAAAGACTTTGCCTAATGAGTAAATGTCCAAGTTCACAGCTGGCTCCCCAACACACACAAAGGGAACAGGAGAGCGTAACCAACCTCATATCTAAAAGGACCACACAGAACAAAGCACCTTACTGTGATTGGGATGAACCCTGTGAACAGCATAATTGTAGAAAAAAATATATATGTCATGATTGTTAGATCATGCCAGTGCATTAAATTGTCCTCATTTATTAGAAAGATATGAGATGCTCACAGCTTGAATGAAAAAGGGAGGATGGATGAGAGTCCTCATTTACATAGAATGGTCTACTGCAATATCTGTATTGGGAAATGTTATCACTACATTAATGATTAACAAACTATAAATCTCAGCACTAATTTTGTTTAAGGCATTACACTCACATGAACATCCATGCTCACAGCATGCCTTCACAGGACTCACAGGATCTGACCTACACTCAGGCTTTAAAGGTAAACAGGACAAGTGTAGATGTCACTCTGTCCACCAGCTAACTGGTGGAGTTCAAAGTGGTCGGTTGGCTACGAGTGATGGACGACACTTGCGGCTGCTTCTGAAGCAGCTTGCTAGGACCACCGCCGAACTGAACACCGTCTGCAGTTCTCAGAGTGCGTCTCAAAGAACCCCTGGGATCTCTTGGCCACATGACGTCAACAAAACGGCTCATCTTAAATGAGCTTCCTCACTCGTCTCGACACTCTTCGTACTTGAGCTGAGTGCTCACCGCCTTTTCCTCTCTTTCCATTCTCCTTGGAGTAAGAAAGAAACTCTCCTTCATAAATTCATGTCTGAGGTTACGATGGGCAAAGACACCTAGAAGTGAAATAGTACAGCGTCAGCCTCACCGTATGAAAGAGACAAAAACAGGACGAGGCTTTCAGTGGGTATGTTACTATTTTCAAGACTAATAGGGAAATAATAGCCATGGTTGTATAAGGTGCATGATTAAGAGGCAGGAGTCCACCTGGTTTGTCCGTCACCTCTACACACACAGCAATTTGAAAAGACATCGTAGAGCTCAGCTATCCAGGACAGATATGGAGCGATGGCTGAATTCAGGATATTTCTGAACTGACCGGGACGCACCCTCATTAGCTGGTCCTTTGGCGGCCATTGACTGAATACGTTCATGGATCTGTGACTCAGCCTGGACAATAGATCTTCCTCTTTGATGGCCACCTCCCCCTCTGGCTGGTCGGTGTACAGCCTTTGGGTCTTGGGCGGAGTGCCCCTTGCCTTATGACCAGCCGTAGATGAATGAGGTTGGACAATGTATACATTACCCCTAAAGTAAACTGGGTTTCTCTCAAAAAGGCAAACAATTTCTAGAGTGTCAGTCACTGAATGGGGGGAGCTTTACGCTCTCAACTCATACAAGCATTCCCAACAGCTTGCTCACACTGTTACCATAGAAATGCACCCATTTACAAAGCAATTAAGCCTTGAGATTCCATGCCAGCCAGCCAAACAGTGACCAGTTGATGCGTTGCCTTCAAGGACTCCAAGAAGGCCGGAACCTGGTGAGTCCATGGATGCAGGCTTCTCTCAACGGGAAATGAGATCTAGGACTGCAGGACTTGAAGAATGGCCTTGGAAGAGACATTTTTGGATACAGATATCACTGCACAGTTTTGGACTCAGGCTTATGGAAACAGGCCATGAATCCTGAAATATTCATTTAGTCACCTGCCAGCTAGTCTCTATCGCTCTGCACCTGACCTATAATAGGGAATTCATAACAGTCATCCATACGCATATGAATGAACAGTTCTTTATATAGTGTACACACCTCATTTTAATAATTAAAATAGGCCAGCTCTTTCTGCTGCACAGACTAAATACAATCACGCACCTGAACTAACCATTCCCACAGAACCAAAGGAGGGGACAGATGGGGCAGCTTAAGGACATAGTGACAGCCTTTATTGCAGTTTAATGAACAATGTGACTGAGAACGCTTCTCTCCAATACACACCAAGACAAACACAAATGCACAAGCACACAAAAAAACAAAGAAATGAAGACCCATATGATAAAGGGTGATTCTGCCATAGGCTTAAAGAATTTATGTATTACACAGTCATAGGACATATTATCTGCTGTGGCTACAGTTAGAAATGCTTGTTCATCAGTAGCAAGACCTAGGCCATAGGTGAGTGCGCACATCTCCAGTGCCTACACTAGCATTACAGATGGGTGTCAACATTTTTTGGGGGTCAAAAATGTCACATTCTTGATTAGACAAATAATTACCATGACAGCTAGAGGTGACCGTTCCCTCACAACTATTCAAAGGTCCAATTACAAAATGTTGCATCACAACTTACAAGTCATTCAATGTCAGTAGTACACTTTTCATGTTAAATACACGTTCTAGTCTTCTTGTCCTAGTCTTCATAGACTCAGTTTAGGCATCACTAAATATAGAAGAAGGACAGCAGAGGGCAGGATGGTTAAACACCTGGGTGGGTGTAAAAGTCAACACGGTGACCTGCCTGTCAATGCCTGCTTGGAATCTTCCCGTCTCCCTGCTAGCGATCTTCCCGTCTCCCTGCTAGCGATCTTCCCGTCTCCCTGCTAGCGATCTTCCCGTCTCCCTGCTAGCGATCTTCCTGTCTCCCTGCTCCCTCTCTTTTGCCTTCCCTGATTTCAAAATCCCTGATTTGCAAAGATCTTATTTTTAAAGTCGGTACTACCTTGCACTGACAGTGAAGGCCAGAGAAGTATTCAGACCTTTTGTAAGACCCCTTAGAGAATGCTTACATCCTGAATTAGCCTCATCAAACTTGTCAGGGCATAAATGGATCGTACATGATGTTCCATTCCATAGCTAGGACTGGAGAGCTCAGGTTGGAGAACCTACATCACTCCAGAAGCTCCTCATTGTGTCAGTAATTGTCTTGTCCTCCTTCACTTCGTCCTTTTCTGTCTCTTTCATGTCTTACTCGGGCCGCCATCAGTGCGGCGGGCCAAAGCGAAGATGATGAAGGCAGCTCGACTGCCTCGTCATGCCGCACCGGCTTTGATGGTGACAGAAGGTGGACCTGTCAGTGAATCTGATGGACTTGATTCCACTTTTCTTTTTTTCAGTGCTTGGCAGACAATTCAAATCACATTTGAGGTTTTTTTTCTTGCCTTGAGTGAAATTTTCAGTGTAGCTCTACAGATATTTATCTTCATTATTGCTTCTTAAAAATATGTGCTAGAAAACCTGTAGGCTTTGTTTCTCGGTTGCTCTCCCTGGTTATATGTTCAACGTGCCATTAGGCAGTCCAAAGGGGAAGAAGACAGAAGATTTAATTCATGAATGTGTCTTCGACCTCCATTCTGGGAAAACACCACATTGCACAAATGAAAACCACAAGTGTAATTTGGGCGTGGCATGGTGACACTGGAGACACCCGGCCAAAAACCAAATCCACAAGCTTTAGAGAAGTCATCACCACATTATGGCATTTGCTGACAACCACGTCCAGTGTCATCATAATGTAGTGACAAGAATGACAGTTTCAGGTGTTCAAATTATAAGAAACATGTCATAAGCTCATTATTGCAGGGTTAGGCACAAAACTCTGCTAGTTATACAGAAGCCTTTTTTCATGACTTCAGAGGCCCACGTGATGACCAGCACAAACATAAATGTAATGTTTTCCGAGAAAGGTAGACCTAAGAGGAGGTTTATGGATGCAGTGGTAGAGGATATGAGAGTGGCTGATGTGTCAGTGGAAGACACTCAGGACAGGGCTAGATTGAGGAGTTTGATCCGCTGTGGTGACCCCTAAACGGGAATTGCCGAAAGAAGAAGAAGAATGTTTTCCGAGAAAAGCTATGTAGATCTCACTTATATGTGGTGTAATTTAATAAAGCTCTTTAAAAAATATGACAAGATACATACAGTAGATGCAGGTGGGAGAGGGAGAGATAGAGAGAGGAAGAGAGAGAGAGAGAGAGGGTAGAAAAAGGTAGAGAGAGAAGGGAGCAAGGGAGAGAGAGAGAAAGGGAGAGAATTTGAATATAAGTGTACTTTGTGTGTGTGTGTGTGTGTGTGTGTGCATGTGTGTGTATATACACACACATGTTCATGCTTATGCTGAGAGAACAGCACTTCACCTGTCAAGAGTGTGCGTCAAGCAGAATGTTGTGGAGTGGAGCCCACCAGTGGTTAACACAGCTCAGAGGTTAATGCACAGCCGCTGGGCACCACTTACATCATTCATTATTACAGCATTCATCACAGCATTTATGAACAGTCATCTCCTCTCCGCAGAGCTGCGGGAAGATCAATTAATCTGACAGGTGTTCAGGCAGGCTAAGCCCACCAAACAGACCACGGAGTTTGCACAATGGTTCATTTTTCTAGCAATAACAGTTCCCCACTGTGCAAGGATGTCTTCTCTTAAACACTGCACTGTACACTACCAGAGTTCTGACAAAACCATGCACAGAAATGGATTCCCAGACAAACACTACAGTTCTACTGACTCAAGCAACAGTCAGAGGCAATCCTGGCTTAGTCAGACAGGTCCGATCTTCACCCTGCAACACAGGGCTGGCATGCGGGGTTATTCTGCTCAGCAAACCTAACCAAACAGCTTTTCCTAATGCCGCTCCACAGCCATGCTCTGGTTGTTACTAATGGGGACGTGTGGCTAGAATAGGGCTGCCTTCTGCCCAGAGGCTGTTGAGGTTTATTGCACTCATGGTCGTATTGTTCCTGCCGTATAATATAACTGACACCCCACCCTCCCGGACACAAGGAAAACAAACAAGGTTAATAATAACAACATGGCAAAATCCAAACCCATCTGGTTTCTGCCTGACGTTCCTTTCATAAATGATTAACATCATGGAAAATCACAGAATGAAAGAATGCTTGTTTAAATAAAATCTCTTGGTTCAGTAAAGTCAGCATGTCTCTGATGAAAGAGGGATGTGTATGGAGATCACTGAATCACCGTTGACGAAGTCTTGTAACTCCTACAAGAAGGAGATATAAGGTTTCTGACACTTTTGCAATAATTTACAATCTTTTCTCCCCAGCCAACCTGCAAAAATTGCTGGAGTTGTGAGATTTGGAATGATGCAAACACAATGGTCAAAGGAGGTGCTTTTAAGATTGTATTTTAAAAATCAATAGTATTTTTTAGTTTTAATATGTGAAGACTACATCTACAGTGTTTGAAATGGTTTCATCAGAATTAGTGATTTAAATATTCAGATATTGGCACTGAAACAATGCCAAAGAAGATCATTAACAGAAACACCAACAACATCCACAACTCTGTTTATCATGGTTGAAAAGCTGACACTTGACCCCACACCCTGCTGCAATTATCAGGACTGCCTCAAATGGTTTCTGCCTTATTTGGAAGCCTATAGTTTCTCTATTTGAATCAACTGTGTTTAAATTTGCTTAACTATTTTATGTTTGCATGAAGTATTTTGAATTGTCTAAACAAATAAACTTGCTTTGCCTTTCATTCATAGCAAAGTGTAGTATCAGACAGTCACACTATGTAGTTAGCATTGTCTGTGTGTTTCCTAACATGCCATCTGTTTTCTTTTGTAGAGTATGAGACCAAGATGAGCTGTGTCCAGGCTGAACCAGAGGAGAGGCCTGCTAACGCTAACACCAGCCCCAATGACAACATTGCCCCAAGCGCAAACGCTATCTCCAATGCTAACGCTAACTCTAGTCCAGAGTATAGCCCTTTCCCCAATGCTAGCGCTAACCCCAACACTGCCACCAATGCTAGTGATGAGCTGGAGTGCAAAATCTGCTACCAGCGGTACAATGTGCACAACCGCAGGCCCAAGATCCTGGACTGCCTGCACCGCGTCTGTGCCCGCTGCCTCAATAAGATCCTGGACATGGGCGATGGCTCTGGCTGCATCTGCTGCCCCTTCTGTCGCCATGAGACGCACGTCGGCGAGTACGAGGTGGCCGGCCTCCCGGATGACTCCAACATCATGTCGTGCCTGGCGGTGCGTGACAAGTCCTGGAGCTCCGACCACGGCAAGGAGGTGCTGCTGACGCCCAAGAGCCTGTCATCCAGCGACAGCCCGTCCCACGACTCCTCCAACTGCCTGGTCATCACCATCATGGAGGTGCAGAGGGAGGCGCGCCGTTCGCCCGGCCGCCGCGACAGCTCCGACTACTACGGCGATCACAGCCTGGACTCGGCGTCGGAAGGGTCGCACGGCGGCAGCGGCGGCAGCGGCGGCGGTGCCGGCGGTGACCAGGACACGCTCTCCAAGCTGTGCAACCACGTGCCCCGCGTCCTGGTGTGGCTGCTGGGCTTCTTCTACTTCGGCTCGCTGCCGTTGGGCATCTACCTGCTTGTGATCCAGCGTGTGGCGCTGGGCATCGTGTGCGTCAGCCTCGTCCCCTCCAGCCTCACCGTCTGCCTTGTCTACGGCTTCTGCCAGTGCCTGTGCCAGGGCATGTGCGACTGCTCCGGGCGAAGCTGATTGGGCGGAGCGGCACAAGGAAAGCGCAAGAGAAGAGCCGGCGGCCACACAACCGATAACTGACGGCGGACATCTTTTTGAACAGGCGGGAGCTGATATGCTAAGCTACATTATTCTCCCCTCTTAACACATGAAACAAAACTTAACATTAGGACACGTAGCAGCAGGTGTGTGACATGACAAGCCTAGCGCTGGATTAGACCAGATAGTAGCAGACTAAAGCCTCAAAACACAGCAAACAACCTCCCACGTTCCACAGGTGTCAGCTGGCCTCCAGCAGTAGTGGGACAACCAGAAGATCAAGGATACAGTCTCGAGCGAAACTCCAAAGCAAACAGGCATCTTGCATCAGAACAGTTGCTTTAGCTTTGGATTCACACTTTCTGTGCGCCGAGAGATCACAGCATATGTAGCCATAAACATCACATGAGCCACGCAGAACAAGGTTAAATACTGTGGTTATTCCTCCACTTGAGTTCTTCATTCAGTTGGTTTATCCTTAAATGTCTGGCTTCATTCATCAGTGTGACAGTAGCAACCTCACCAGGGGAAAGTGATTAGTCAAAAGACTTTAAGAGCACATACTGAAGGGGAGACAATCACCCATGTGGTAAAATAGAACTGCTAAAATAAAGTGGAACTTTGCTGTAAAAGTCTGTTTTTTTTGCCAAGTTATAATCCAGCTAATCCAGGTATAATCCAGGCAAAATACACAGAGACATTTTCAGTATCCAGCATCTTTGAGTCCTTCAGAGTTTAGGTTCATGACGTATCTGTAAATGGGGTTGGAGTAGTCATCTACTTTCTAAGGCTGAAGTATCCAAGTGGAACACATGAGACAAAACGATGCGTTTGACATTTGAGAAGAACTCAATACTGTATTCCATTGGTCCTTTTTTTGTTTTGTTTTACCCATCTTCTCTTTCTCTCTCTGTATCTCCTTCTATCTCTTTCTGTCACTCCAGTGCTCTCTCTTTCTTTCATGCTGACAGCACAGTGGAATGAAATGACGAGGAATGAGATGCTGTTCCATCATCCATCATAGCTGACAACGTGAGCATGCCTGAGGAGACCACAGTGGAATAGCTAAGACAAACGCAGAAGTCAGGGTGTGTAGAGGAGCTCGGGGAGGCTCTCAGAGAGACGAAAGTGAGACAGGGTCAGCAGACTGCAGATAGAAGCACTGTAGACGATGTCAGAAGAATAATAAACTGAGGGTTTCTTTCTACATGAAAGAGATAAGGGCTGGTCTGTCAGGAATGTTTCACAAAAACTTGCTATACAAGTTCTTCTCTACTCCTTCATTATTAATAAAGTCTAATTGTTGTGTTACCTGCCCACTTCTGAAAAAGGCTCCAGAAACAAACTCAAGAATTCTATGACCTTCATGAAGGGCACGTTAAAAACTATGCCTCATATCTGTTGTAGGTCTGCTATATATAGTCTTAGCACTGTGGGAGAAACCCAATAACTTGCTATGTCAGCTGGCTGACAGAGAACTACTACAAACATGTCATATTTTACAACATGTCAAATGCACATTTGGAATTCAACAAGAGCAAATGCAAAGTTAACTTCTCATTATAGGCACAATAGAAGTGGCATGTTTTAGTGTGTGACTGATTCTTAAGGGTAATTGTTACTTAATTAAACCTCCACCAAAGTTGTCACTCTTCGATAGCACAAAACACAATGCAAGAGGAAGTAGAGTACCATTGTATTGCAGAACCGCGCTGCAGAAGACGAATTCGCAGTTCCTTTAGCTGCTCTGCAGCTAACCAGAGACCCAATAGCACATGGCAATCCCTGCTCTGTGCAGCAGAAGAGGGTTACACCTCCTCACTGCGTTGGTCAGCGCGAACCAGCCAGTCCCCGGCATCGCAAACCTTCATGAACACCCTCGCCATCCCTCTTCAGAACGAAACAACAACACACTACAGAGCATGCTCGGTTAGACCCCTGGATTTCCTGCAATGGGGAAGACATAGGCAGCACGTGGGAACTGACGTTTTTTTAATGAACACTTTGGGTAAATGGCCAGCTCTATTAACCAATCAGAAAACCTCTCAACAAGGAAGGCGGGTCCCCCTTGATCATCACAGAGCTTGAAACGTATACTTGTTTGGAGGGAGGTGCTTTGCAGAAAGCCTTGGACGAAGTGCATGTGCTTGAAGAGAGGAGGGGGATGCCTT
The DNA here is from genome assembly GCA_020368025.1 of Brachyhypopomus occidentalis. Taxonomy (NCBI): domain Eukaryota; kingdom Metazoa; phylum Chordata; class Actinopteri; order Gymnotiformes; family Hypopomidae; genus Brachyhypopomus; species Brachyhypopomus occidentalis. The sequence continues at coordinate 148,271 of JAGXOD010000031.1, forward strand.
CGTTGGCCAAAGGTAGTGAGCAGTAATGGCGGTAAAGCCTGTTGTAAGCATATGTCCTCTTCTACACTTTGTAATGAGTGTCTTCGTGATGGAGGACCCAATGGAGAGCCCTCTCCTCATTGCTGAAATTAATGCCATTCATCAAGGAAACAGCCAAAGGGCTCCCTAAGAATTCTGCAGTGCCACACGCATGGACTGGGCTTCAATCAAGCCGGTTCAATCAATCTGGTTCATCACTCAGTAAACAGCACAGAGGGTTTTTATGTTAATTTGGAAATCAGTCGAATGGTGCAATCAACCTGCCGTACATCTGAATTGCACGCTACAAATATCAAAAAGAAGTACAAAACAGAAAAATATAAAAACTTGTGGGGCTTCCTGAGTGGCTCAGCGGTGTAAGTGCTAACCCCATCATCAGGTGATTGCTGACTCTATCCCTGGTGACATCAGACCCATCCCTGCCTGGCAACCCAAGAGGGCATAACTGGCCTTGCTCTGTGAGGGGGGGGCTGAAGGTACCAACCAACATGGAGGTCTGTCAGCCAGTATAGGTGGAGCTGGTGTGTTGAGACACCCATCTGTGTAAAAACACCTCATCAAATCAATGAGGCTAACACACTGTTTCATCTAAAAGCAACCTTCATCCTAACATAATTCTATTTAAGACTATTTATACCTGCAATCAAATATTCAACATCTTTTTTCCTAGTTTTAGGAAAATGTGCTGCATGAATTTTAATAACTTCTGAATAATTTAGGCACAATATACTTTCTGCCAGTGAACACACTGAACACTTTCTTCACGTGTGATAGCAGGCTCCATCACCCCCTCCCACACTCTCCATCACCCCCTCCCACTCTCTCCATCCCCCCCCCCCCACAATCTCCATCACCCCCTCCCACAATCTCCATCACCCCCTCCTACTCTCTCCATCACCCCCTTTCTTCCCATCCCCTCTCTCATGCCTAAAGATTCTGGTGAACAAAAATCTCTCTAATCCTCACAAACATGTGCAAGCAGACAGACACACAGAAGGAGAGACAGACAGACCGAGACAGAGAGAGAAACAGAGAGAGAGAGAGAAAGAGAGAGAGGCAAGCTTGTGGTCTCCAATCAAAACTCGGGCACTGCCATACACAACCCCCAAAATCTTAATTAGCACTGCAGTGTATGCATATATGTGTGTGTGTCTTAACACATGTGCTCCAAGACCTTTTCATAGAGAGCAACCCAAACCCTAACCCTACCGACTCAGAAGCGGCAGATTCCGGAGCTGAAGGTTCCGCTGATGGGAATGCTCTCTGTGTCAGACAGTACTTATTCCACCACTGGGCCACTATACTGGAGCAATTTAATTGACTCATATCCGGTTTCATAATATCATTATCAGTAAAGGCAGTTTCAGCAAAGAAAAAAAAAAAGAGTGCTAGAGTTCCCATCTCATTTCTACCCATACATACCCGCCCATGCCTGCACACCTGCATGCGCCTCATTCCCAAGTCATGCATGCAGCACTTTCATTTTCTTCAAAAGGTCACACAATCCATCGCATGTGATCTGCAACATTACCTCTGCCTCTAAGAGCACAGGCACGAGACCCAGAGGCAGAGAAGCTCCCAAATAAGCCTGCACCGCACACCAGCACAATGTCAGACTGCAGTGTGTAATTACATCACGTGAAAGGCTGTCTCAGAGCGCAGTCTATTTCTCCGCTCTTGTTCTGACAAGCTGTACACATACAAGCCTCTGATATCCAGCACAATGAACAGGCTCCATTAGCTTTCTCAACTAAGGATGAATCATGTGCCATCAGACATGAGATGTCAAGAGGGAGAAAAAACAGTCATTATGTCTATCTGCTCCAAAACGGTCTTTAGGTGTCTTTATGCACACACACACACAAAACGCATACACACACACACACACACACACCACAGCTTTGCCTGCTGGTCTACATCCTGATAGAACTCTTGGGAGTCACAGAAGTCAGGTCAACCAATCCCCTTTGCTCCTGTTGTTGCCATAGAGACACCTTGGGTATTTTAAATTTTTATCTCAACAGTAGGGGGTGCACACGCACCCACTGCACCCCCTATGGTCACAATATAATACGCTAAGAAACAATATTCCAAACATTAGTGCAGGTCATAAAACTGTAATAATGAATGATGGGACCCTTAGCTTTCCACGTGTAATCATTTACTCATGGCAAGGTCAGTGGACTGAGCAGTAAAATCCCACCATCACGCCTCCAGCAGCATCCCTGGACACCTTACCAGTATTCACGCTGTGTTTCACACAGCGAGGTCCCTCCAGCCCAGCCTCTTTTACTGCAGTTAAGCTCCAGAAGAGCTCCCGGCCCTCAGGATTAAGTGCTGAAGGCTTGCAGCTCCAGAAGGCACTGGTGCTGTCTAGACTACTGTCTAGGCCCTGGCACCGTTATGTTCAGGGCGAGGGCCCAGCTTGGCAAGCAGATCCAGATGCACTGATTCTGACCCAGCTACTGGTTTGGGAAGCACAGGGGAACATGTACCAGACAAGCTAGGCAGGTTGTTAGGCCCGGGGGGCAATCACGCTTTGACCTCACTGTGCTAGCATTCACTTGCACACACTTACACACACATTTACACACACATGCACACACATTTACACATGTCAAGCACTTACACAGACGTTAAAGGTGTGACATATGATGACACCTCATTGCTCCAAAAGCATAGGGCAAGAAATAGAGAAGGAAGGTCAGAGAAAGATTTCCATTACACTCCCACTCTCCTGCCATTTGGTGCCTCCATATTGGTTCATCTACTCCTTAGTGAAACAAACCAGCTCAACCACTGGCCCCACCCCCTGCACCAGCTCAACCACTGGCCCCACCCCCTGCACCAGCTCAACCACTGGCCCCACCCCCTGCACATGCTGCTGGACACGTTAGGAGACACAGCTGCCTACGACCTTTGGCCCCCACAGGCCCACAGCGGTGCGGTGCTGCTTTCCAACCCCCAACATGCCCTCGTGAAGCATGACAGCATGACCTGCCCGGAGCACTCACACCCCTCCCCAAGCTCAAAGAGGAGGAACAGGAGTGGCTCGAAGCCTTCTGCACTGTAATGTCACTCAGCCTCAGAACCACAACGCAGGGTAGTAAGTACTGTCCTTATGGTCTGTTTCCACAGGGCTTTGCATCATCAGGGCTAAAATCTGCCATATCCACATCGAAACCGAAACCCAAGCTCACAGAGTATTCCCAGCATTTTGTTTTCCTGTCATCAGGGAGCCAAGACACACACACACACACACACACACACAGAGTTAACTGCACACAGAGGCACTGCAGTGGGCATTAATACTTAATTTATTTACACGTCCCCCTTAGCAACACATTATGAAACTTTAATGCAGACCAGGGCTATATATCACCAGCCATAACACACAATTCCAACTGTGTGCGTGTGTGTGTGTGTGTGTGTGCTTCTACTACCACCGAATGGGTTTCCTTGGATGACACTGGTGATTTCTGATATCTGATGGAACTTTCCTCACTGGATACAGCGTCTGTGTGGCTAACCTTTCTACAGTGACCTCTACCTGCACACGTGCTCTCTGACACGTCAAACAATGGTTCACTGGATGTGTGTGTTAAAAACACAAGAGACCATTTACGAAGAATGGTTCATGTAATTATGCTATTGGCAGCAGTCTGTAGAGGGTGTATATTAGGGTGCTGTACAGAGAGATCAATACTCCTACGAGCACGCACACACACACACATGCCCATAACTGCAAACATCTTAAGGTCATGTACATGACCCTTTGATAAAAACGTGTATGTGTGTGTGTGTTAGGATCAGTGTGCGAGTGTGTGAGGAGCTCGCACACAATATGAAGAAAACTCATACAGCCAAGCTAAAACAATTGCTCTCCTGGGGATTAGCGGTGTGTGTTTCTATGTTACTGTGTGTGTGTGAGAGAGGAGGAGGGCTTTTTCTATCCTACCTTGACCTTCTCCTGTAGTTTTCCGAGGTGCAACGTGCTCTCAATGACGCGGGTGAGCCCACCCTGTTTGTCTTTCTCCAGACACGAGGCCTGAGGACGGAGACACAAAACATAAGAGGACATAAGAGAGTGGGACAAGTACACAGTTACACACGGACATACAGAGACATGCAAGTACTCAGAGACACGCAAATCACAGCTCATGCCAATAATGCCATTATTAGATAGATAGATAGAGAGAGAGAGAGAGAGAGTTCAGCTAAAGCTTTAGACAGCAAGTGTAGAACAGGAACCATCTGAAGTGATGACAGCAATCAGCAGCAAGCACAAAAAGCCATGACATTATAGCAGCATAACATCATTATAGCAGCATAACATCATTATAGCGGCTTAACAGCATTATAGCAGCATAACATTATAGCAGCATATTGACATTAATGCGGTTATGATTCGCGCATACCTCATAGCCACAAATGAGAAAACTTTCAATCAAAAGCATATGTGAGTTTAAATTCAACTGGTGTCATTGTTTCCATCATAATGTGAATATAATCAACAGAGTTTGTTTTGTGTAAAGTCATCTGTAGGAAAACGGCTTCAGATGCGCTTTTGAAGTCTTTTTGTTTATTCACTTGACGTTACAGTAAAACAGCATGCACTCAAAATAATATTTATTACATCGCATTTAACACACAGTTCCATAAAGGCTTTGAATCTGATAACCATGTGTGGAGCAAGTGAGGACAGCTTGCAGAGTTTGGGTAGCAAACACAGCTGTCACACCAGCAGGCAGGACCAACACACCAACAACACGTCAGAAATGGACCCCAGCATCATCTCAGAGGCAGTGGACTTAAGGACCTGCCGTTACAAAGTCAAAGTCCTGTTGAAAATAGCTAGAGAAGATGGATTCCACACAAGGTGATCGTTCCTTGGCTAGTGGCAACAGAATGAGACTAAAGCCCCGGGTGTCTTGGTTCATATATAAGGAAACGCATCCTAGGATATACTCATTGCAGAAGGGAACACTACATTCAATATATGAATGAGGAGGATACAGTCAAAGAGAGAAACAGATATTGTGTGTCACTCTGCAAATGAACAGTGCTAGATAATCGATTGGGGGAGATGCGAATGCACTGCTGAAGCAGCCCAAGGCTAACGGCGTCAGCAAACACTACGATGAGGTGTCAGCTCAAGAGAGGATGTCAGATAATGAGGGCTTCCTGCACGACATCTTCATCCTTTAAATGCTGTGATCTGTGCTAATGGGGCATGAGAACTCACCATAAAAAGAAAGAAAGAAGAAAAAAAACACGGTACAAATTAGTTAGACCAAGAAGACGTGCAAATTGCACAGAGAACAACGCTTGCGTTGTTTCATAATCACAGCCTATAAATGCCACAATTTAGAGCATCTGCTCTGTGCTGACCAGGAGACACCCATTTAGTCAGAAACACAGCCTTGTGTTCTGATCATGTGGAATTATTACATTTATAGCATCAGGCAGAGCAACATATAAACACTTAATTGTCAACTCAGTATCTTTATATGGGGTATAAAAAAACCTCAAGATTCTACCAGAAATAAGATGCATTGCTGAAATCTACAGGGTCATAGTCATACATGCCTCCACTGGGACACCAGCTCCCAGTTAAATGCAGACACAGTCACACCGTTTGACCCAATACACCCTAACAAGCGCCAAAAGAACCCCAATTTATCAGAAAATAACAAACAGAAAGACCAGGAGCGGAGTGCAGTTGGCGGAAAGGCGTTGGCGTGTGCAGTTGTCTGGGTAAGAGATCATCCCGCTTCTTTTTTCCCTCATTTTGGTAATGGTCATTGCAGCCACTGTAATCTGAATCACACTGAATTGAAAAGCCCTGAACCAGCGCGAGAAGGTCAGATCTGGGGCTGAAGGTGGCTTAACAGCCTGGTACTCTCATTCAGTGTCATATTCAGTCAGCCTCACTGGCCTCTGCTGCTGCACATAATGGAGCTGGCTGTCATGAAATTTTGACAATATACAGCCCTGAGTAGCTCTAAAAATACTGCTCTTGAGCCTTAAGCCTGTTGTACATCGACACAGGACCAGTATAATAGACAGAAAGGAACAAATGTGTTATACAATAATATACTTGGGATGAAACATCCTTTAAAAAAAGGTACCATTTGAAAAAGGTATTGTGATGTTCAAAAGAAGAAGTTTGCTGAACCCCTGGACAGAACCTGAGGCAATCACATCTAGATTCAGGCGCTGAGGAGTTTGTAGAGACAGGCAGCAGCCAGTGAACTCCCTCTTGCCACATCTCTGGGGTCCTGGAGTTTGGCTAGGAAAGCACGGGCAGATCTATGTCTGAGGCTCTCTCCACTTTCAGAAATGTGAGGGCAGAGTGTCTGGACTTGTTCAGCTAATACTGCCTGTCCAAAATCGAGGCTTTTGGAAAGGTCACCTTACCGACTTTTTGGATTGGACCACTGCACTTTGCGTTGTGGAGGAAGCAGACTCCAGAGCCAAGATTAGGCTTCAGCACCCCTCCGCCACCCCAACAGGTAGTATGCAACCTGTCCAAATAGCCACAGCCATCAGCAGACAGCTGTCTTGCTTCGCAGAGCCGAACGAGGGTTTTGATTCGTGGAGAAGCCTGGTGAGTGTGAGTGGCACTTCCTGCAGGTTAGCCAGTGCAGTATTGGGGAAGCACTTGAGGATTTCACACATGGCAGACTTGAGGCCAAAACCGGAGTTCTGGGGAGTGAACTGGGGAATAAACTGAGCTCCTCCAGCCTGGTTACACACCTGGTTACTTCATTACAAGTACGTTAGACACAGAAGCAGGTGTTTTATGAGAAAGGCAGATCAGAGGTATAGGTGCAGTGATGCGCATAGGATGGCGGTATACAGGTCATATGGTCCTCACCCACTGAACACTGGCATAGGAAGCCTCAGCATAGCATCGGCCTCTACGGCAGGGGCTACGACGCCTCTCAGCTCTCTCATTTACACTGGCAAATTGCAGAACATCCTCAAATGAACCATCAGAGGGCGATACAGAGCAGGCCACTTCACTTCACCACTCGCATGGTGAACGCTCATCGCCACATGGCTCTTCTTAGCCTAACACAGATTCAGCCGAAGTTCTGCAGAAGGTCGAGCAACACTGGCAGACCAAAAACCAGAGTAGCGGCGGGTTTATTTCCAGCAACACCTCAGCCTTCGGCACATTTGGCCAACCTGTAACCCAGTGAGACAGTCGCAATGCCCCTGAGGGCACCTACTTCAGAGTGAAGTGAAGCATTTCTCTGCCGTGCACATGGTGTTGTGTGTGTGTGTGTGTATAGGTATAACCTACTTAGAGTTCAAATTCAAATATGAAATGAAAGAAAAAAAGGAAAGTTATACTAAAAACTACACCTTACACTGCTGGAGAGTGTAGGGGCACCTTTTAAAAGGACATAAGTATATCTGGATGTACCGTCCATCACGTTTTTGTGCAAACGTGCGCAACTGGTATAACATATACAGGTCGGTCAAACTTATAACACTCATTCCCAAGTGTAAGTTGCTTTTGATCTTGTGTGTGTGTTTAGTACCATGTGTATGAGCTGGTCTCTCTCATGGGCAGTTCTCTCTGCAAGGGTCACAACATTGGCCAGGTACTGATGGGCTATGAGCTCTTTCTCTAAAGAGTCTTCAATCTGGTGCTTCAAAATATCAATACGCCTCTGAGCCTTTCTAGAGATAGAGAGAGACAGGGAGGGAGAGAGAGAGAAGAGAAAGAGAGAGAATCATGGATTTGAATGCTTTCTACTCATAGGGATTTCATAACTCAGGCATAACCCAATAACTTCAGACCTAATCTGCATGACCTCAGATCTAATCTAACACACCTCATTCAGTCCACCGCAATCACTGACAAGCCCTTCATGAGGTAGGTCAATTGAGTAAGAGAAGTGAAAACACAGAAATAAGCAAATCAAGTCTAGGAACCACAGATATTTGCAATGGATTATCAAACAATATTGTGCAACAGTGGTAGACCATCAGTGAGCTCGGGTCTGCACCTGTGAGCATGGCGAGCCAACTGGAGTTCACTCTCTAGGTGTTTGATGTCTGCATTCAGGTTGGTTTTATCCAGGAGCAGTGTCCTCTTCTCACTCTGAAGAGCACCAACACAAGCCTGTAGCTCCCCCATCTCACCATTCTTCATCCTCTCCTCTTCCTCCAGCTTCCTGCATGCACACACACACACACACACAGCTATTCTTGACAACTGAAATTACTCTGTGTTGCATTTTAACATTTTAATATATATTATAATTGATTAATTAAATTTCTATTAATTGTTAATCATTTTCATGTTTCACGTAGCACTGTGCAACATCCACACTGCAATTCATCTCAGCGTGGCGGTCTGTCAAAAGTCACAAACCATTTAATGGGGAAAAAGCAGAATGAAATGCTGTTCTACTGAAGAACACAAGATACGTGTATATCTCTGCCGTGGTCATAACTGCCAGTCCATTATAACTCATGGGACAGTCGAGTCAAACCTGTAGAGGCATCAAAATGCCCCTTCACCACTACCAATCATCATCTGCCCTGTTGCTGTACTGCAACACAGACGTCATGAGACTTGATGCACTGCTTGTGTGTGGCATGGACAACTGTGTGGGTAGGAGGCAAGAGAGCTGGGCGCATGCTTATGGTCATAAGGCCTCTCCTCCTCCTCTAAATTTGCTCTTCGCCACCACTCTTTCTCCCTCACAAATCTATCCTTCTTCTCTCCTCCTTCTCTTATCTATCACTCTCTCCTACTGTGCTTATTGAAAGTTTTATGAGTTTTCTTTTTCCCCCAAAAAACTCTAATGGCTTTTCATGTGCAGACTTATTAAAAAATATCACATTCTACTTAGGGAATATTTCCCTTAAGATGAATTCGGTGACACACACCACCTTCCTCTTTCTCTTCCTTACTCACTCACACTCATTCTCTCACACACACATACTCTCTTTTTCCCTCTCTCTCAGACAAAAGTACTCACTGAGCATTAGAGTTCAATAACTGGTACTGCTAGAAAAATACTCTCTTTTCATCTTTTCTCTTGGATTTCTGTATCCATTTTAAATTCAATCCAGGGTCATAGAGGAGAACCCAAAAGAGGAACAAGCATTTCCTCCATATTCACCTTTATCTCCCCCTTACTTTCTTCATTTCACTTGCAGAATTCTTTCCCATAAGATCCAAGTGAATGACTAAACTTTTCTATAAACTTTTCAATCTAAAGAGGATATCTACAATAATCTCCCGTACTGACCTAAGGGAACTTATTAGATCTCTACTCTCCTGGATACTCCTCACACTAAATGGATGCAGAAGATTTGTAACGGTCTGGTTTGCCTGTTAATCTACAGCATGGTGAGGATTGCAGCTTCAGGTTTTATAAATCAAACAGTGGTTCCATACCTCTGTGCTCTGCTCTTTGGCTGGTGAGGAAGACTGACCTGTAAACATGAATAAAGGAACGATTCCTTCTTACCCATAAACATGAATAAAGAAACGATTCCTTCTGTCATGTTTGCTTGCTCCATGCTGAAGATCCTTAACCGGACCCTTCTCAGTCGGCATTACCCAGAGGACTGGAGTGCTTACGTGGGCTGAATACGCGGCCTTGCCAAGAGTGGGTGTGCAATGTGTAATCTATTGCCTTTAAAAGGAACCACTGTCCAATCCATAAATCCCTCTGCCTTTAAAGGGTGATTAAGCTTTAAAGTCTCACTTAAGCATGGTCTGTTACAGCTTCATTCTTGCTTTACTTCACTATAACTTTAAATATCTCACATGCACGCACGCACTCGCGTATACACACACACACACACACACACTCGCGCAGAGTACCGTTTCAGTTTATCTGTGGCAGACGTATGCTCGATACAGCTGACGGAGTTCTCCAGGGTGGTGCGTGCCTTTTGGAACTCCACCTTTTGGGCATGAAGCTGTTTGCATACCGCCTGTAACTCCACCTCCAGATCCTGCTTCTCAGCTTCCAACAACATCACCTGCTTAGAAATCTTACACACTGACAAAGAAGACAAGATGAGGCGTGTGTTTAAGGTGTGTGTGTGTGTGTACCTTCCTGTGTGTGTGTGTGTGTGTGTGTGTGTATACCTTGTGTGTGTGTGTGTGTGTGTGTGTGTGTATACCTTCCTGTGTGTGTGTGTGTGTGTGTGTGTGTGTGTGTATACCTTCCTGTGTGTGTGTGTGTGTATACCTTCCTGTGTGTGTGTGTGTGTGTGTGTGTGTGTGTGTGTGTATACCTTCCTGTGTGTGTGTGTGTGTGTGTGTGTGTGTGTGTGTGTATACCTTCCTGTGTGTGTGTGTGTGTGTGTGTGTGTGTGTGTATACCTTCCTGTGTGTGTGTGTGTGTGTGTGTGTGTGTGTGTGTGTGTGTGTGTGTGTGTGTGTGTGTGTGTGTGTGTGTGTGTGTGTGTGTGTGTGTGTGTGTGTGTGTGTGTGTATTACCTTCCTGCGTGTGTGTGTGTGTGTGTGTGTGTGTGTGTGTATACCTTCCTGCGTGTGTGTGTGTGTGTGTGTGTGTGTGTATACCTTCCTGCGTGTGTGTGTGTGTGTGTGTGTGTGTGTGTGTGTATACCTTCCTGTGTGTGTGTGTGTGTGTGTGTGTGTGTGTGTGTGTGTGTGTGTGTATACCTTCCTGCGTGTGCTTGGTGTGTTTCTCCTTCGCTTTTTTATGCTGCAGCTCCAGCTGTTCTATCAGTACTTGATTTTCCTCCAACACCAGTCGTGCCTGATCTTGCAGCTGCCTCCTAAACACACACACACACACACACACACAGTAACAGGCCTTGCATCTGACATGGGCATGTTTACAGTATTATTTTATGAGAGCAATAAACATGAATAATAAACATGATTTTGCCAAATCACCACACAGCCAACGCAGTGGCGTGGTACAGAGGAGACTGTAACACTCTTTCACTCAATGGTAAAGCACTTCTGTTATTCTGAACATGGACAGCTCTATTGTCAGATTTGAATTACAATACTTAGAGCTTAGTATGCATACCAATTCAATTAAATAAAAAAAATATCATTTACAATAACTACATCAATCATAGATTCATCTGTGGAGAACATTTGGGATCTCACCAATTAATCATTGTCTTTGCAAAGTTTATGAAACATGAAAACTGCACCAGAATTAGCTCAGATACGTCTGAGTAATGTCACCCTAACTAACTGAATTGTCCAACTGAATCAGCAAACATCCTCCTGATGATAAAGCTCACCAAGGCCCCACCCAGACTGCCGTCTGTCTGCCGTCTGCCAAGGTGTTCTGTCCTTAGCTCTGTCTGTTCTCTCTGTCCGCTTTATTAGTGTCTTTCCCTTCACTCAGTTCTAACTGTCCATGAAATCAGTGGTGGTGGTATAGTCAATGGATACAGAGCAGAAGTTAGAAAAAATACTAATAAAGATAAAATAAACAAATCCATGAATGAATTAACAATCAGCAAGGTTCTAGCTAAATCTCCAATGTAACCTTGGGCAGCACTCTGATTTCTGATACTGATTTTGGACACTCCTCACAAATGAAAGGTGCATTAGTGCTTTTACTACGGCATTAGGCCAGTATAAGTGGGTGTAGGGGGAAGCCTGCAGACATCATATCTTGTGACTAATGTCTTACAGTCAAGCACTGACAGTAAAACTAACTGTACTTTTTTTTGATAAATGTACAGCAGATTTCACATTTGCTCAGTAATGTAAGGGAGTTCCCTGTCTCTCTTCTTCTGACATTTGTGACTGACATAGATCACTTAAAATCACAAATGCTTCCTTCAGAGATTTGTTTCCTAAATTCTGCTGTCGACACATATTCTGCTGTTCACTGGAAGGTGGTCTGGTGCTAATTAGACTCACCTAGTCATTCCATCTCAGGTAATTCTTCCAAATGAGTTTTAAATAAATCCAGATTTGAAAAAGGAGACCCAATTACATTTTGTCATTCTGGATAAGAATGTCTGTTAAATGTCATAAATGTAAATGTACAATACACAAAGATGTTTTTTGTTGTTGTTGTTGTTGTTTATGGGGTATAATCAGCTAAGAGATGATTCTTTTAGCTCTAACATTCTAACATTCTTTTAACATTTTTCTCATTATGGAACAAAGCTAACATACCAAAAATCCTTCTGCATATTTTTTTTTCACCAACAAAACAAACTGAACTGGCAAAAACATAAAACCTACTGCTCTCCTCACAGATGTTTTCTTCACTTCTAGATACCTTTGCCTGCTCAGAACCACATAGCTCAGAGAGCCTGAGAGTGCTGCAATCCCCCTGCCCCCACCCACCGTGGTCCCTCCCCTCGGCCATAGTGGCTTCTCCTATCGCCCAGTGGCTCCTCCCCTCATCCACTGTGGACCCTCCCCTCACCCATAGTAGCTCCTCCCCTCACCCATAGTGGCTCCTCCCATAACCCACTGTGGCTCCTCCCCTCATCCACATCCAACCTATAGTGGTTCTGCAGCTCTCTGCCAGCACAGGGTTGCTGCAGTTCAATAGCAGGTCACACGCCACTCAACAGTCTTTCCTGGGGTGACATTCTAACAGATGCAAGGTAAGGCAAGATAATCGTAATAATGAATGATAATGTTTTAATACATAAAAAAAACTGTTATGCTCTATAGCTCCAATTTATATAGAGCCAAAAGAAACTTCACAAGTCATGAATGTGGGATTCAACATAGATGTAACTAAAATAGCATAAACAGCACTAATCTTCCCAGGAAAGGTCCACATGTGTCTTTCGATATAGACCAGTGGCCTTCTACTGCAAAGAAACTAAATTGCTTTGGCCATAAAAGATTGACCTCTCCTTAAGCCAGAGCACCCAGGATGAACTCAGAATGCAAAGTACTCAGACGTTTGCAGCCATAACCTTTTAATTTTTGAATGGCAGAAAATATTTTGTATGTATGTACCGGTGCCCTGACAGCTAATTAATGAATGTATCTAAGCGCATTGGTCTGGTCATTACCATCTTCTCCCTCTCCTCTTCAAACGCAGTGTGTCACAGCACTGAAGAGTAGCTCTGAGGCCAAGGGCACGTGTTACCTGTCATGAGCTCATCTGCATCAGTCTGCAGTTCAAAGCTGAAACACTGAGGCTGGAAACAATGTGTGTGTGGTGTGTTTGTGTGTTTGTTTGTGTGTGTGTGTGTGGGGGGGGGGCAAATTGACAAGCAGCTGCTGCACTGCTGGTCAACTGGTACATTTCAGTCCGTTTTTCAAAATATGGCCTTACCACCCTGAGGAAAATGGAGTGCCCTTGCTAAGTAATGGAGCATGACAGTGCATGTGTGTATGTGTATGTTAGACAGAGCGCAAGAGAGTCCCTTTGGCCAATAACACTAATATATTAAGGCCCTGTATAAAGTACAAATCAGTGTGGCGTGTTCACCATTGTCAAGACTGATGAATAGTTCATCAAACTCAAATGCACTCTTTCTTATGCAAGTGTGGCTGTAGACTGGATAACTGTGTTTGTGTATATGCATGCACATGCACTAGATTTAGTTACTGACGCCCTGTTGTCAAATCATGTGGGAGCGAACAGGCGTCAGTGTGTTCGACTCACCACTCTTCATCACTGACGCTGCTTCTCTTGGCCATTTCTGCATGCAGCTTCTCGTTCTCCTGAATCACCTGCTCAGAGCGTTCCCTCAACCTCTTCACGTCTTCCTGCAAGGACGGCAGACAGAGACACGCTCCAGCCCGCTGCGTTCACGGCCGGGTTACGGTCGGTCGGTTGGCTTTGCCGTGCGGTGCGAACCCGTGTGGGGTGCCGTGCTGTTTCTGACTGACTCACACTTCTGGCACTGGGGTCGTGTGATTGGACCGTATTTGTTGGTACCAGATTTCATCACCACATGTCAAAACCTTTTAGCTCAGTGGTGAACACGAGGTAAAGGTCTTTGGAGGTCTGTTATTTCTGAACTGCAGACTCTTCCACTGCATACGCATACTAGCTATGTCACACTGGGAGAAAACAACACTGGGAGAGATATGTTCCTTTCCACATCTCATCCTTCTGGTACAAGTCAGATTTGATCTATTTTGGCCAGACCACTTTGTACCAAACCTCAGACTTCAGGCAAAATGTAATCTTGCTTTCTTGTTCTTAAGGTTTACCAGTGGATTGCACCTCATATGGGGTTATATGGTTGTATTCCCCCATTCTTGGTCAACCCCATGTCTACATTTTGGATTGTTTGTTCTGGTCTGTTCTTATTATTCTTCATGACTAAAAGTGTATATATGGGGACCTGCAGAGCCCCTAAATAAGGACGACATGTAGCCGCCCACGTCCATTCCACACATACACTTTTTAAATAAAACAAACTCTCACCTCACAGGATTTGAGGAGCTTGTCTTTCTCAGTCAGATGGTCCTCATAAGCCAGTAACAGTGGTGATAAATATTTCATATCCAACTGCAAACAAGCAAGAAGACAACAAAAGCATCTTTAGGGAAAGGACAGAGCGAAGCATAACGGAGCCACTGAGCAGCCCTGTGGAATACAGACACGGGCCTTCTCCTTGGACAAAGTCATTCACAAAGACAAAGGATTAGCAAAACTAAGTGCTTTCAAGTCAGAGACAGTTTGCAGGACTTCAAATAGTGAGTGAAAGGAATATTTATGTATATATGAATATCTCTACATACATATCTCTTCAAAGGCAAAGTATAGTCACTTGCCAAATATAAACTGTATATATATATTATAATATTTTATATATTATAGTAATTATTAAGATTACTACTTTTGAAACCTATAATTTATATATACGTGTGTGTGTGGGTGTATATATATATATATATATATATAACAACTTCCCTCTCTACATTTTTGACACGAGAATCAATATTCTTGTGCTTTTTGCCTGCAAGTATCTGGTCTTCTTGAGTGACAGATCACAAACTTCAGCTGCCAGCACAGCGTCATCAGTTAGAGGCGCTGGGGCCTTATCCACATTTGTAATATGGACTTATGTGGAGCAAGATATGAGGGTCGCAGCCTTCATTCCAAGGCATGTGTGGCATATGGAAGAGTCCCACCCACCAGCCACGGGGGAGCTGGTCCTCTGGATGGCAGACCACTGCTCCCAGCATGCTGGAAACCAGAAGGACAAAAAAAGAGAGAGTTTTTTTTTTCGAGTCTACAATCCAAAAATTCACCCCATTCTATTTACCATGCTGCCTCAAGCACAGAGCTCTTGGCTACGCAGTCATGCGTCAAAGCTCAGCTGATAACATCCTGCTATAGCCACTGTGCCCTTGGACAAGTCGATCCAAAGGGAATCTCTACATCTGGCTAATGTACTCTGCGCCAGGCGATAGGCCTCCTTAAACGGCAGGAGAGACAGCATCACAGATAACCACAGCTGCTCACGTGGTTGTAGAGCATTCTGCTATAGCCTCGGGTTCATTCTCATTTACACTCAAAATGGCCCAAGAAAATCCCCACTGTGTCATAACCTTTTCAGCACAGCTGCTCAGTTGTTCTGTCGACTCCGCCGCTGCACGTGGCAACATCCATTCATTATCATTCTGCTTCAAGCTGACCGAGGTGCCCAAAAGAGTTAGATATGAAAGACAAGTGTCAGGGTGCTGGGCTTCAAAAGCGTAGGAGGAGGAGGAGGAGGAGAAGGGGGAGGAGGGGTGGTCTGCCGTTACCTTCTCAGGACGGAAGAGATGGTGATAAAGATTTGACATGGGCAACAGGGAACTGGACATGGCCGGTTACTCAGAGAAACATCAGCAACAGATGGCAAAACAGATGAGCAAAGAGCTCAGTCCACTGTCTCCCAGTATGAGGGGTCATCACGTGAGATGCTGAGAGGTTGTAGTACGGAGCAGACGTGGTCCAGACAGACTGGGCTAATCAGCTGCCTGCAGACACAGGCGTGTTCAGAACGAGCCCCTGGCTTTGAGGACAGGCTGCACTACATGTTAACACGTGCAAAGATCTGGAACATCGGCAGCGGGCCACGTGATTCCTTCTCCCACTCAGTGCTTTGCACTTGAATGTTGTTATTCAAGTTTTTGTATTTTAACAAATGAAAATATTTCAGCCCAGGCGGCTAACCTTGTTTCCATCTAGCATATATTTCTTTCAATTTTTAGTCTTGAAAATGTCAGCTCCCTCCCTCTCTCTCTCTCTCTGCCTCACACATGCACGCACACACATATATGCACACGCACATGGAACATTTTCTGGGTATGTCCAACATGATATACAGCCTTCCAGGTCATGAACAGAGAAATTTCCAAATATGCTTCCTATCATGCCTGAAATGGAACAGTATTTTCCATCTCTACCTTTTGCAGTTCTCCTATATGAAGTCCATGCACTGCAAGTGTGTGTACAGGCCCAAGACTGACAAAGACAAACTGCCATTGAAATCCTATATTTTCAATGGTAGTAGTTAATGGTTGATGCATTCTCTCTCTGTAGCTCTCCCTCATAGACACACTCATAGACAGACACACACAAGAAGATATGTAAAGTGAGGTCAATAGATTACCCTCAAAATGGCCCATACAGACAGAGAGCTTTGCAAGTTTTAGATTATGATCTCTGAAATGAACGGACCCTTACGAAGACAGTTGGAAACGCACACATTGTGCGGGTCCATTTCTCACTATCCATACATCTGACCCCGTGCTAAAGGTGACATAGTTGAATCAGCTATATTGCAAACATCAGTATACACCAGCTCACATCTAAGCACAGCAAACATCTCCCACAGTGGCGCCTGTGAACAGTCTATTTTGCGCGGAATTAATAGTGATACTTCATTAATGTTGAATGACGGTTTATTTATGACATTACCATAAGTGCACTGATACGCACACTGTTCTGTCTCCCCTCCCTCCCTCCGATCCCCTTTTCCATCCTTCCTTAGCGACGCCTTTGGCCCTGGTGGACACAGCTCAACGCGTCTGAAGCACGTTTAACACACTGAATGAGGTGCTGGGCAATTGCAACAGCAATCAACAGTTCTGATTAGCCAAAAAAAGAGAAAGTGAAGTCAATCAGCAAGTGGCTGTCAGCTTAAAGGCCAGAGAGACAACATGTGTGAAGAATGAGCAATTTCAGTTAACTCCCTGCTGACAGAGAGAGAGAGAGAGAGAGAGAGAGAGAGAGAGAGAGAGAGAGCAGCTGGCAGGTTTGAATTGAGAAAGGTAACAGGGGGAAGTGGAGAACCTGCTTGGATGGGGAATAAGAAGACATTTCTCACATGGAATGCTGCTCATGTGCTCATGTTAATACCCTGGCATGGGCTCCACGGTACCCGGTCCACCATGCCACCAATGACACCCAGCCAAGGACTCGCCACCTCTACTCACTTCATTACATACTCAGCAGGAACTCCCCATTGGAAAGCCTTCAATTTGGAGACTAGCTTTAACCTATACTCAGAGCGGACTTCGGTGGAGTTTTTTTGCTAGAATGTCATAGATGTCATAAAGCTGATGCAAAGCCTGAGATTTGCTAAAATGGAATAAACATAACATATTTGACCAAAATACCTTGACTGGGGCACAGAAACCTTGGACAAATCATAAAAAGTGATTTACTATTAAAATATTCAGCCATTTATTCTCTAGAATATAAGGTGAGCTTAAAATTGCATGTGCAAAAAGCTTTTAATGTGCAAAATGCAGCGATGATGCAGGAAAACTCAGGCAGTGACCTTACGAATCATGTAGTGGGAGCCCAGACTGGCACAGGACGTTACAGAACAACCTGACCCTTTAATTGGTTCTTACTCCTCTTCAGTCCTCCTCTCGGTGGACTGCAACACAGAAGAACTACTGAACAGCACTCTGTCAAACTGGTATCACAATGGTTTCATATTCAAAGCTAGCCGAGAGCACTTGTGCCCTGAACACTGAACAGAAGGGACCGGAAGAGGATAGAATAACCATAGTTAGACTGCACTAATCATACCTAAGCTTTCTCCAGAATGCTGTAGCTGTCTTTGTATCATTTACATGCAATTGTGCAATACGTCTCTGCTGTCTCTTAATATTTTTGATTCATTTTCTTCTAATTAATTTTGCATTGTTTTATTTTGTGTTTAATTTTTCCTCATGCAATGTTTGAATTCAAATGTGTAGATAATTTTGTTTTATAAAAAGTCTATTTGATAACCTGATTAGTCTATTTGATAACCTGATTGTCCTTCAAAACTTAATGGATTTCAGTAATATTTACACATATGCCCTTCTTGATTCCAGTAACATTTAGACACACTTCTTAAGTCCGCCCGTGTAACCATATCACTGTGTTCATCATCATCAAAGCAGGTTACACTGGCTGTCATTCAGAGAAAATGCGAAGGACGCCAGTGTGTTTGGGTGAGTGTTCTGGGAGGGGCAAGCAGAGAATCTGCACATAAGTACAGTCTCAGATTTCCATGCTGAAACATTCATTTGGCCCAACCTTTCTTTGAGGTTAACATGCTCTAAAATGAACATGCTCTAAAATCATACCACGCAACTATCATCTATTGTGCAGCAAGCAGACATGAAACATATAGTAGCATATCATTACTGTAATGCCAGGGCTCTGTATAACGTTACGAATCTCAGAAACCTCTGCCTGTATGAGACGAATAGCTCACAACCAGTGACACACATTCCCCTGTCCCTGTTTACACGACGTGGCGACCGAGACTACCCCACTCCCCGTCCAGGTCAGTGGTAGTTATTGGCTTTTGCGAATGCTTAATTAAAATGGATACTCCCAATCCAGTCCTCGTTCAGGGAGGCATCTGGAAAGTCATCCATCACGGAGCTCTACGAGCAACACAAGACCACAGCAGAGCAGCATTTCTCAGTCTCCAAGTGCGAACCAATCTGGTGAAGCCATTAGCCTTATACATCACAAACCCTCTGGCACTGGGGACTTCTCAGCAGAAGGTCTGCATGCAGCTATCAGCTCTTCTCTACTTTCAACAGGTCTTCAAATTGCTGCTGTTTCCATATTTAATGCTAGCATTTATAGTTGCATAAGCAGAAATGCATGAATATGCATAAGTCAGATGAATAAATTATTTAAAAAAAAGCATATTAGGGCCCCCGAATTCTTCCAAAGTAACCAAAGTAACCTTCTATTTCAAAATGTCAATTCCATCTGATTCATGCGCCGTCAGCTCTTGGGATGTGTATTCATAAAGACTTGCATGTTTGTAATGTTGTGCGTTTATAATAGCTGACATGTAAGATTTCAATTTTGAGACACAGAGAGCGACAAAAACAGATGTTTTTCTCCCAGTTTAGTCAGCTGTAACCGTACTACTGGTCCATATGTGTGGGAACACCTTCTGAACTAGTGTTAATAGTCCATCACTATCACTAGCTAGCTGTGGCTTAGCGTTCATGGCATACATCAATGACATGCATGCGGTAAGAGGTACAGCATGGGATATGAGGTGGATTGAATCATCTGGATTAAGATTAGATTTTACACATGACCTAGAGTAATATGCAGAAATTCATGAATGTGCATGAGAATAAACCAGGGGGAGGGATCAGTGTCGCACCTCCTCCTTGGTGAGCGGCCTAAAGCGGGCCTGGTATCTGCTCAGCTCCACGCTGAGCTGATGCACAGTCATCTTCAGCCTGTCGTTCTCGTCCACCAGCTCCTGTGCCTGCTGCCTCAAACTCTGCAGCTCGGAGCTCTCACCTGCACACACACAGACACACACACACACACACACAAACACATATCCCCTTCACTGTAATACACAATCACTGTAATTTGTCTAACACATGCAGAAAAGCTACTACATGCTGGGACACATAACCCTTTGTGTGTGTGTGTGTGTGTGTGTGTGTGTTTAGGGTAGCCTCTTTAGGTCCACCTGCAGAGTGGCTCCTCTGGCGGGGTGAGTGTGTGAGCTGGTGCTGGAGGTGCTGTATTTGCTGGCCGTGGTCCCAGCACCTTCTCTCCAGTGACTGCTTCTCTGCAGTGAGGGTCTGAGTCTGCTCCCTCAGCTCCCTCACCAGCTCCTGCTGAAGCTCCACTGCACAGCGGTACACGTCGCTCACCTCTGCTCCGCACGACACCACGCGGCAACACGGCAACACGGCAGAACACAACGGCACACGGCAGACGGGAGCAGCCATGACACGCCACACAACCATCACCGCACAGCAGACAGCAACACAGTGCAACACAAAAGAGAGGGAAGACAACTGCTGACACAGCGTGGGAGATACACCGTCATCAGAAATCCAACATGGCAACTGGCTTTAAAAGCCAGATTTACACAGTTATGCCAGATAAAGTCAATTAACAAAGATATGCTAACAAAGCTAAATAGCAAGAGAGGCTAATACCCATATATTGGCATCATACAGAGGTACGCCAAAACCATCACACACATGCGCATGGTGTTCAGGAGTCTTTTGTGTGAGACTGTTATCAATATATATAAACTTTAAGAGTGCTGCTCTTTTTGCCTCTTCTACATTTTTGTTTTGCCTTTTTTAAAAACAGTTCGTTGCAACATCAAAACCCGCATAAGCAAGTCTATTTAAGATCCATTAACGGCTCAGTGTGGTTTTGAGCCTGCAGGAGAAGTAGAACATGCTGAAGTTTGCACGATGCTCACAGGTGGCTTTTGTAAAGTCTACAGGATGTTCACAGGTGGGTTTCTAACTCGTGCTTCTAATCGAATATTTTCAATTATCTGTCCAAGTTCTTTCACAACTAAAGAATTAGGTGACAAAGTAAAGCATAGCAAAATCGGTTAAAATGTTAATGCAGATATATTAGTATGGATATTTTAACATAGATATTTTAATACCGATGTCAGCATAAATATATAATTTGTTGTTAATTGATATGTTAAAATAGTCATATTACGGATATGTTCAAACCGATGTGTTATTATAGACACATTAATATAGATATGTCATGATGAGCAGACAATAGCTTGGGCCATTGCGGCTAGCAGGACAGTGTTTTGTGGGCTGGGCTATGAAGTTCCCAGTGCAGGTGTAGCCTTGTAAAAGAGGTGAGCAGCTCCAGCACAGCAGGGCCAGCTGTGCAGATGTGGTCATGGCCTGCCTCAGCCGCTAACACACACACATGTACACACAATCGTGCGCACACACATCATCAAGGCTCAAATGTCAGAGCTGCTTGACATTAAGATTAATTAAGACAACACCAGGCACGCACACAAACACAGAAACTCACATGCACACACACTAACATGCATAAATATACATGCAAACAGGTTCATGGACACACTAGAGAGATAGGTAGGTCTCTAGACTTTAATTAGCATTGGAGTGTTAGCGCATGTCAGAGTGTTAGCACAGACAAATGTTTATGAGCAAGAGTCAGAGGTTATACATTTCTTACCCACTGAATCAGGCCATGAGAGTCAATAGCCATTGTGCAGTCATGTTTTTTAAAAATAGTCTAAGCTGCAGCGAAGAATGCAAGTGGCCGAATATGGGCTTCAATAGCATCTACAATGCTCTAAACTAACCCTAGGCTAAGCTAGATGTGTTATCCACTGGCTGACAGCTGGCAATTTTAAACTGCAGCCCCTTCATCTGGGATCTGCCACTGTAAACAACACAGTAAAAGCAGCAGAGCCACACTGCTGGAGATGACTGGGGTCAAAGTTCAAGGTTCACAACTTTAGTGGAGACTCTCACCTGCTCGGTCTCTCTCTTTGTCCCTTGCTGGACTCTTCTTCATCGTGGAAACCTTCCTCTTCGGTGTGCTAGTGGGCAGACATTTTGGAGACTGAGGACTCAGGTCTTGTTTCAGATCTAAGAGAGAATTAGTATATGAATGAACAGATAGATGATCATATTCCAGTATACATAATTTATCCATAATTCTGCCTGCTCATTTAAACACTAGAGGTGGCATACATGCTATATCTGTTCATTGATAAATCATGAATCTGCACATTTCTTAATTCCCTGGTGTGTTTAGGCACATTTGCTCTGAGACAAATGAATAACTGTTTGTATTGAAGACATCCCAGTTCCTGTGTACTTCATATTATGACACAAAAGCTAGCAATGCTAGGACGTTTTATCCACATAAAACTGGTCAGACAACAGGGCAGTGAGCGCTTCCAAAAATCACTTCACCTGCTATGTAACACAACCAGTTTCTACAGAATCTCTGCCAGCACTCTTTTAGGGGCAAGGGGAACAGAGTTTTTCATATCAAAAAACACCCTTAGGCAGTTGTTTTTAATTTTGCATGAATCTGAATGATGACTCTTTTCTTCACCCTTTCATGATGTGCCTGTCGGTGTTCTGCTAATGAAGGGGAAAGCACCACTCCCTGAAGCCGCAACTGCATTTACATTTGCCCAAAACAGAGGAAGCTACAAAAAGGTTCTGCTGAAAAGCTACTTCACCTCAACTTTCTGAAAAGCTGATTTTGAGGCACTAATTACTTTCTTGCCAACAGAGCCAACATGTGCATGTATAATATTTTAAGCCCTCACCATCACACGATGGACCAGCATGTCACCGATGCTGCGTGGCATGTTTGCGGAGAAAACTCGAAGCCCACTAGCACGCGGTTATGGACTGGGCACCTCATTTCCATAGCAAAGTCTGAACTGGGAGTTGGACTCCCATCGAGGCTGCACAGTAGCCTTATTTGCGCTCTTTGCAAGTTGGGCTAGGAGAAGAAGAACCCTTCCCCCACAGTGAGAGCATGAGCTGCTACAAGCTCAGGGCCTAACCACCATGGAAGGCTGGCGTGGTGTTAGAGATCGAAATTATCGGTTCCAGCAACAGGATGTAGCCTTCTGATGCAACGGGGAAACTCAAAGGTCAAATGTTTCACAAGACATTATTGCCTGCTGCTCCTCTAAACACAGTTGAACCTGAAGGGGTGGAGAGGGCTGCAGGACCACTGTACCTGGAGCGGACACAGTTCTGTGGGAGGGAGACCGTGGTGACACACGCCGCTGTGGAGACAGAGGGAGCCTTCTTAAACACATCACACCACTGGCAGACATAAAATCGTTGCTATGGGCATTAGTGAGCAGTGGACAGTACAATGTCTGCTCTCTAAACGGACTGCTTGCTTCCCCAACCCCAACCCCACCCCCTCCAACCACACCCCCCATTTTCACCAGAGCTTTGTTATTAAGGCAGATTTAGGCGCAGATCACGAAAGACCCATGTTTCATCTAATCGGGGGAGGGTTGAAATGAGCTTTCATTAATGGCTTTCAGCATTTGTATGAATGAGCATACACAGGGCGCTGAGGCATAGTGTGTCTGGGCAGCAGACAACAGGACATCTGTATGTGTGTGCTTGTGTGTGTGCGCATGTGAGTGCATATGCATGTGTGTACGTGTGTATGTACGCACATGCGTGTGCATGGAGATATAATAGCCTGAATGGTGAATCAGACTGACCGCCAGAGACTCCTGTTTCATTTCACTATTCAGTTAGCCTCTTAGCAAACATGACAGGGATATTAATAACCCCCAGTCACCACTGCAGGGAGTTGGGGGTGGACTGGAGATGTCTCCGGTCTCCATCTCCCTCCCCCTCCCATACTCGCGCCCCTAGCAGTCTCATTCTCTCTGACCCTCTTGCTCTCTCACACACATCCAACACTTTTTTTGTATTTTCTCTTTACTCTGTCTCTCTCTTCCCTTCTTCCCACTCTCTCTCTCCATCCCTCTCTCCCTCTCCCCTCTCTCTTTCCCTCTCTCTCTATCCCTCTCTCCCTCTCTCCTCTCCCTCTCTCCTCCCTCTCCTTCTTTCTCTCCCTCTCTCCCCCTCTTTCTCTCCCTCTCTCCCCCCTTTTTCTCTCCCTCTCTCTCTCATTTCTCCTCTGGCTTCTGCATTGTCTTTCCTGTGTTTGTCTTTGTGGAATCAGTTCTGCAGAACAAGTCCAGCCCACCTCTCTAACCTCAGTCGCTGCCATTTCTGCAGTGTTTAGGAGAATTAGCTTGGGCAAAACCAAAATCACAATTATTGATCGCTTAATTAAATGACAGGTTAAGGGACAACATCCTGATGCCCTTACCTTTGAAGTTGTTCCTTCTTCCAACTCAGTTTCTTCTGCAATACAGCAATTTTATCAATTATACTTACTAAGATGCTTAATTTATAGGAATAGCATGATCAGAAGCTTATTTTTTAAACATATCATTTTGATTATCTAAGAAAAACAATCCATTAATATTATGTGCCTATAATAAATTGTCATAAGTATGTGTGCATATGGTAAAATATGCCAAGTTCCATTTAGAGTTATACGACATACCTTCCGTGTTTAACGGAGAGACAGTTTCCAAGCCAGAGATGTCAGTATCGTCATCCACTTTTAAAGGAGTGGAGCACTATGGGGAGACAATTGCAAATTTAGACATTTATATTCAATACATAGTCTCATTTTCTACACATAAACACTTACATCAGTTTAGTGTGTGTTTTCAACAGTGAACAATGGAAGAGGACAAAGCACAGTATTAACATTCTACAGCATGTAATTACCGCAATTTGTTTTTGTGTGTGCATGTGTGCATCTGTTTTGGGTCAAGAGAACAAATCCAGTGAACATATGGTGCCACCTGCAGGATGCCACCTCAAAATTCTAAATACATAGTGAATCAGTGTAATGCCTTGTGGTGAATCAGTAGTGTAAAGATTCATGGTGAATCAGTGTGAATCAGTACTGTAATGCCTTGTAGTGAATCAGTACTGTAAAGCTTCATGGTGAATCAGAAGTGTAATGCTTCATGGTGAATCAGAAGTGTAATGCATCATGGTGAAACAGTAGTGTATTGCTTCATGATGAATCAGTAGTGTAAAGCTTTGTGGTGAATCAGTATTGGAAAGCTTCATGGTGAATCAGTAGTGTAAAGCTTTGTGGTGAATCAGTAGTGTAATGCTTCATGGTGAATCAGTAGTGTAAAGCTTCATGGTGAATCAGTAGTGTAAAGCTTTGTGGTGAATCAGTAGTGTAATGCTTCATGGTGAATCAGTAGTGTAAAGCTTCATGGTGAATCAGTAGTGTAAAGCTTCATGGTGAATCAGTAGTGTAAAGCTTCATGGTGAATCAGTAGTGTAAAGCTTTGCGGTGAATCAGTAGTGTAAAGCGACCTTCTTCAGTGGTGCAGCATACTCAGTGTGGAACGCTGGAGCTCTGCTGTGTCTCCCCAGGGACTGGTATACATGGCTTTCATCCCCCCCCATGACTTCTTCTATATCCTCGTGCTCCTCAACATCCTCCTCCTCCTCCTCCTCTTCATCCTCCTCCTTATCATCATCGTCATAAGGTTGAGAAGAAGACAGGCGAGGTCTGTCTACCACAGGTTGTGCCCACTGATCTCTGGAAGGACAGAAGAGCAAAGATATGTTTATACATCATTTTTTTAGGTAATATGAGATTAAAATAAGGAAATACATATTTATACTTAGTTAACTTTTCACAATGACTCACTTTAGGTAATCATTAAAATAAAATAATACAATTAAAATATTTATAATAATACTGAGAGAAGCAATTTCACTGGTTGAAATCCACAAAAATTTCATTGGTGGAAATCCATAGAAATTCACAGAAATCGGCTAATTAACAAACCACTGTCAAGCTGAAACTCAGTTTATCGAACAGTAAAAATTCTAGTCCTCCCAGGACTGGGATTTAGTGCTGGTTACAGGGATATTTAGCAACAGGCAGAGGCATCTCCATATTAAACGGTAACTGTAGTGCAGTAATGTACTTTTCCAAGCTTGCTCAGGGAGTTTGTCTTCATGAAATCAGTTCACGACATTGTAGTGTTTACACATTTCAGTGTTTGCTATCCTCCAACAACACCACGTAAATGCAGCTTTTATCAACCACTTTAGGTGTTCAGACATTTTAGTGCAGGGCTAGATATGGAAATGCTGTCCTAATGTAATGGGCACTTCCACACAGCTCTAACCCAAATCCTACAGATATACATGCACAACCCTCTTCATTAGAGACACCTAGCAGTATAATGAGAGAACGGAACTATTTGTTAACGTGTACAGTGTGTGCTAGCCATTCTCTGACTGTTCATTAACTGTGAGCTATTAAACAGTGTTGATAGGAGGTTTTTGAGTGGTAGACTGCTCTCAACCAAGCAGGGACACACATAGAAACTACAGAAACTCTACTGTGCCTGACATACTAATACCAGCACAACTGTCATCACTATGTCTCTACCATGCTCGATGGTACAGCACCCAATGGTCCTGCCATCAGAAACTGACCAATGGTGAAGGAGCCTTGAGCTGTATCGTAAAAAAAATCTCTTTAAAATGCTGCTTATGTGCATTCCACAGGTCTAGAGGAGGGGTAAGTGGAATACTTTGGGACTTAAGTACTCCTGATATCTCTCTGGTGTACCTGGTGTAGAGGGCGGTGCTGGCGTACGGTTCGAACCCCTCCTGGCTGTCGGCATGTGAGCAGTCACTCTCCGAGTAGGACCTGTGGCGTGGTGGAGGGATGGCCACCGTGCGGCCAGTCAGGGAGGATGACAATATGGCCGCTGCTAGGGCTGACCTGGGAGGACCAATGAAAGGAGATGCCGTTTAGCATGGTGTATGATACACAACCATATACATCGTTATATGACAAACTGCTTCAGTAGTAGTAGTAGTCATTGGTAACATGACTTAGACGGGAAGGATTTCTCACAAACACCATTAAGCACAATATGTGCTTCAGGGCAGCTGGTTAAGTAACACCTTTTGCCATTATTTGGGGAAATAATGTAATCTTATAATTAATCAAAACCATAAAATATTAAAGTTACAAGAGTTGCAGTCTTTTAACTGCAGCAACAAACTTACCATCTAGCCTATAATAAAATTGAGAGACATTTTGAGATTTTAGCTCATACAAGTTCTGACAGAAAAGGAGAACAAAGCTGCTAAGAATGAATCAGAAGATAAAGATGTGGACAAGAAGAATACTATTAGAGGTAATAGAAAAGAGTGAAGGTTAAAACGGATAATCTGAGAAGCCAATGGTCAATGAGGGAAGATAAACAGGGATCAGGACATATACGAAATGAGGGGAGATGCAAGTGCAATGAGGAGCATGTGTGTACCTGGGTCTCTGTGGTGAGGGGTTGGGACTGCGAGGAGGGGGTGTGCGAGGAACGGCAGGTCTGGGAGCAATGGTAGCAGCCGGGATCAAGCCATGAGCGATGTGCTTCTACAAAGACCACAGAGAATCCATCTTATTGGTCTAACCCATAATCCATTGGATCCCAGTGGCAGTACTGTAAAATCCAGGCTTTGCGTAGATTCTTCTAACATACCCGTTTCCGCTAATTATCAAAAAAAGCACTGGGTATGTTAAATGTAAAGCAACACAAAAATGTGTAGACCACGTGGATCCCACAAATGGGACTGAGATTGGAGTTGGTCGAGCACAACATCATTAAACATGAGAAAGGCAGTGTACCGAGCAACTCAAAAGAATATAGTCGTGTCTAAGAATAACCTCTAACTGGAAAAAAGTGAGTTAGTTAGCTAGCGTATCCACTTAATTTTGGCACGCAGCGAAAGAGCGAGAAACACTAAACAACAAAAAGTGGTCAAAGCAACAAGGCGTAAGGGAGCTTGTGTGCTGTCGGAGAAACAATCATATGTTGCTTTATCTAACTAGTATAACTTAGCTACGTTTCACTATACCAGTTTGCAACAAATCATGATTAAGTTTGACAGCCTTGGCTGGCTGTACGGTAGTTATCTTATTAGCTATAAACAAGTATTCCTGACAACTTACAAATGTCCTCCGCTCGCTTCTTCTGAAACTGAAGTTGAATTTTGACATCATTCAAAAAAGTTTTTCGTCTCAGTAAATGAAAATTTGAGCCCTCAAAAAAGCGAGTTGGGCAAATTTAGTTTCGTAATAATATACGTGAAAATGTAACTTGCGTGAAAAACTAAACATTAAACATTACACTACTAGCTAATTTGTGACTGAAACTGCATTTAAACTGTGATTCATCTGCTAACCTATGTTAGCTAGCTAGCTGGCTTAACGGTTATCGTTACTGAAGTTCGCGTATCCAGACGCTTGAACTCTTTGTCAACGTAAGAGTAAAGCCGCATCCTATTGGTTTACGCATTTTGAATAGCCATTCGTGCTTGAGCTTCAATCTTCTTAGCAACGCAATCGGTCACGTCTTTCCTTAGTGTAGCTTGGTTAATGTCCAGTAGGGTGCGCTCTGCCCCCAGATTCGGTCCAACACAAACTCCGACATGCCCATCTCTCAATAACCTGAGATTGTAGTTTCATACAAATGTATAAGGCAAGTCTGTAAATAATTTAGTCATTTAATGACGTTCTCTCTTTACATATGATACAATCCAGTTGCTTGAGGTTTTGTAGTTACCAAAAAACATTTTTACCAGCTCATCTAAAGGATGGGTGCGAATATGTGCTTGAATATTTATAGTAAGATAATTGAACTATAGAATGTTCGTTATATTTGTTGGATATAATTGTAAACATAACTGGGATTTTTTGTACTTTCCAAATAGACATGGTGGGCAGGGGTGTGCAGTGTTTCTCTGTCTTATTCTCTCATATTCTCTGTTTTGCTTTCTTATGCTCTTTCATTCTGCCTGTCTTACTCTGTTTCTCTCACATAAATGTTACATACTAATGCACACACAAGTCAAACCACTCTGACATCACTGTTGGCATAAAGAAGCCCTCTCTTTAGTAGCCAACCCACAGTTCAAAATCTCCCTGCCTGGAGATCATTTAAAATCCATTAGTCAACCACACACTGTTGAGTATCCCCTAGTCTGTCCTTTACAGCATAGAGGAGTGAATGAATGTTGCTCAACTGAAAGACAAGGGAATGCTATTTAATCTCAGTCTCAGTCTCTCTCTCTCTAATTTCCATTGTAAGGTTGGGTTATTAAGTATTATGGTCATCCAGGAAAGCATATTACCCTTATTGTAATGTCTCAATGTTTGAGTTTCTATTCCACCGATCACCGATATGATCAAAGTTAGAGATGTTTTAATGATTTATCTATTCTTTTGCCACCTCTCCACAACTAAAGTCCAGCATAATCAGTTCTACTGTATACTATCAAAACTAATCAGAGACACGCATACTTTCATTATACAAGCTGGCTTTTACATGCCAGTGCCTGATTGGCTGGAAAGATGTGGCTCATCACAGCG
The DNA here is from genome assembly GCA_020368025.1 of Brachyhypopomus occidentalis. Taxonomy (NCBI): domain Eukaryota; kingdom Metazoa; phylum Chordata; class Actinopteri; order Gymnotiformes; family Hypopomidae; genus Brachyhypopomus; species Brachyhypopomus occidentalis. Next base: position 177,562 of record JAGXOD010000031.1, read on the forward strand.
TAGTCACAGTTGGTCACAAGCTGCTTGCTGTACAGGTTTTTGAACTCTTTGAACTTTTTATTTGCCGTGTCTTCCTTGAAGGAAATTAGGACTATTTTTATTTTTGTATTATATCAGTACTCTCACTGTGAGGAAGCTGTTGAACAGTCTGTCCACTGTTAACCACATTTGCAAGATTTACAATGATTTGTGCAGTGCCATCCCATTTAATGCTTGGGTGATGACTTAGGTCCAGTTAAAGTCATGGTACATCATTACTTAGTACTTAGATGAAGCACCTAGGAAAATAAACAAATGCTTGATTCAAAACACAAGTATTATCCCATAGTTTATTTAGCTTCAGGTTTACACGAATACAATAAAAAGTTATAAAATAAAACATCACCAAAACATCCTCAGTTCCACTGTGCATAAACAATGTAGTGTCAGAAGTGAGCAGTGGTATTGTCCGTGGAGGGTGCGGAGTCACAGAGGACTGTGACGTGCTTAGACAGACAGACACTTCATGCTAAAGGCCAAAATTGCCCTTGAATGCTGTACTTTACTTTAAGAATATGTTAATACTTATCCCTAAAAACACACATGTAAATATGCCTTTTTAAAATAGCATGCCATTATTTCTAAAAGAGGTGCATTAATCAACCTGCACACCCTAAATCACTAGTGTAACACTATACTAATTTCCCTTTTTTAATTTAATTATTTTAAATATCTCTGCATAGATAATTCTACATATTGCTGCCCTAGTGAAGGTACTGAGCAGAACAAAATTCCTAACACAATGTTTATAAGCCAAGAACAATAATACATATTAATAAAAATTAGACACATACACAGGGAGACTCGAAAAAGACAATACTACACCGAAGTTGGGAGAGATTCAAATACTTAGTATCACACATTAAATGGTTTTAAAAGTACTTTTGAGCAAAAGAACCAGGATGGAACAAACTCCTTATTTGTAGCATTTAAAATCTACTCATTAGCATATACACCTTGCCAGTTTCACTCTACCATCACTAAATATTAAAAAACTTTATATGAATACATACTTTATTTATATACATATTTCTTTGTGCATTTAAATTATTTGATTATCAAATGTGTTTACGAATCTACTTTGTAGACAGCGAGATGATTCTAACACTTCAAAAAGCGTTAGCAAATACATTAGAGGAAACGTAAAAACAAGAATAGTCTGTCTATACCAAATGAGGACTTTTAAACCTTCCTACTTGAGTTTGGCCTTATATTTAACTCAAGGACCACCGGAGTATTGAGAGAGTCAATCTTATCTTCAACATTCTACAGACACAAGTGAGAAGCTTGGATTCTGCACTGAACTATTACTACTACAGTGAACTTCATGACTCTCATTTTGTAACGCTAACTCCTACACTCATAGTTCACATTACACTGCCAGACAATTCCAGAGTGACAGACGGCTGATGCACTCCTGTGCTTTAACCGTTCTGACTTACATTCCAGGAAGCCCTTAATCTCCTGCTGAAGACCATCAGAATCGAGTAACGACAATAAATCTGTGGTAAAAAAACAAACAAAAAAAAACAACCCAAGCAATATCCAAGGTTCTGACATGAGATGGAGGTCAGTAACTCCTCTTTCTCACAGGAACATAATTAAAGTGGTCTGTTTGGCAAAATCGCTCAGAGAGAATATGCTGATGACCGGAGAGAGATTCCTTGTCTGGGATTCTGTTGTGCGATTCTGTTTGCTGACTTCGGCAACAGCATTTAACTGTAGCTAAAAGAGGTTGAGGGAGAATTCTAGACACAGTGTTTTCCAGAAAATCAATTCCAGAAACAGTTTTGCGCGTCATAGGCGGGTGTGCCATTAGCTCGGTCTGCTGTGCCCCAGGGGACTGGAAGCCAGTTGTTTTTGGCAAAGGAAGTAGAAGCAACTCAAACAAACGTCACACACCAAGGAAGACGACTTCGTCTAGCAGTCGTCATCTTCAACTCTTCGGTATAAAAATAAAACAAAATATGAAAATAAAATATTTACAGCAGCAGCACTTGTTCCGTGACCGGCTGAAACAGCGTCCTTCACCTTTACGTAAAGCTCCCGGTTATATTATCCATGTTCAGACTACGTTCCAATCTGTTTACACTTAAAGTTTTCTACCATGTCCGGCACACTAACAAACCATTTCAAGAGGTCATTAAAATGAGTTCCTAGTACACAGGTGATAACACAGTTTTTGCTTGTGTTAACCATTAACTAAAGGGGCATAATGTCTTTTTTTTTTATGCCAATGACCCCATGGCTTATAAACTTTTTATTAGCAAATATAACCAAAGAAGCATAACATGTCATGGGCTTCTGGCATTTCTAAAATCTCCCCTTAAAGATCCTGTGCAAAAGGTCCTTGCATTTCGCTTCCGTATTTTACAACCCACCCCTCCTTCCCAGAATGCTACGCCACAAACAGCTTTGTGGAGGGGGTGGGTGTGCGTGTGTACGCACGCATGTTCAGGCTCAGTAGAGGGCGCTCTCGTTGAGGGAGCTGGGGAGGGGGGGGCACTGTTTGTGCATGAACGCGGCCCCGCTGTAATCTCCCGTAGGAAGGCTCTGGGTGCTGGCGCTCTTGTGCCGGTTCTTCAGGCCCCAGCTGAGGAACGACGTCTTCTTGGTCACCTTGCGTGCCTTTGGGCTCTTGTCATCGTCGAACGCGAGGCAGATCATGGAGTAGGTCTTGGGCAAGCCACCGGAGTACGTGGCACTTTTGGCCGGCTGTTTTTGGGAGACACAGAGGATGGGGTCTGTCAGGACTGTCAGTGCAACAGTTGTTTGCTAATAAGGACATTTGGTGAATTTGAGCAAACAAAGCACAGAAATATAATTAAACCAATTAAGTGTGGAAGGGTATTCCCATAGAAATGAAAGAAACACAAGGCCAAACGGTAAAGTTCTCCGATAGCACCGCCTGTGACTGAGCCCTCTCAGCCTATTATGCTCTGGAGAAGTTTACGTGTTGGAAGAGAAGAGTTACCATTGGCTGGCTGCTGCTGTCCATCATGCTGACGACTTTAATGTCAATGCCTTCCTCATCCACATCCTTCAGCAGTCTCATGACATCACTAACCCCCATCCACTTGCAATCTGTATCTCCCACGGCAACCAGGAAATCACCCTCTTTCAAGCCATCCGACTGGGGTTGTGTTGATAACAGCAAAGAGATTCAGAGAGAAAGGAGAAAAGGTAACGTAGGTGCAGTAAAACACGTACTGTGAGAGCAATGCTTTGTACCATATACTCTGCAAATATTTACAGAGAGCTTATCAGGGGAACAGCAGTCCCAGACACACAACCACATCCCCATAACCCTACACATCCACCCCAACCCCACAAACACACACACTAGGGCTCTGGTTCAAAGCTTCATTACACTCTGTAAGGACTGACAGATGCATTTCAACAAAAAGGATCACACACACAATGACCATTGGCTATTTCTGACCAAATATGCAGCTGCTCAAGACAGCCTAAAAGAGACCTCAAGGCAGAAACAGGTGTGCATGTGTGAGAACATGATAGAGAGAGAAAATAATTTTGCTTCCTTTCCTGTGGGAACCAAGCAGTAACCCAGGACACAATCCTTTGCCCCACCCATCCATCCATCCAGAGAGAGAGAGTTCTAATTACAAAGAAGGTCCACCGTGAAAGGACCATGTGAGAAATCTTATGTAATCTCACTAATCTGTGTCGTCTCTCATTAAGCCTGCTCACAATTACACAACTATTAATGAGCAGCAAGATACACAGAAAGAGAAAGAAAGAGAGAGAGAGTGAGTGAAGGATCCTGCTTCAGGAAGAGGTGAAGCCCATTCATTAAACAAAGCCTCCACTAAAAATCAAAGCCAACAGATATACATTTCTCATCTTAGTAAAAAAAAAAAAAAAAAGGAGAACTGCAGAGTGAATGTGAGTGCATGGAGTCTACTCAGTCAAAGAGGGTCAAGTGATTACGTTTGCGTGAAATGATTGTGTGTGTCACACATGGGCGCACGCATACACTTACAGCTGCGTAACAAAGTGGATCCAGTGACTGAACCTGGACAGGCGCGTCACCCTTCAGGGTGAAGCCCAGATCTCGTTCCTCCACCTTCAGCCGGACGGTGCGTGGTGCAGTCCATCTCTGCTTCGCTGAGAACACGGAAAGTGGGCCCTGCACCGCATAAGAGGCACAAATGTCATCACGGCAACACTCCATGGCAACTTGCTCCCAAGGCAGCCTTGGAGACGATGACATGGCAATCGCAAAAAAAAAGCACCAGTCATCCGGAGACAGGTCTCTCTCATTTACAGCTGCTGCAGGCTGGCTGATGAAAAAGACTTGAGTTCATAATGAGTGATCAGAAATGAGTTCATAACTGCTTCACACACGAGCACACCCCCCGACACACACACACACACACACACACACACAGACAAAGGCATTTAAAATGAAAGGAAGCTTGAAGGGAATTCTGAAAAAGGCTCTTGCTCTCTTCCTGTGTGACGACGGTCAGATACATAATGTGGAGGCAGAAGAGGACAGTGAAGCCAACCAAAACAGGACAAGAGTCTTCATCCGACCTGAAATGTGGGACTCAACTAGTCCAAATGACTAGATTCACCAGAACAAAATGTATATATAGAGATGCAGAGTTGCAAATAAAGTGAGTCTAGATTGGCTTAGTTTAGCAGTCAGGCCAAAACATGGAAAACAAACAAACAGTAAACATCAACAGGCCAACCTGTTTGTGTGTGTGTGTGCTCTGTACCAACAGCACACACACACACACACACGTAATACCAAGAACTGTCTGACACAGCAGCAACTCAGGAGCAGAATTTTAAACTGAAGTTAAATGTGTGCATTATTCAGCTGTAGCTGATGAGATGGCTCCACAGACTTCGGATCACACCCTTCTAACGCAGAGGCAAAATTACACCATCATTACTCATGTTAGTACTGCCGAAATAGCTTCTGGCTTTTAGCCACTGTACAAACCACCTCAGCCACACTCAAGAGGACCTCCTAATGAACACCGGCTGTTTGTTTTTTTTTTTGTCTTTCTAAGATGCAATGCAGCCTGGCAGAGTGTGTATGAACAGTGGAAAAGCCTTTGGAGGGGTCTGGTCATCACAGCACACAAGCCAAACAAGTAAAATAAGTCAGAGAACACAAGGCTTAAATAGAGCATCAGTGTGCTGTGAGCAGAGCCCACAAATGTTGGGGAAAGTGAAAACTGTTATTGGGGAAAACTAGTAGCCCACATACCAGTCGGTGGAAGAAGTCTTTGACTTTCACCTTAGTGGAGGCAGCGAGTTCTGGTTCTGCTTTTTGCTCTGTTTTAGCTGACCAGGGGAGGAAAACACAGAGGGTTATTTTCTGTTTGTACTGTAAACAAAACTGATAGCATCATCGTTCTGCTCAGGGTCAAGACTGTGCATTTGTGCTCTTGCTGAAATGGGAATAAGTAGTTATATTTTTACAATATACTTTATTTTTTATTTATTTTGATTGTTAATAATAATAATAATAGGGTTGACTAACTTATGTACACGTAATGATCTTTGATTTCATCAGCACTACTACTGTACTACTGTGATGGTTTCATTTATGCCTAATATGAGATCTGAGAGGCTCTCGACCTTAACGAGGTAATTAACGCCGTAAGATTAGAACTGAAGATCGGCAGCATTAAACAGTAAAGGAAATTTGTCTCATTCATGAATTGTGTAACTAATCTGCTGGTAATCTTGATTCCAATTTCTCATCTGTGCGAAAGAGATAAAATTGCATCAAAGCACCATTCATTGCTCTGACTGTGCTCTTGACTACAAACAGGAAGCATTTAGCCTCTTCTGGGTCTATATCTGCTACATTAACAGCAGCATCCACGTATGTTATGCGAGGACGCCGTCATCGCTGGCCTGTGTCTCGCTGCGGGCCAACTCACCCACGATGTCCGGCGCCTCCATGTAGTCGGTGAATTCGCCTTCGCTGTCGTTGTGATTGAACTTGGCGAGCGAGCGCTTGTGGCTCGCCTCCAGGATGTCCCTGAGAACGCTGATGTCACGGAGGTGGCGGCACAGGCCCTGGATGCGCAGCGCCTCCTCCTGGCACATTATCGCACGCCTCAGGTGCGCCTTACCTGGGGGCAGGGAAAGGTCAAACCAAACCGGGGCGGAGAAAAGGAAACGTATCCCTTATGTTCTTACGCTGTGGTTTTGTCGTGATTTCTGAAGTTCACGTCGTCATAGCGAAGAGTCAAGGGGTCACTGGGACGGCTCACCTATATGCCGTCTGTCCTCTTTATTCCGCAGGACGTCGAGAGGTGAGCGTCCATCTGGCATCGTGTCGTACAGCTGAGACAGTGCCTTCTCCTGCTTATCTTCATCATCACTGGTATTTACTGTACACACACACACACACACACACAAATGACACCTCAGCTACTATTAAACACAATCTGATGCTACAGTTGATAACATAAGAAAAGCTCTCAAGGTGCCCCACAGCCACATCCTCCAGATGGAAGAGAAGACTGAAGAGCCCCTGCACGGCACCCAGGCGCTGGGGGGGGGACCCTGCAGGGGGGTCTGTCTGAGAGCAACGCCTCCTCGCTGCAGTCGTGGGTGGAAGACTGCTGGCAAGGAGCTACGCTTCCTCACACGGAGGGGCTGGGTGGGGGTGGGGCTTGTAGTCCCATTCCATAAACTGGTGTGTTTGCACAGCAGCACCGATGAACCACGCCCTTGTGCTCTACACTCACTGTCCACCCTTCACCTGAAGCCCTCTCTCAGCAGAAGGACTAAATAATAGTTCCACTGGCTTTCTGCCAGTCGGCCAAGAAACTCTTCTAGGTGGGATGTAAAAGCCACCAGTCTGGTTAACTGACTTACGTCGGTGGTCCAACAGCGCGGTGGAGACGAAGTAATGCGCTAGAGAGCAGTAGTGGTGGGTCTTCACTTGTGCCATTGTGGACCAGAAGAAGGGCACATTGTCTTTAATGGGCGTCTGGATCATGGACTGATAGACCTGATCATATACTTCTCCCACCTGTAACAGGAAGCAGTACTGGCATAAGAACACGTTTCCTGTGTGCACAAAACAATTCAAGCAAGAAACGGCACACTGCAGTAAGTCCAAAGTAAGTGGTCATTAAATGAATGTCTGATAAAAAAACAACTTTGCTAAGGTCCCACAGCACCACCTAGAGTTTAGGAAGAAGTACTGTGGCAGCACCTTGGCAGATTCCTGTGCCATTCGGAGCAGCATGAAGAACTCATTGCGGATGCCGGGCAGAGCGATCTTCTCAAACAGGCATTCCTGCCCCTGTGCCAGCATCATCTTGATCAGCATGCTCAACATGGCCGGACTCATGTCGTAGCTCGGGGTGTGTGTGAACGTCTCCTTCAGCTGATGGAGAACGCCTATGGGTGAAAAACCACACACACATTTTAGGATTAATGTACTCATCAGTACATGCCAAGTCTGTGACATCTTAATTATTGTCTGCTTATTGTATGAACGATTAAAATTTTAATCCACAGTGTTATTAAGAAAACAAAACCTTGCGCATGTAAACAAGCTCCAAACGCTCCCACCATTCATTCATGAGCTTTTCACATAACATGTAGCTGACCTTTCTCTCTGGGCTCATTCATGCATTAGTGAAAAGGTATAACTTACATACCTTACATAACTGACCTCAGAGCCATTCATTATAAACCAACAAAATACTTACTGTTACCAATAATGACCATTCTCCACTACCCCAGGTCATGGTGGGGGCTTTCTAGCAGTCAGTAACACTGACATATTGTCTCGGGCAAATAGACCTTTTAAGGCCAACTCCTAGAAAAGAAAGGTCTGCTTGTGTTGTGCATGCCTGGAATGTGTTTAGGGTTCTTTCAACAGCAGCATTCAGAGTGAAAGAGATAAACTCTGATAAGCTGGCTATGCTACACACGCAGACAGCCAGTCTGTCACCTGTCTGTCACCGTCCCCCTTCCACAAGTGCCAAAGCAGCAGAGTTGGAGTGTAGCCATGTGTGGTCCTTCCACCTCATACTGACAAAGAGGCGCTCGGTGTGTGTGTGTGTGCACGCGCGAGAGAGTGTGCACGCGTGCGCGAGAGAGAGAGAGAGAGAGAGTGTGTGTGTGTGTGTGACTGAAGCATGATCATTTAGGTTTATTCTGATAGCGTTGGAGCCAAAACAGGACAAGCCTTCTTTTTGTTGCCGTTTTACCAAGAAGGACAGGTGGTCGGTGGCACAGAAGTGCAGTGATGCTGTAATGCAGTGGTACAGTGATGCTGTAATGCAGTGGTACATTCCCATTCCCTCTGGCTGCATACACCCCCCCCCACACACACACACATACACACACACATCCAGCAGTGCTCCCTCTCCTCATTAACGGTTCTAGCATTTTTATGTTACTTGGTAACCTAAACTCTCAGCTCTGTGGGAGATGCTCAGCAAAGCTGGGCCAGAGCATGGTTCAGTCACATGAGAATGCATTCAACTGAAGTGTTTCTTAGAAGTAAGACCTTGGCCAGAGCATGGTTCTCAGAAGTAAGAAAGACTTCTCAGAAACACTATAGTTTATGATACTCTGAAAAGTGATGAGGGAATCACAAATGGCTTCAAAGCCACATACAGACTTTTATGAACTTATGTCAAGAGCAGCAAGTGTCATTAATGTCTGTGTGATGTCAAATGTTCATATGTAAATAGACATCAGATACAGGATAATGCGACTATGACAGCACGCTCCCCTTCCCAAACAAGCGCGGTGTAAAGCCCGTTTTGGACTAACCAGCTGACTTCTGGAAGGCTGCGATGGCTTGCTCCAGGCCGGCGAGGGTCTGCCTGTTACTTCGTGTGCCAATCTGGGTGTAAAGAGCGGCGATGTTGAAGAGGAGGCTGGCTTTCTCCAGCGAGATGTTCTGCTGACACACTGGCACTCCCGTGAAAGAGTCGTACCTGTGCGATACAGTGGGGTAACATTGTTAGCGTTAGCGCAAGGGACCGAAACATCAGAGCAGTCACAGGGCTGTCCCTGTGTTTTACGAGTCTGTGCTCTGGGAGAAGGTCAACAGTTCTCAGAAAGGAGGAGGTATGTCAGGCATCTCCAGTTCTTATGCCTGGGGTGTATTTACTGTTAACACATGTGACTTTTTTTTTAAGGTATCAGCACAACCCTTATAAGTGTACATTTACCAGGGCCGCAGCGATACGTTACAATAGTCTGTGTCAAAGTTTACATGAAGACAGGCAAGTTAGGAGTCTTTGTGCAGGAAACCAGGCACCATATTCAGTCCACACCACTTGTTCTCCAAACTGCTGCTCTGGGGGAAGAGTGACAACGTACCATGTGAAGAAAATGCCCATCTGGCGGTTGGGCGAGAAGAATCGGCTCTCTACGAGGGAGAGCTGGGCAACGTAGCTGGCTAGCAGCTCCACGCCAGCCTCGTTACGACTCGGGGTGCGGCATGCCTATTCCCCCCAACACACACACACAAGAAGTGTGTATCAGAGGCCATGTTCATGTGAGGTAATATAATACGCTTTAGGAAAGTAATAAGTGTTACTGCCACTTTAAGGGCAAAACCATTGTTGATACCCGTCTGAGGTCCATGAGGTCATCGATGTCTTCCTGAAAGTTAGTGCCATCCTCGCTGTAATGCTCAAGAATAAAGTCCTGCCAAAACACAACAGCCTTCGTTTGAAAACATTACACACGATCGTGCCTTTCCCATTCACACACGCAGAGATCACTCAAAATGCAGATCTGCTGATTACACAACCAGTGAAACGTCTGCAGGTGTGAACACAGTGCTGCCATCCGCTGTGTCAGAAAACCTCATCACTGTCATTACCCACTGCTGAAGCAACAGCTTAGAAATGAGGGCAAACATCCAGGCAAGTCAGTGTTCCTACGTCCTGACATAAACAGGCTTTTCTGTGTGTTTTACATTAGACATGCAGCAGAGCATATAAAAACATACTTATTTCCTCATTTGTGGTTTTCTAAGAGCTGACCTACTTTCACACTGCCTGGATACGATTTATGGACACCTAGCTTTTCAAAATATTTTTTCATGTTTTTCTGGGCATTTCTCAGAGATGCCTGACATGTTTTCAGCAGCATCATGGACCAAAATAATGTCCAGTCATTACCTGAGAAAAGCCTTAGTACTCAAGAAGAGACTTCAATGAACATGAAACTACGTATGTTTCCTGGGGGGTTCATTTTTTACGCAGACAAAGAAAGACAGATAGAGTCCAAGTGTTGCAAAAATCTGGACAAGCAGCCTATAGATGAAAATGCTTCTGTAAGTCATGCCATGACAGAGCACCATGTTACTCTCAACAGAAGAGCAATAAGCACAAAAACACACAAAAAGAATCTGGAATATTTAAAAGGCACAATGACAATTCAAGACATGAACAAAAAGATGTTGAGCACATCAAAAGAAACCTAAAAAGACAAAGAAAAAAAAAAATGCTGAAAGAAAATTCATGTTAAAGAAAAACCTACAAACAAACCTTGAAAGGAACGGAGAAGTCGACTTCTTTAGTCTCCTTCAGACCCAGAGGGATGAGCGGGATGCTGATAGAGCCTCTGCACAAAGGACAAAAACAAAAGGACCTTTAGAGCAGACAAACACCAGGCACAAACAGCTCGGAAGCAACTCCCTCCATGATTGGACCACACAGCTTTTGTAGAGGTTTTCATGAAACAGTTAAACTGCGGCTTAGTTATTCAAACTAGAACTAGCGAACGTTCTGTGTGTTTACACACGCTGAAAGCACACAGGGTAACCATTACCCCAGCACTGTGACAGAGGCAACCATTACCCCAGCACTGTGACAGAGGCTGGCCCCTGGCCAGGTGACCGCTCCACGCACGGCTGCAGGAGATTCCAACAACAGTGACCTCTGCTACAACCACTTAACAGAAATGTACAGTATACCAAATAATCACTAGATCACCACTAGTTTTTTGCCCTGTACTATGCTGCATATTTTCTCAGTAAAATTGATAAGTGTGTTAGTTATAAAACGGATTCTTATCAAGGTGTTTCAGTACTCCACAAAAAAAACAAATACTCATATTTTGCTTACAGTTACAGTACACAGTTTCTAATTGGGATATTTGTTACATTTTAAAACGGGGCATTCATTACACAGGACCTTAAAATAAGCCCAGATATCAATAAAATCAAGTTTATGGACAGCTAACAAACATTTCCACGTTTCCCAAAAGCATGGTGGTGTGAAGATGAAAGGAGGGAGTGTGTGTGTGTGTGTGTGTGTTCAGTTTCATACTTGCTCTATCATTTGACGAAGATCTTTACCCAGGCCAGATAAAAGAAATGCTGACCTGCTTTTGGGTGGTGAATCTGACAGAAACCAGGTACAGAGAGGCCTGTTCTATGTACAGAGAGGCCTGTTCCCCACACACACACACACACCACTGCCCACCAACTCCTCCACTCCCACAAAATAGCTTTAAATAACTTCAAGTGTGAATAATTTGTTAGATTGTTAGCATTGTTAGTCTTATCCATGCTGGGGTAAAGCAGTAATCTGTACTCTCTAATCTAAATAGAATATGCATGCACACATGGCCAGGGACTTCATCCAGAGTTTCAGCATTACGCAGTAAAAAGATTATTATTCCACTCCACACATGCTGAAGTCGCTAAACTGGTACTTATAGCCATGGGCTGAGATCTCTGGTGGAGGCCTAAATCAGTGCCGCTATGTTGTAGCACCATCCAGACATTTTGAAATGTGAATAGGTAAGTACCATGCTACCAAACTCACAGAACTGAGCTGTGTATACCACAGTACTGCTGTATTGTAACACCATATCAACAGTTACAGTAAATTACAGTAAAGTTTCATTTCACATCGTGTTTTTGAACTGCTAGACTACTCCTTGCTGGGGAAATAAGAGCCCACAACAGAAACAGACCATCATCAACATGGTTAGAGCAAACAATAGCATACTTTTCCGACAACTTCAACAGCTCATCATTCCTCACGACTGACAGCGTGAAACAACTGCGCTATGAATCCACAAGTATGCTCTGCAATCCTCTCACTGGTGTTATTCCAGTGCCCATGTCATACTGTCATACAATACTGTAATGAACATCATAGGACACTGTGCCATTGTCAGAGTTCCTGGGCAGCGTGGTGTCAACATCACAATGTGTGCAGTCATTTGCCAGAACAGAGGTGTCATCATCATGTCACTCTTGGTGGCTACAGCACTGCCCACGTCATCACCTTCCTCAACACAGAGCACAGCATACCCATTCTCCATCACTGGGGCGACGGGCCAGATCAGCCCAGGTTTACTGTTGTTTCCACCAGGCTGCTCAAGTACAAAACTTGTTCACTGAACACCCACGATTTGTTGTGCTTCACCTCCACCATAACTCTCCATTCCTAAGTCCTTGAGTTATTTTCGGCATCGGTGCTGGTTGCCAAACCCGCCATCATATATCCCTTTTCCAGGAAGTGGAGGAAGTTTATGGTGACATTGATGGGGATACATCACACCAGAAGGTACTTCCCCTCCTATCTGGCCAGAGAGGACATCGGCTGTGATGTATTTGGGTCTTGCTTAAAGATCTCATTGACAAGATGGACCCTAATATTGTTGCATTTCTTGTTTTCTGTGTATTACAGTATACGTGTTGCAGTACTGTTCATGCAAAAAAGAAAATAAACATTCCTGTATTTTACTTCATGGTATATATGAACTGAATATGCATAATAACCTTCCAAAAGTGCAAGATGTTTTGCATGTTGTGCGTGTAGTTTTGGCTGCTGTGTGTTACGTTTGGACAAAACATTGTAACAGGGCAGACAGTACACAGCCACCACCATCCACCCCCACCCAGGGGTGTGTGCTGGGTGAAGGAGTGCTCACGAGTGCCGAAGAGAGAAGAGAGAGACTGGCCTTCATGCAAGGAAGCATGCCATAGAATCTCAAGGACACACGCTTTTGAGGGCAGGAGGAAGGGAAACGGAACGTCCCGCACGCACGCAGTTCCCAGCTGACTGCTGTCTAACTCATGATTCTTTTCATTTTGGTGATTTGGGGAGATGAGGCATCTGGATAAGGAGAGTCCTTTCCTCTCCATCTCCCGCGCCGGGCATGTCATACTGATGGAGTCAGTAGAGGCAGAGAAGAGGCCGCATGCACACGAGAATGCATGTGCACATGCACATGTCCAATCAACCCCCGCAAGTGGGAGGAGCTATACAAATCACATCTCTGCTTCCCCTTGGCCAAAGAGTAGAAGCTGGCTTCTTTGCAGAACACTCCCCCCCCCACACACACACACACACACACACACCCATGCTATTCTGTGAACTTTATGAAGTAAGAATTTAATAAGAAGTCCTGAAGCCCATTACATTCTACCTATTTAGCAATGGGCCTGATCTGGCCATGTTACACTTAAATTGCTACAATTGAAGTGGCCATGTGAAGCTATTCTGTAGTATGCTAGTTGTGCGTGTGTGTTTACATCTGCCGCTGACTGACATGCCTCATCACAATAACACACACACGCATGAGGTTACTTGATTAACGTCAGCTAACGCGACAAGGAATAAGGAAGGCAGGTAAAATCCAGCAAGGCGTCTGCCGGAAGGTGCGATGGCATCCTGCCTCTGCCTCTCGGGCCTTCTCTCTGGCTCTGCGCCACACAGGAGGAGGGTGTCCACCTGTCAGCCCAGCAGGCTGACACATACCTGCCAGGCAGGTCCGACGAGCTGCGAGAAGCAGCGAAGCTCGCGCTGCGTCCGAGGATATGCGTGTGAGGGCGTTGGTGTGCCGTGGCATGCGGGCTTTCTGTTTAATAAGCCCGTCTAGCATTTTCCAAAAACATCAGCCAAGTATCCTGAGCTGAGTAACTCACCCAGAGGTGTGTGTGTGTGTGTGTGTGTGTGTGTGTGTGTGTGTGTGGGGGGGGGGAATGGACTGATCACAAAGGCATCTGCTGAATCAGTATTCTGCATATCTCTATGTAGATGCCAACCTCTATAATATATTTAAAGAAAAAAAAAACTCTAACCCAGCTCAACACCAGCAAGACACCCATAACATTGATTGGCTGAAACACTATTTTCAGTAGATGGATGAGTGTGTGTGTCTACTTACTGTAAATTCTGGTAAACCTCCACTGAGCTGTTAAGACCCTCCAACTGCTCCATGAGAAGCTGCAGGTTTGAGTTCACGTAACTCAACTCCAGCAGAACCATGTCACGCACTTTATTATTCGATGTGGCCCTGAGAAACAAAGATGACAGTGAGCGAGACAATGGGTTTAAAATGGAACACACAGCAGATTCTTAATTTGACTTTAACTAAAATTTGACTGAAAGTGCTGTTTATGCCCGGTCAGATTTGATAACCAAATATCTAGCTCAAATGCAACAGAAGAAACAAAACCACACACATAAGCAAATGACTAATTTAAACGGGCTCCTCTGTGTTGGTCTTACACACACACAATTTAAATGATTACAAAAGTTGTTCATTTGCAGTTTTATAACTCTCACTCATGTGTGGTGAGCATAAATATTAAATTTTAACCTCCGACATCTGAGCAAAATGTCAGTCAATTGGCTCTGACACACACACACACACACGTATGTCTCATCTGTCCTCAGACCCTGACAGAAATTGCTTTTGCAGTAAACTGTACCTGTTCAAAATGAAGCTCTGGTTGAAAGTCACAACATACCATCAAGCTTAGTCTGGAAGGAATGTCTCTGTCTAAGCACATAAAGAACATTCCTTCACCCTGTCCGGAAGCGTCCAAGCCCCTGATACATATGCACATTTTGTTCTTCCAGTCAGTAGAACTGGTCAACGTCTCCATTTTAAGGGACAATGCCTTAACGCAATTTTACGCAAGAATGTCAAAACGCACGTACAATCCTCCAATCCGCTGACATCCACCCAGGGGTGCTGTAGTCTGACCCTTAGCGTCAGACCTTTTCTGGTAAACTGAGGTCACTGCTTTCACATGCAGATTGGTTCTGCACTCGCGATGACATCACTAGGCAACGAAGCTTCCATGACCCCGTTACCCCTGACTGGGCAGCTGAGGCGTCAGGCCCCACAGGCGCGTCAGGCCCCACAGGCGAGTGCCCACACTCTACACCAGAGCCCCGACAAGTGCGTGAGAGAACTCTCAAAGGTAAAGCTCGCGGCAAGATCACAGCTCGGGGAGAAGAGCGGCAGGAAGAGCCACAGTTAAAAGGCATCAGAGTACGAGTATTGTTGAGCTATAGGCAAAGAACAAAACGGTTGAAAAGGAGCCAGGAGGAGGTGCACCACTCATCCTATCAGTATCAGCACGCTCGGTGTCGCCAGGCAGGAGCATCGCAGCCGAGAGAAAAGGCCAGCAAGTCAGTCTTTTATCTCGGTGGATACTCCACCGTTTCTATGCAAGATGGCAAAAAGCATTCATCAGGACCCTCCTGCTCCCACTCCCACCATTGGGCGGAGTTCTAGCCTACATGGTGTGTTGTATTTCAGATAAGGCCTTTCTCATGATGGAGAACCTATTCACACTTTGTTGACAAATACAGATTTGAATGGGACTTTGATTTTCTATCTCTACCTGCTGTATCCTGACTGGGACTGTAGCAAGGGATTGTGGGGATTGTAGTTTTGCAACACAAATGCACTGTACAAGATCAAGTAACAAACAGTAGGAAAAGCAAAGACTGAGATGGCAAAATAAGACGCAGGTCACGTGTATATTAAACTCAGCGCGTTGACAAGAATAGCGTTACTCAAGCAGAGAGTGGGAGTGTAGAAAAGCAGGTCAGCAGAACCAGTTCGGCTTGTGAGCTGATACACAGGAAGAACAGGGACATGCCGATGTCATCTGACTAAAGCCACAAGCAGAGAAAGAGGCAGCAGGAAAGGATGATTAAAACTGATTCAAAGAACTGTTGACACTATCAAATTCCACAGTTTGTAAAGCCACCATAAAACAATGTTTTTTTTTTGGTTTTGTTTTTTTTTCTTTACTCAAACACATGAAGTATAATGATTATTTTATCTCCACCAGGCCAAAAGACCAGATTGGCTTCTGGGTGTGGACAATTCCATATATATATATGAATGTGTACAAATTTTGTATACTGCAGTACAATGCATGTGTACCCAACGTATGTCGACTGTTTTTACAAGGTCCCTTGGTCAATTGTAATTGTAAACGTTAGGGTTGTGGCTAGTCATTTGTGTGGTTTGTCTGGGGAGGAGATGGCAGTACCTGTTCAGAAGGGCAGACACCCGCATTCAAGAGACGCTTCCTCCTAAACACACCCTGCACAGGCGTCTACAAGGGCTATTTAAGCCACACTTATTTTCCAAAAGCCATTTTCTCCCATCATGTTTCTGGTCACGTGCCGACAGTCCCCTCCTCACACACACACACTACACACTTGGGTTAATCCTCACCAACCCTAGTCTACACAATTCTGTAGAAATATCCAGACCCTGAGTGGCATGGGACTCCCTGGATGCAGACGCCACATAGGAAACCCACAATTCCCACTTCCTCATGTCTCTGTGGTCAATAATTTGCTACAAGAAAATGACTGACACTGTATGTGAAATGGACACACCCTTGTCTATGCATGGAAGGCTAGATCAATGGCTCCACATGTCCAGGTTATACAGGCAAGTTAATGCAGCACAGATAAGTACCCAAACCCAATGTCACATACGGATCAGAGACCCTCAATGCTCTGAAAACAACTCTACCTCTCGCATTGCGAACTTTTGCTGACTAGCCCAGGTCCTGCTCATATGTGTTGGTCTGTATGCGCTTTAAGACTCTCTGTGGCTTAAACATGACTTGCAACAAGTTTGATCAGCAGACCTGTTCTGTCAAAGAGTAACAGATACACACAAGCATAACACCAGGTGTCACATCTCCCAGGAACCTTTGATGTGCATACGTGTGTGTACTCTTCACACACCGTTAGAACATTGTGTCCTCAACAGCAGAGCCTCCAAGGGGAGCTAGCCAGGGGCCCATCCCCACGGCAACAATAGTCTCGTGGGAGTTTCGTAGGGAGGGTAGCCTGTAGTTTCTCCTTCCAGTCAGGTTGGCTCCATTCTCCACCACTCGCCTTTGCCATAGACCAGCCACACAAGCATCCACACGCAAACACACATCTGCACAAAGCCTGCACTAAATGCTAAAAAGGGTAGAGAGCTAGAAATCTGCTGGGAAGGGCAGCAAAGTGGAGGGTGCTATAGACATAACAGCAACACTACATCACATGAATGTAGTTTACCTCTAGATAAGAGACCTTGGAACACACTGTGCACTGTGTTATTGTGAGAGAGCAGCACAGGGCCCTGGGCACTACAGATCTCCCAGTGTCTGGCTGCATACCAGTCTCCCAGGTCTGATCTGAAGAAGAAATATGCTGGCCAGGATATTGTGTGTATATGTGTGTGTGCACACACATGCATGCATGCTTGCTCAGGGCTATTTGAAAAAAGTAATGCTGGGTAAAGGTTACATCACCAGTGTGTACACAAAGCTTTGGGATTTAACACAGACACACACACTCCCACACACATTCACTGACATCTAATTGGTCGGAGCTAGGATGTTTTAACAGTCTGTTTCACTGTTACCTTGAGTTGCACCACATCAGACAACAGCACATAAAGGCTAAGCTGAAATTCTAAAGGCAAGAATTACACAGGCTGTGTGCTCGTTATCTTACATTTTCCTTAGCTAACATAAAGAGGAGAGGAGGGGAGAGGGGAGAGAAATGAGAGGGAGAGCAGGGGAGAGAGAGGAGAGAGTGAGAGGAGAGAGGTAGAGGAGAGGAGAAGGAAGTGTCGTTCAGATTAGAAGCCACAATGACGTCAGAAGAGCCAATCACATTCCTCACTATAAAGACTGGCCCAGCAGGTGTGTCCATCGTTGCCGTGGAGACCGCACATACTAAGCATCACTATAGTAACTGATAAGTATAAAAGTTAGAGCATGTGGTTCTCATAATGACAAACAAACGTGAGTCTCAGTAAGAGAAACTGGCACAAAAACATTTCCAATGGGAGCCGATGTTCAGGTCTCCTACTGCTACAGTAATGTGGTGCTGTAGGGTATGCAGCCCACAACTGAAACTCAACAGTGTCAACGACTGTATCATACCACCAACCTAAAGCCATATTAAAGCTATGGCTAAAATGAGGTGGAGGAGAGATTTTCAGAGCTGACGACGTCTGAGCAGCAGCAGGAAACATCAGCGGCATGGCAGACGTGAGAAAGTGGAAACAGAGATAACTCGTTGCCAGGTTGAACCACAGACAACTGAATCTACTAAATGATTACGCCGTCAGAAGGGTTTCGTCACAATCCAACAGGGGTCCTTCCTGCGCCTGACTACACAGTCCTATACTAACTTAACTGGATTTAACTTTTTATTCTGGACAGCGGATAAACTAACAGTAGAAAGACTGGGATGTTTATGAGTAAGATATAGCAGACACAGACCCTGGCATGTATCCTGATCGCTGGTAGAAGAGTCATCACAGAGGGGATGACTAAACGCAATGCAATTCAAGATAACAAAAGATTGATTAGCAGCAGATGGTTGGGAGGCCATAAAGAGGTGAAGTGTGTCCATTTCTGGAATCAGGTGGGGAAACACCCAGTCTAGAGACGAAATGTAGGCCAAGAACTAACCTCCTTGAGCACGATTACAACAACGTCGCTCTCTTTTGGGGGCCTGGTTGGTAGGTTGATTGTTTTGAATTGTGCAAAAGCTTTTTCCGCTACTAGGGACAATCAGAAAATGCATGGCCTACTATGATCCCTGCCTGAAGCTGTATTCCAGATTACAAGAGTTAAGATGCTTGAAGCTGTATTTCAGATTGCAAGAGTTAAGATGCTCGGAGCAGCAAACTCAAACTATACAATGAACACAACTGAACTACAGCCACAGGTGAGTCATAACAGGAGTTCTGTAGCCCCACATGAATATATGCATGCACACACACACACAATTTCCACATCACCAATCAAAAAAGCATGCTGTTACAAATCTCACTTCAACATCAAATCATCTGTAACGCATTGTACACATGCCAATATGTCAATTGTTTTGATCGAGACACTGCACACAGACATGCCCAGGTCTTACATTACATAACAACTCAATGTGAACAATCTAGAACAGGATTTGCCATCACCCATTTATATATATATATATATATATATATATATATATATATATATATATATATATATATATATATATATATATATATAAATGAGAGAGAGAGAGAGATTTTTTTATTTAAAAATCACCATTACGGTCATTACCGAAACTCATCAACCAGGGGGGTGCTACTAAGCAAACAGAGGAAGCACCGTCAATAACTGGTTGTTGGCCACACATTCACAAGAATGAGCTTTATGGGCATAGGTGTGGGTGTGTGCTGGGTGTGCATGTGTGCTTTAGGTGTTGATGACGGCGTGAGTGACGGCTGCGGACGCGAGCGTACACATACTTAAGGAGATTCTCCGCTCCCGCTCTCAGACGCATCTCTTTGATGATCTGCTGGTTCAGGGTGGCCCTCTGGTTCTGAAGCTTACTGCGTCCAGTCTGAGCCAAGGGGTTACAACCCTGAGAGAGAGAGAGACTAAATCTGAATTCAAATTTAAAGACACAAACATTTCACTGACATAAAACAGGCAGTATCACATATCACTATTATTAACAGCTACAAATATTGTAATACTAACCAACTACACACTGGGTAAATGGTATATATATTTCTTCTCTCAAAACATAATGTCCCTTCCAGTATCTTTCTCTCTTTCACACACACACACACTATCTAGATTCTAGAACAATCTGTGACTCAGTAAGAACACTATGCCACTAGGTGTGTCTCTGTAGTGTCATATATTTGGAGACACAGGAAGGGTATGTGCCAGAGAGACGGCCCCATCCTGATGAAATCAAGTCCTCCTTTCAGACACACCTGATCAAGATGCCTGAATAACCCTCAGTGAATGGAGGATCGCTTTCATCATTGCTGCTTGGAGACAACATGATGGGATCTTTTTAGCAAAGGACTCCCAACAATGGTCTAAGCAAATACTTCATGCAAACTAATTGTGATGAAGCTACATTTTGGCACAATAAAACTGGTCAGAGCATAATGCTCTGAGAATCGGACAGCACAGAATTCTCCACTTGTGAAAGCATATATATATATATATATATATGTGATATATGCAATCAACAAAGAAGTCCAGTTTTAAAGCACAAAGGTTGCTTGTGAAGTCTGGTTGGACACTGCACACCTCACATTTATGGACCTGCTCAGGTCCCCATGCTTGCTTGAACTGGGATCCATAAACAGACATTGCTGGCTCTGAACATTTAGAGGCCTCTGAACATAACTGTAGACTTTAAGCCATAATGCCCATCCCTTCCAGAGCTCATCATTCACTTATGAAATACCACCTTCACCCCAAAACCGTATCTGACAAATATATTATATATAGGGAGAGAGATCTGGAACTTGACTACAATGTACTGAATGTTCAAATATGCTTTAGAGACCAATTGGTTTTGATCATTTGTTACCCCACTCAAATAAAGCAAAGCTGTTGAGGACATCATTAAAAATAAATTACTTTTGCTCTGCCTTTCCAAACACACACACACAAGCGGAGCCCAGAGTGAATGGCATTCTTCACAATCAATAATCAGCCCACTGAAACTGTGTCAAGAGACTAATAAGGTCTAAACAATGGCTTAGCTGTCATGCTCACACACACACACACAAACTGTTATGCCTCCCAGGAGATTTAGGACACCCCCCCCCCATTACCACTGTAGATAAAATCAACTATAGGACATGACAAGCAGGTATTAATATGCAGGGTAAAGAGCTCTTCGATGTTCTGTATGGTAACTAACGTCTCCCAGCTCTCTCTTCAATGCTCGTTATTCTGGAGCGCTGGCTGTGAAGGTGGGTCCTTGACCACAGATGAAGCTCTTTTTCTCATTCAGATCATTACTGGTTTTTACTGCTCTGGCTGCCACATTGAGAGGTAGCAGCATGGCCATTTTAACACTGTACAGTTTTTTCCCAGTCTCAGCAGAAGCCAGAGCATCTGTACCGCATTAGCGCGTGCGGTTTGGCCGCACGCCGTCTTTGGCCAGATGTGACGTCAGCGGCAGAAAGACGAGAGGAACATGCCGAATATGCAACTCTGTCTCTTTTGGGCACAGATGCAGCTCTGAAGCTGGGCTACAAAACCAATCTGCGACATCTGCCATCTACAGTCTAGGCCTGTCTCATCAGCTCATTCTCTGCTATAACAAAACCTTCCTACTGCCTATGCATTAGCTACCAGGCCATGCAACACTGACTGGCCCAAAAATGATCATTCGACTCCACAACATCCATCAGTCTAAAACCTCACTATCTATTACTCCAAAACTAACTACCTCTCTTCATCTACTAGCCCAAAACTATCCATCCACTGCAAGTTATCCCCAAATAAAAACACATCTCCCACTAGGCTACATCATAGACTTTCATGTCCATCTCCACTTGCTCAAAGTTATTTGTCCACAGACCATTCTCTTCTGGCCCAATGTGGTCACTGTACCTGGTCCAAACCCCGAGTCCATGCAGGACGTTTCTCATTGAACATTCTGTTTCTTTTCAGATTTATTCTTCTACCTACTGGCTCAAAACTACCCCTCATTCTTTGTTATATTTTGGTCCAAAACTGTGGTCAGGCTTGGCATCATCCTTCATCCCACCCAAGACCGAAATGCCTAACCTAATACACCCCCGCCGCCATTTTGAGACAAACACCCTTTCTAGGAAACAACAGCAATATATTCAATCAAAAGGATGAAATAAAAAAAAAACATTTTTGAATTAAGGACACCATGGCCACCATTCAACTTAATAAACCCAGGAAGCACTGGGCAATATAACAAGGCAGATACAGTTCACAAGCAGCCTCACAGAGACAAAGGCTCTTTTCAGTACCTACATACACTTGCTCTTAGTCCAAAAAAAAGATGCAAATATGTGCCCGCACAGGTTACACAACTCAGGTCAGACCACCTTAGCCAGAACTCAGTCATCAGGCTTGATATCCACACTGTTCAATTAGTGCAGGCCTCATATATTTGCACACACTGAAAATCCCAAATTGTCATTTTAATTCAGCTGATTGATGAAGGGCTCTTTAATTATTCTTCTGAAGTGTCTTCCATAACATCAAAGATGCAGTGAACAGAAGCATCAAAAAGTTTCTTATAGTGTCGTAGAAAACAAATACAGATATCAATGTGTGCACCCTCTCCCCAAAGGAATCAGGTTAAGACTTTAGAGGAATGTGTAGGAGCACAAATCCCTCCATGGAATTCACAAGTTATAACTCAATATGCCTCTCGCGCGCTCTCTCTCTCTCTCTCTCTCTCCCTCACACACACACACAACCAATACGACTAGACACAAACGGTACCCAATTCATTTGATAATTTCTATTGTAATCATTTCTTTCTTAATAAGCTTTATGAGAGCCAGATATTATTTTATTTAATAACAGACTAGATGCCAATTTTAGTAGTTACTTCAACAATAGATTCACTTTGCTCAGATCACTGAATTTTAAACATCTTTTACATTAAATTATAAAGAACATGACAAAAGTGATCAAAAGAAATCCAACAAAATACTGTTAGTTTCACGGTGATGCTTTCGACACAGAAAAACAGCCTGGCTGGCAGCAGCCCTTTAGAAATCGCCTCTCGGCCAAGTTCGCCCACATGCCCGCCAGATGCCCTCTACCAAACATTTCACCTAAGACTTCAAGAAGCAAACAACACGTAGGAATCGGAACTGGACAGGAATTAGGATATCTTAGGATATCTTTTTTAAAGACTCGACTGCTAGCATAACAACCGTTATGCCTTTCAGGAGGCTGTATTCACATGTCACGCAACTTTGAAAATACCGTACAACGTTTGCAATGTTAAACCGACATACAAATGTATAACACGCACTGAAACACAGTGGAATAATACCCCCAAGTACCTGAGGCCATTCACACTGCCTGTTTCAGAAACAAAGCCTTCATCAGACCATCGAAACTTCGAAACATCGAAACTTCTCGGCGAGTCTCACCTTTTTGAAGTGGTCATTTTCAACAACGCCGTTACTCTTGCATCCGTTGGGAATTATTGCGTCCGTCATTCCTGAAAATCTCAGTCTCAGCACTCCGCTTCGATGAAATTCAGAAAACAAGGTTGGAGGATGCCCCTGTAACTCAACAGGTGCGCTTTTAACGTGAGTGGACTCGCTAACACAACTCTACTCTTTTCTCCTGAACTCTGACAGTCTTTACTAACAACCTTTTTCCAGCTGAGCTCTCCGCCCCTGAGAGTGACGCCAGTTGGGCGGGGGGAGCGTCGCTCACCTGCGCACCAGCCCCGCCCGCTTCCCCTACAATATAAACCCGTCGCGTGGTTTATATTTAGAAACAGTGGAATTGAGTAACTTAATCTAAACGCTGCAGTTCTCCGCGACAGCCAATAATTCACGTACTAAGAACGGAAGTGATTCAGGAAGAGATTTACATTTACATTTACGGCATTTAGCAGACGCCCTTATCCAGAGCGACTTACAAAAAGTGCTTCATTGTTTTACTCAGAACAAAATCTCTAGCTAGTTAGTTTAGGCTAAAATCAGGAAGAAACTTTAAGCAAAGATATTATTAGATACAGTCAGTATGGACGCCTAGTTATACTCAAATATATACTGAAAAACCCTACTTAAAAGATAAAAGCAAGAAAAGTCATTACAGTCACAAATATTTAATAAATGCTAGTGTAGTAAAATTTAATTTAAGTGCTCTTGAAACAGATGTGTCTTCAGTCTTCGCTTAAAAACAACAAGAGACTCTGCCATTCGGACACTCAGGGGAAGTTCGTTCCACCACTGAGGTGCCAGAACTGAAAAAAAGTCTGGATGCATGTTTTCCGCGTGTTCTGAGAGATGGTGGGTCAAGCCGAGCTGTGCTTGAAGCTCGAAGAGCTCTGGGTACAGATCGGTATTTGACCATTGCCACCATGTATGGAGGTGCTGGTCCATTCTTAGCCTTGTAGGCCAGCATCAGGGTTTTATATCTGATGCGGGCAGCTACAGGAAGCCAGTGAAGAGAGCGCAGCAGAGGAGTAACATGGCTGAATTTGCTAATGGCTGGATTTACTAAGATAGATTTCGCATATATGCAACTGACGTCTTATTTATCAAATTGTACATTTTAAACTTTTATGAATTTTATTGAGCAGTACTGGGCAGAACCCCATTTCAGAAGACTAGGCTACTTGTTTACAGCAAAACGCCAAACGTACTTTGTCCGCATTAATACTGAGTAACGACGTGTTTAAGAGAACTTCACGTACCTATATAGCTTTAAAAAAATAAAACTAAATCCGAAAGTAATTAAGTTAAATGTAAAAATGTAAAGCCTCGCACTCCCTTCATGATGTGTGAATATAAGTTGGCTGATCCGTGGATCAAAGAATGGCTGAAATGACGTAGATCACATCGAACGGCAGTTGATCAATGAAAGCTATTTTGTCAATAAATCTATCTATCTATCTATCTATCTATCTATCTATCTATCTATCTATCTATCTATCTATCTATCTCTCTCTCTCTCTCTCTCTCTCTATATATATATATATATATATATATATATATATATATATATATATATATATATATATATATATATATATTGTTATATGTATATGTATATTGTTATATGTATATGTATATGTATATTATGTATATATACTGTTTCATATCAGTCCCCTTCGTAGCAAACAGCTGTTAGAGGCATGTAAGAGGCAGTAATTTATTTGACAACCGTCCCACCACACCGTCCTCCTAAGCCAAAAGCAGTGTCTTTGTTAAAGAAATCTTTACATCTTCAGCCATGGGCCATTGAAGCCGTGCACGTTGTCATGGTGACTGTTGCGTGACTGTGATCTTCAGCGCCAACACCTCTTGTAGGGCTCTTATGTTTATCATTTAAAGAACCTCACCAAACAGCCCCTCTACTCCTCTCCACTCGCCTCTGCTAATATCACACAAAGACTTTGAATGATGGGGGCACAATCAGTAGTTGCTTAGTAACGATTTTGTACACAAACCCAAGTGTGTGTGTGTGTGTGTTCATTATACCAGTTAAAACAAGAGTTTTTACCAGCTCTCGTGATTTTCAAAAAAGGAAACGAAAAATTGGACTCTGGGACATTGGGTGATGTGTCAGACCATAATGTTCTGTGTAGCCACAATGGACTTATATACATAAACAAAAATCCTACTGTGAAACTGGAACTGAACCAGTGGATTTTTCCTGAAATTTACCTTCAACAATTCACACTAAAGGCACAAATATTCAAAGTGGGCACAACATTTAAAATGAATTTTTGTTCTCCCAGTCAAGTGTTGTCTTCCACTTTGGTATCAAAACCTCACCCTATATTTTGATTATAATCCTGTATGGTAGAAAATGAATTATTTGCATTTAATAACATTCAGTCGGCTTTTATCTTCGACTGGTTTATTAAGTAAGGAAATATTTTTTTCTTCTTTAAAATAATCCACTCTAAGACCTTGCTAATCACACCCTTCTATTAGACCATGCTGTAACAGACCCTGCTAATCAAATCCTGTTCTCAGGTATAAACAGTTGAGAACATGTAGTGTAATTCTCATGCCACCTGTGGAGTAACTACCGGTTGCTTCACAAATTACTAGGACTTCCTTCTGATAATTTGATTTCTGACGCCAAAATTACCTACTGCTATTTTCATGCCATTGGTATTGATGTGTTAGTCGTGTGATTTTTATTTGTACAGAATCTTACTTAAGAGAGACATAATGGCATCGTGCCTGGTATCATTCCCTTAGCTTCGTTTCGGCCACCTCAAGTCACATGTATAATCGTGATTTATTCATTAAACACCGACTAATGTACACACTGACACATTAGTAATTGTTTGTTTGCAGTTGATGTGGAGGACATAAACTGTGAAATGACAGTGCCATCTAGTGTACAGACAGGGCATCGCCATAAAAGCTCACAGAAGCTAATGGATTGTGCCCCATAAAGCAGAAGTGTTTAAAAGCAGAGGTGTTCAAAGCAGAAGTATTCACATCTGGAACTACATTCTAAATCCAGTTCACTCTGTCATCACTCCAAATTCCTTAAATATTACTGGGCTGATCATTTGTTTTTGCTTTAAATACACTCTTCAAAACTTCATGCATCTCATTAGTGTGTGTGTGTGTTATGTCTGTTCCTCAACCGCATGGGATTAAGGGTCTGGCTGTTCCAGACTCCACTGTTTTTGTTGCCTGCCTTGGAGACCAGTTAATAATGTCTCTAATCCTGGAGAGGTTTCCTAGGGCTTCTTTTTTCCAGAACTGGAGTCCAATGTCTCAGACAGGAGAAGGAAAATACACATACATAAGGACACATGCAGGCACAGGTTCAAACACTTGTTCATGTGCATATGCATGCACACACACACACACACGCACAAACAAAACCCATCATTACCACTACTACTGCACCACCCACCCACACACACACACAGAGTCAGTTTTGCCAGCTGGATCAGGGTTCTCAGACAGCAGTGATATTACAGCTGGTAAAGTGGGGTCCGAGCTGTGGTTCGAGGCACCAGACCCTACCACTGCCCATATGGGACCTGCAGGAGGTCACTGCTACTTAGTCTATCTGACACACACCATTTCAGCGGACTTTAGGTTCCTCACAGGATAGTGGGACACATTTTACACTTAACATGAATCTTAAAACCAATTCACTAATTACATTTTAACTAATGTTTTAACTAATTAATTAACTAATTTTAGTACCATTAATTTCTCTTCTCGTCAGTTGTTTGAGCAGCATAGAGAAAGTTCAACAGCTCTGTTTTTTGTTGAATACAAATACAAATACTTAAAAAAAACACTTAAATACAAAGTGAGGTGTCATTGTACTACAGTATTACTGTATCACTGTACTACAATATTACTGTATTATTATCCTGGTATCAGAGTTCTGCAGACTATCAGTGCTGACTGCAGTGTTTGCTGCACTACAGACCACACACACACACACACACACACACTTGCAGTTGTCTCACGCATTCCTTAGACATATATAGCAGATTTGACCCTTTTCCCCTTTGGGATCTTGTTTATGGAAATAGCTTTGGTGACCCCACCTCTGATTATGTCCCTGTTGCGTGGTTTAATGGCATCTTATGAGAGAGCTCAGAAAAACTCAGTCAGCAGTGGGTATTCCTCCCATTACAAAAATCTACACTCCATCGTTCTTTCCTTGGGACTAACAAGCACATTTTTCATTGCTAAATGACCAAAATAACATAATAATGAGCCTTGCTTAGTATGATACTATGTAACACTAAATGATACTGTGATGGGCAAGGAGTGCAAATAAAAACCAAGCGATCATGCCAGTCTGTTAGGAACAACACCTCTTCCTCCGCCCTCTAATCACCTGTTTCCTTCCACTCCCCTTTCCCTCCGTATATATGCACCCCTCTATCACTTCCTGGTTGCGAAGTATTGCCAACTCATGTTGCGTACCGAGCGTTATCTTTACTTGCCTGATTACACGTGTACTGACCTCTGCTTACGTTCTAGACCTCGTCCTCTGCTTAGCGATCTGGTACCTCCTGGACTCTGCCTTTCCATGTTGAACCCCGAACGTCCTGACCAAGAGCTAGCGTTCATGTTTACGATTGCCAGTTACAGTTGTGATCACGTCATTAAGTGTATTGCCAAGTAAAATAAAGACGGACCCTTTTCCGCACTTGGATCCCTCTCCGTGTGGTCTGTTCGTAACAGAAATACGTCGCCTTCCACAATGGATCCAGCGGAAGCCATGGCTCGGCTCGCCCACCAAGAAGCCACCATTACTGCGCTGAACGAGACGGTATGCCAGCTCGCCGAGGCAGCTCGAGCCCGTGAGTCTACTATCGTGGCCCTCGGTGATTCGCTCAGACAAGTCTCGGAGGTCGCCCTTTCCTCCCAACAAGCTGCTGCCGCCTTCCCTACACCATCGGCTGCAGCCCCTCCCGTGTGCTGCGTCCCGGTAGCAGAACCGGAACGATATGACGGATCCCCCGAACGTTATCGAAACTTCCTTATGCAATGTTCGATGTATTTCACCTACAACCAGGCGCGGTTCCAGTCTGACAGATCTAAGGTGGACTTTATCATTTCCCATCTGACAGGGGAGGCTGGGAGGTGGGCCACCGCACTTTGGGATAGTGGTGACCCTGCCCTCCAATCCGAGGGTCAGTTTACCACTCTGTTTCGGGCCGTATTTGACCATCCAGCGGCGGGCCAGGACGTAGGGAATCAGCTCTGCGACATAAAACAGGGGAGTCGTAGTGCAGTGGATTATGCACGAGAGTTCCGTACGTTGGCAGCAGGTAGCGGATGGAGCGACTCCGCCCTGAAAACGGTGTTCCGTAGGGGACTAAGGGTGGACCTCCAAGTGGAGCTGGCTTACAGGAGCGAGACTCTGACACTGTCGGAGTTTATTCAAGCAGCTGTAAACGTCGACAAGGTGCTCGTCGCTCATCGCCCAAGTACAGGAGGAGGTTCAGCCGCCACACACGTACGCTTCCCACGGCAGGTCACCGAGAACCACGACATCCCTGAGCCCATGCAGGTGGGCAGAGCTCCGTTGACCCCCTCGAGAGATCCCGGCGCCTCCGTAATGGACTGTGCCTGTACTGTGGTGAGGGAGGCCACTTCCGCGATAGATGCCCAATTCGTCAGAGGCGCCCTGGAGAAGGAGGACACCCTGGCGAACAAGTAAACAAACCCCTATTACCTCTGGGAGGGAGGAACCAGGTTAATCTTCCTGTGCAGATATTTTGGGGGGGTAATTGTAATGCCCTATCGGCCCTAATAGATTCAGGGGCTGCGGGTGATTTTTTGGACATAGAGCTAGCGAAACACCTAGGAATCCCTACTACTTCAATCATTCCTCCCCTTCGTATCAACTCGCTGAATGGCCAGCCCATAGGGAGGGGTTAGTTGATCGCTGTACTCACCCCATTACACTGAAGATAGGGTTGTTCCATATCGAGGAGAGGCAGTTCTTCCTCGTATCCTCCCCTAAAGACCCCGTAATCCTCGGCTTTCCCTGGTTGTCCGCCCATGACCCTGACATTTCCTGGAAGACGAGAGAGCTCACGAAGTGGGGACCTAGATGCCTGAGTGTCACGGTCCTAACACTGACGGGGTGTGACGCAGGCGCTGGAGCACGTAGATATTTACATAAACTATGAAGGGCAGACGAACACGGACATGAGGGAACATTAAATGAATATATTTAATAACACAAGAACATAATGATAACCAAATAAAGCACAGCTACTAAGAGAACCAAAGACAACAGAACGACAATAGAATAAACTAAACAGAAAGGGGAACCACGAATGAACAACTTAACACAAACTACGAAACCATACGGAATAGACGACTGCGTAACCAAACGACAGACGATACACTAACAAGGCGATACATAGAGAACTCAGGGAAAAAGGAACAAACGTAATTACAAACACAGGGAAGAACAAGTAGTTAAACATAGACACCACAATAAACGACACTACAATACAGAAACATTAAGTAACATAACCAAACATAGGAACGCGACACAAACCTCGATGCCAGGAAAATACAAGAACACAGAAACGGAGCTTAGCAGACTGAACAAACTAGAGACATAACAACACGAGAATACTAGGACCTAGACATTCACAATAACCGACGAGGGACTAGAGACACACAAGGAATATAAATACTACTACAACGAGACGAGAGACAAGAGACAGCTGAGAACGATAACGACTGGGCGTGACAAACAGGAGCGTAGCCATAGAAACAGGGCGGGACAAGGACGACACAGAACCAGGGAAGGAGGGCGGAGCCAGACGTTACACTGAGTCAGTGTATGCACTTACCTCTGCGATCCTCGACAGTAGAGAGTCCGTACACACCCTTGGCAAACTCTGTACCAGCCCAATACCAGGAATTCGCGGACGTATTCAGTAAGGAGAGTGCCAGTCATCTACCCCTTCACAGATCCTGGGATTGCGCAATCGACCTCCTGCCAGGATCCCCCCTTCCTCGGAGGACAAGACCTTACCCGCTGTCTAGACCAGAAGATCACGCCATGGAGTCCTATGTCCGTGAGGCTCTAGAGAAGGGATTCATCCGCCCATCCACGTCACCGGTGGCCGCGGGCTTTTTCTTCGTGGAGAAGAAGGGAGGGGGTTTACGCCCCTGCATAGATTATCGGGCGCTGAATTCAGTCACATCCAAGTACACTTACCCTCTCCCATTTATTTCAGCGTCACAAGAACGGTTGATGGGAGCGAATATATTTACCAAGCTAGACTTGCGGAGCGCTTATAATCTGGTCGGATAAGGGAGGGGGCGAGTGGAAGACGGCATTCGTCACAGCCAGGGGCCATTACGAATACCTGGTAATGCCGTATGGACTGGCAAATAGTCCCGCGGTGTTTCAGGCTTTCATGGACGAGATTTTCCGAGATATGGTTGATAAATTCGTGTTCGTCTACATCGATGATATCCTTATCTACTCCTCTTCACCCTCGGAACATGTTCGGCACGTATCCGCATCTGCAACGCCTTCGTCAGAATCAACTCTTCGTGAAGGCGGAGAAGTGCGAATTTCACCGGAGCTCGATGACTTTTCTGGGCTGCACGCTCTCACCGGGGAGGATTGCCATGGATAAAGATAAGGTAGAGGCGGTGATGTCATGGCCCACTCCTCGTTCACCGAAGGAACTACAACGATTCTTGGGCTTTGCTAACTTCTGTCGAAGATTTATCAGGGGCTTCGGCACATTGGCAGCACCACTCACCAACCTCCTGAAGGGGGGGAAGAAGCGGTGTTTCGAGTGGACCGCCCAAGAGGACAGAGCCTTCTCCGCATTAAAGCGAGCCTTCACGGCTGCCTGAAGGCTACCTGATCCCAAACTCCCTTTCATAGTCGAAGTCGACGCATCAGAGACAGGTGTAGACGGAGTTCTCTCCCAATGCCAAGGACAACCCCCGAAACTTTATCCCTGTGCCTACTACTCTAAGAGACTTCCATCCGCTGAGAGGAACTACGATGTGGGAAACCGTGAACTCCTCGCGATTAAACTCGCCTTAGAACAATGGCGTCACTGGCTAGAAGGAGCGGAACATCCCTTCGTCGTTTACACGGACCACAAGAACCTGGAATATTTGAAGTCAGCACGACGCCTCAACCCCAGACAAGCCAGGTGGGCGCTGTTCTTCTCCCGGTTCAAGTACACGGTATCTTACAGGCCGGGTTCGAAGAATACGAAGGCAGACGCACTCTCCCGGATATTCGAGAGAGACGCACCCCAGAAGGAACCCAAACGAATCCTACGAGACTCTTGCTTTCTAGGAGCCATTAGATGGGAGTTTCAAGAGGAGCTGGAGGAGGCACTTCGCAACGAGCCCAGGCCGGAGGATTGCCCCGAGGGAAAGAATATGTACCCGTGTCCCTTCGGGGTCGCCTCCTCCAAATAGCACACGACTCGGCGAGCGCAGGTCACCCAGGAATTACCCGCACGAAACACATAATCTCCAAACATTACTGGTGGCAATCCTGGGAAGAGGCGACATCCGTGATTACGTGCTCGCCTGTGCCACCTGTGCCCAATCTCGCACCCCTCGCACCCTACCCGTCGGAAAGCTCCTCCCCCTTCCTATTCCTCGTCGCCCTTGGACCCACCTCGCGGTGGATTTTATCACTGATCTACCGATAGCGGGGGGAAATACAGTCATCATGGTCATTGTAGACCGTTTTTCGAAGATGTGCCGCCTCATCCCCTTACCCAAGCTACCCACAGCCATGGAAACGGCTCTGGTTATGTTCAACTACGTGTTCTGTATTTATGGGTTACCGGAGGATATCGTATCAGACAGGCGGTACAATTTACCTCCTCAGTCTGGGAAAAAATTCTGTAAGATGCTCGGAGTTTCGGCCAGCCTAACCTCGGGTTATCATCCCCAGTCTAATGGGGAGGTGGAGCGTACCAACCAGGAAGTGGGGCGTTTCCTGCGCCAATACTGTACCACCCACCACGACTGGCATACGTTTATCCCCTGGGCTAAGTACGCGAGGAACTCGATCACTCATTCCTCCACCAAACTCACCCCATTCCAATGTGTGTACAGGTACCAGCCGGCCTTTTTCCCGTGGGACAAGACCCCATCAGACATACCTGCCTTAGATGACTGGCTCCGCCGTAGTGCTCGCACCTGGGAACTGGCCCATGTCCAGCTGCGCCGTGCCCTACACACACGTCAGCTAAACGCCGACCGCCATCGCCTCCCTACCCTGGTTTATCACCCGGGCCAAAGAGTGTGGCTGTCCACTCAACATATAAACCTACGGAGACCCTGTAAAAAACTCAGCCCAAAGTATATCGGCCCGTTTAAGGTACTCCGCCGAGTAAACGCCGTGTCATACCAACTCCAACTCCCCCCTCAGTACCGCATTCATTCCACCTTCCACGTCTCCCTACTGAAACCCGTCCACTACAGTCCTATGTCTGCCTCCCTCATATCCGATGCGCCTCCCGAACCGCTGGAAATCGAGGGCCGTCCTGCATACATAGTTAGGGAACTGTTAGAATCTCGGCGTAGACGGCACGGGCTGGAATACCTAGTGGACTGGGAGGGATACGGCCCGGAGGAACGTTCATGGGTGCCTGCCAGGGATATTCTCTGCCCATCCCTTATCGCCGAATTTCACACGGCCCACCCCGACTCCCCCACCCCCAGACGCCGTGGTCGCCCGCCCTCCTCCCATGTTAGTGCGGCTGGAGCCGCTAGTCAGAGGGGGGGTAATGTTAGGAACAACACCTCTTCCTCCGCCCTCTAATCACCTGTTTCCTTCCACTCCCCTTTCCCTCCGTATATATACACCCCTCTATCACTTCCTGGTTGCGAAGTATTGCCAACTCATGTTGCGTACTGGCGTTATCTTTACCTGCCTGATTACCCGTGTACTGACCTCTGCTTACGTTCTAGACCTCGTCCTCTGCTTAGCGATCTGGTACCTCCTGGACTCTGCCTCTCCGTGTTGAACCCCGACCGTCCTGACCAAGAGCTAGCGTTCGTGTTTACGATTGCCAGTTACAGTTGTGATCACGTCATTAAGTGTATTGCCAAGAAAAATAAAGACGGACCCTTTTCCGCACTTGAATCCCTCTCCGTGTGGTCTGTTCATAACACAGTCTCAGGGAAAAGGGAGGATTTAATGGATAAAGTGCACAAACTCAAAACCTGTGAACTAATCCAATTTAAGGATACAATAACCAGCAGTCAACTGGTACAAAGACAAGACATATATAGACAGACAAACGACCCTCAGGTGTCGGGTTTCCTAATGGGTCCTGCCCACCTGAGGGACGAACACAACGTCACAACCAGACAACATGAAATACTGCCGCTGCTGATGGGGGCCACTGGCAGGGGGCCTCTGTACCACAACAATAATATGACAATACTACGTAACACTTCTATAAATTATAATATTGTAACACATTTGCAGACTTTGCAGCCAACATTTTATAGTAATTTACTGTAATTTAATAGATACAAAAGACACCCACTACACATTTTGGATTGTACAGCACTGTGAAATAACAGTAAAGGAGTGTAACAATAAAGGTGTGTACTGTACATTGGCCAAGCTATGTAATTTATTTTGACAGCAGTCTTGACAGGGTTATATAGTTTTATAGCTGACTACTACTGTTTAGTGGAATAAACTCTACACTGGGCTTAGATCCTACTGGCATAGATCCTACCGTAAAGACAGTAGTCTCTTAAAATAGTTCTTATCTGTAAATCTTTCCCTTCCTTACTGTAAATCGCTGGGCACAGAAATACATTTTTTGCATCCTATTTTTCTGCCTATTATATGAAACAGGTCACCTCCCTGTTAGATTAGTTGATGGTCTTGGTGTTACCCACTTTCACATAATTTTCAGGAATATGAATGAGGTCTCTGTTTGACACAATGGTATCCAATCTAAATAAATCAATTTATTACTGTGTCCACACCTTTGTCTACACTGGATTTGTCTGTTGTAACATGTGGCACAATGTCTGAACATGAATGCAGAGAGACAGTGACTGCAATTGACAGAGCAAAGGATACAACAATGATGTCATGAGAGATTCCGCAGAACCTTCTCAATGCAATAAGATGGATGTGATACATTCTAAGATGCCGTTTTACATAGCCACAGATTGCCAGTAGAGGGCGCCTGAAACATGCCCTCAAGCCCCACAAACCCTGGACCAGTCTGTCTAAATCAGCCTATTACATGCCAAAGCCACTTGCAAGCTATTTCAATAACAGTTAATGACATCAGCTTAGCCCCAACACTGCAAGCAAGTACCGTCTGTTATATTTAGTTTGTTTTTGTCAAGGATATCATAATTGCTTGAGTTAAACCATGTTTCACAATTTAAGGTCCACAGCTAAAATGCTGCAGCTGACTGTCATGAGATCTTCCACTCTGAGGTTTTCCACGGCTCATCTACAGACCAGGTCCCACGGCCAACGGCATCCCATCACGCAGGGCTCCCCAGGCAGCTGGACAGTCATGCGGCTGGACAGGCAGCTGGACAGTCAGACGGCACACCCGCAGGTCACCTGGGCACCTCCACACGCAAGAACCAGCCCAGATTTCCCCTCAGGCCCTGTTCACTGTACTGCACAGCACAGAGCAGCAAGCTGTGAGCACGGGCAGTTCACCAGACACACCTCCCGAGGTCCTTCCTCTCAAAGCCCTGCCATCTCTTTTCCAGAAGAGAAGGTCCTCGTCCCTTCTGCTGAATGACTCCTGCCACAACAGGTTTCCGCTCGTTCCTCTTTTTTATCCGGCCAGGCACAAAGCTGATCGGAGGTCAGTACTGGTCCCACTTTGAATTGACACGGGCTGAGAAATGGCCTCCGGGGCTGACGGCAGATCAGTCGGAAGGCAGCGGACCTCACGCCTAGCGGCCCGGGGCAGCGTTCAGTTGCTATGCAGCCTGAGCCTGGGATCCAAGAACTTTAGCTGTTTTCTTGACAAATTATGTTTTGTGCAGGAGCATGGCCCGCTATTCGGAGTGGAGAGAGGTCTGGTTGAAGTCTGAAGAAGTCTTTTTTTCTCTTATAAAAAGGAGAGACTGATAGTGTGTGTGTGTGTGTGTGCATGTTGGTTTTCATTCATTTTCAGGACTATGTAGGGAAAACAGATGGGGGTAATAGGACCATGTTTTACTTGTCTTGACGAGGTAAAACAGAGTTAAAAGAAAAATATTATATTTATTATTTAAGACCGAAAGGGGAAAACATTACATTTTGCTTTCAAATATTACGGGTGGGGTAGGTTTTATGGTTAGGCATAGGAAATTCTTACTGAATTTCAGAATTTACATAACATTCATCAGGCATATGTATTACTCGCAAAGCAGCCTGATTTATTCCTCTGTCTGCATCTGCTGTCCATCATTTTAGCTGTATGTGCTGAGAGGAGATGTTTCTGTGATTGACAAACACCTTCTAAAAAGCCTGCACCATTGAAACAACTTAATTCAGAATGGCAATTTTTATATGGTCTGTTTGCTCACAATATTTTACAATATGTTTTTAAAGTATTATAAACACTTTAATTACAATATATGACACTGTCATAAAGGCAAGTCTCAAGCATAACCTCCTCTTTCTTTGAGCACCTTGGTAGGATATTGAATTGTGGTTGGATACCCTAACTGTCATGACTACCCAGCAAGAGATTGTGTATCTGTGCATGTTGTGTGTGTTGGAGTGTGCACATTCAGTGAGTGTGTGTCTGTTGGGGGGGTATCTCCCTTCGAGTTGTGATATATTTGTTTACTGCCTGACACCTCGTCTGGTCCCCTCAGGCCCTCTCCAGCACACAAGGGCCTCTGTTCTTCTCTTCCTGCTTCCTAACAAAGACGTCGCTCGTTCTGCGGGCCCTCGGCACCGGGGCCCGAGCCAAAAGGGGGGCCCTTGCCATGTTCGGTCGGCGATGTTAGCATGAGAGAAAGAAGAATGGGAAGGCGAAAGTGAAAAAATAACCCCACAAATCAGAACAGTCACGCTGGCCCTCGGGCTGTCAGAGACGGAGAAGAAGGCAGGAAGACAGGTCTGATCCTCAAGGAAACACACACACACACACGTGCACACACACACACTCACTCACAGAGAATGGTGTAGGCCTGAATCCTGGGCCCAGACTGGGGTCAGCTGGCATTGTTATGCCGTAGAGGGAAGATTGCTTGCATGGTTTGGCACCTGAAGGAAAAGTCTCTGCAAATCAGCACGAAGTTATTCTCACTGGTCATCTTTATCCCATAATGAAAAATTCATGTCCTGATGCCAGTAGGCTCTCCCAGGATAACAATTCCCCACCCACAGGTCATGAGAGGTCACAGAACATGTACAATGAGTATACAGATGTGAACCAAGTGCTACGGCTTTGTCAATGACAATGATTCCAACCCAATTAAACACCAACAGGCCATTTTGGACCTACAGTATGTGTAAGATAGACATCAGAACCTGAAGCTCAATGAACTGACATTTACCAATATCATAAAAGAGTATGGCGGCATGGTGGTGTGGTGGTTAGCACTGTCGCCTCACAGCAAGGCGGTCTGGGTTCGATTCTCGGTCTGAGTAGATGCCCTGTGTGGAGTTTGCATGTTCTCCCTGTGCCTGCGTGGGTTTTCTCTGGGTACTTCGGTTTCCTCCTACAGTCCAAATACATGCATGTTAGGTTGATTGGTCACTCTAGATTGCCCGTAGGTGTGAGTGTGTGTGTTGGCCATGTGGTGGACTGTCGACCTGCCTGGAGATGCTGGGATTGGCTCCAGCCCCCCTGTGACCCCGACTAGCAGGAATAAGCGGTATGGATAATGAATGAATGAATGATTAAAAGAGTAGCAAGACAACCTCACCCAACAATAAGCAGTTCAACAGAACGAACTTCTGAAGAAACATAAATTACACATTGGTTGTATCACATCAGTTTCCAAACATCGGCACAAGTCTGACTGGAATGACTTGATATCATATTTCACCACAGACAGTAAGGAGCAGCTTAGCAGCATACAGAGGAAGCTCTCCCTGCAGAGCACGAATGGCCAGTCCCACCAGAGCAGGCTGCACAAATAGCACACAGGACAGCAGCCAGTGTTCAATTA
Organism: Brachyhypopomus occidentalis; assembly: GCA_020368025.1. Taxonomy (NCBI): domain Eukaryota; kingdom Metazoa; phylum Chordata; class Actinopteri; order Gymnotiformes; family Hypopomidae; genus Brachyhypopomus; species Brachyhypopomus occidentalis. Next base: position 215,044 of record JAGXOD010000031.1, read on the forward strand.
ACTCCCACACCGCTCCTGAGAGTTGAGAGAGATACCAAGTGCTGTGGAGACAGACGGATTCCTTTACCACCTTTAACAAGCATTAGGAATCTACTGTAAAACAATATACAGCCTGCTCACCTGAGTTCACGGAGTTCAAAGATATGGTATATAAGGCAGATAACTAGGTACTTCGTTGTGTGTGTGTGTGTGTGTGTGCGTGCGTGTGTGTGTGAATAAAAATTCCTTGCAGTAAGAAACTTCCAGCAGGAGCTCAGCAGTAGATCAGTTGTTTGTGCTGTGGTACCTTAATTCCCCGCTGAAACCCCTTACACAAAAACAGACTAAACACCCCCAAGAGAGGAATAGAGAGAGTCTGACAAATCAAAGCTTTGAGCTCACAGCAAGACCTAATGAATTTACTTCAATTTCTATTCAGTCACACCCCCTCCCTCATCCACACGAAATACCAGCTATTTATTTATTATCCAACAATGCAGAATTATGGGTCATCAAGCAGAAAACTGGAGTCACAGAGTCATAGGGCATAAACAACGGTAACTCATTCAAACCTTTGCACCACATTATGATCAACAACACTTAGGCTAAAAGCCCAGCCATCAGCTTCATGGTGAGGCAGGAGTGTGGGATATGGAGAGTGAACAGGCTTCAGTGTGCTTTAAGTACTGGCTGCAGTTTGAGTTTTTTTGCATAATGCACGTGTACAGCAGTTTTGTTTACATATCCCACATCATAATGCAGCATTTCTCCATCTCTCTGTCAGTACTGTAACAGTACGTCGGTGTGGAACTGACACTCACACTGTTCTGTGTGAAGCAGGTCTTAAGCTCTTAAGAGAGGTCGCTTGTTTGGGACCCTGGTGGGAGTGTCTGGACAGCACATGAGCGGTGGTTTGGTAGTTTCCTTAACCGTCGGGTGCCGTGTGTGGATCCAACTCAATCCTCCCATTACAACACACACATTACACGTACACGTACATTTACACACCAGCAACACATACAGACATATCAAAGGCTTAGCCAACCTCCATCTGCAGTTTGATCCGTACCTGGCTGACTTATACTCCACAAGAATGCGTGTCCATCCATCTCCTTCACCCTGTAATTCTAAACACAACTGCCCTTAATTAGTGTATGTTCTAAAAAATCACACCTCACTCAAGTCATTTTTTAAATTAGTGCATTCTAAAAATACCACACCTCACTCCAGAGTCATCACTGAGCATCGATCTCTATAATGGGTCTGAGCATTGATCTCTACAGTATAACTCTTGGAGCACTTTTAACACCAAGCGCTTTAACTTTCCACGGCCTGTCTCTGGTGTCCTCACTGTTACAATCATTACTGTAGTAAAGGCAAGAGGTAGTACTTATTTAGAGAGAGAGGATGTCAAAATAAATTATGAAGGGCAGTCAATAAATTGTGAAACACCAATATTATGCCAGCTGCAGCAGCTAATGATAGTACAGCATACGTGACGGCATGATGAGCATGGGAGCACACACACACACACACACACACAATGGCGACATAACGGCCCTACCTTGAATGTTACACTGGGGAGTTCAACTAAAAATGTAGCCTTTTTAAAAAAATGTATCCTTTAACAACAAACTCTTTGAAGACAAGGACGTCCGTGTATTTCGACTTTGCATTTCTATCTTAATATCTCTTTCAGAACAAAGAATGAACCAGACTAAACTCCACTACACAATCAAACCTTCACATATCCGCAGATATACAGGAATGAGCAGGCGCAGTCGTACAGGCTGTGTACAGCGTTCAGCGAGCAGGTGTGATACAGGTGGGCGTTAAGTTCGTTTCCCAACATGTGACCCAGCGCTCCACTGCTGCCTGTTGGTTACTGTCAAGGACCAAAAGTTAACGCATGCGCGCCCGACCCGCCGTGCATCAACTCGGTATATGAGACCGAACGCGGATTCCGGAGCTGTTTAATTTTTTTAACAGTCACCGAGATGGACGTGACCGAGGCAAACCGGAGAAACTGTGCGAAAACGGACCCTGGCGCGGAACAGAGGATATCGGATTCTGTAAAAAACAAAAGCGAGTCAAAGGACAGAGTAACATTAAAAAAGGAAATCGGTTTATTGAGCGCCTGTGCTATTATTATAGGTAAGCATACTCGTTCATTTTCTTTTGTTTACCTCTGTTTTCCAGCAGTCTACTGGTTCTGTAAACTACCCCCCCCCCCCCCGGATTGTTTAGTTGTTAACCAGATTTAGGGTTGTCAAGGTACCGTGCTGACCCGTAAGCTGACAGCTGCCTGTTTGCGACAGGTATAGAACAAAGGAAGCTCTAACTTTATTGCTTTACAACTTTACAGCTATAGTTAGAGGAAAGGCTGGTTGTAGTCCATTACTACAAGACTATATGCTAGTTATTTGTGGAAACGTCATGGTATAATGCGCGGAAAAGTTGCAGAATAACGTTAGCCGTTGCCCCGCGTATTTCGTCCTCTCATCTCATCCGCGCGCAGATTGCATCATTAAGGAAGAAGTGTACTTGGAGTCTACGTGGCTGTAATGGACTACGTTTTAGATACGTTAGCCATTGACTCTCTTAACTTTACAGACCGTTTCGCCTGTAGAAGAAATTAGATAACAAATTCAGACCACTACTGTAATGTGTTACTTTAGAAATTAGTCTGACTTATGCTTCTTTTCACTGTAAAAGCAATGAATTAATTGGCGCACATGGCGTCATACTATTCTCATTTTGCCCGGTAGTGTGAGGGCGCCACGTGGTACTATTTATCAACTCACATCTAGCACACATATGGACTTTAACGTGGTTTCCTGATTTATAATCTTATCAAAGTCATTAACAGTATCTCTAGGAGTAATTTGATATGGTTGTATGATTATCTCTATTGCATCTTCATGTTCTACAAAATGCTTGAAACATTTTCAGTGAAAAGGTTTTAAAGAGGCAAATTTTTATTGTAAGCATTAACCGTGTTATCATTCTGTGCACCTTCCACAAACCAAACAAGAGATGTAATATGTCTAAACACTTGTCTGAATCACATCCTACAGAAACAAAGTCAAGGACTTTCACAGTCTTTCTCCATCCCGTTCTATACTGGTATATGTGGAGAGAAAGAGAGAGAGAGTGTGTGTGTGCGTGTGCATGTGTGTGTGTGTGTGTGTGTGTCTTGTTGGGTTAATGAAAGTAGACTTTTGCATGACTTTCATCCAAGATATTCAGATACACGATTAGGCAAACAGAAGTTAAGAACGATAATGTCAGTGCCAGGATATTTCTTTGCCCAAATAGCTGCCCAAATGAAGGACGTCTGAGTGTAATCGCTAGAATATGTCAATACGTTCTTAGGTTTTCACCAGCAGACATTAAGCATGTGAGTTTTACTCTGCAGTGTTCACACACTCTTCCATCCCCATCAGCAATAATGTACTCTTAGATGTCAGCAAAAGCCAAAATGGAATCAGACAACAATCACATTTATCATGTTTTTGTGTACAATGACAGTAACCCTTTCTGGAGATTTAAATCCAGGGCAGGAGTTTTACAATGCTGAGGTCGAATGTATGACAGTTTATACGCAATGGCAGTGGGCAGCGATGTGAGGTCTGCGTAGGAAAGAACGCCTCTGACTCTGCAGCAGTGATCCAGAAACTAAAGGAAGCACCAGTTCTGTAACAGTGTTCACACCAGACAATAACGCCTAGGCTCCCAGTTTGTGTTTCTCAAACACCCATGCTTAAAGAGATGGAAGATGAATGAGCAGGAGAGGCTAATTCCAGAGACATGCAACATGGTAAAAAACACTAGAATGCAGTTATATTGCTACATAAGTTTAGACTGTGTTCATTTGCAGTACACTTAAAGACATGGGTGACTGTTTGATGTGACTAAATGATAGGTTTGCGTGATGTACATTTGTGGATCAAAATGTGAATCCTGTAATTTGGGATTAATCAGAATATAATTTGAACACTCATCTGGAACCCTCATCCAGATTGCTCACCCGAAATTCTCATATGGAACATTCATCTGGAAAAAAAATCAGAAACTTGTGCATGTACATGCACACACACACATGTGCACATGCACACACACAACAGTCATTTGTCAACAAGCTCATTGGCATATTATACCCTTGTAGCAACATTTGATAAGCAGCATAATATTAATTTCGGATTAATTTTTGGTAACCGTGTAAATGAGACTTGTAACAAGCGTAATTTCACTTGTACCCAGTGTAACCTCCCTCATAACTTACGTAACCACACTGGTAACAAGTGTAACCTCATCTTTACCTTTTAAGCAGCTGGTTTGGGTCAAAGATACCTCCTGTAGGGCTGCCCTTTACTCAATAAGATGATCAGGAAGTCCTGTGCGGTGGGTCTGACACCGTCCTTCATCCACCATCTAGCTTATTACTCTGGGGAAGAATCCATCGTTTGTCTGTCTGCTTGTGTCAATTAAAGTTGACAAACAGGAAATTCCTCTAGAGAAAGCTGTGAAAATATATATGGCTCAGTTCATATGTAAAGACATTGACATTTGCTCGACTTTTCCATACATGCATTATGGAAACATTTGTATGAATTTGCATGAAGCCAGACAGATATTCGTCATACATACATTATTTTATTCATTTATTTTGCATGAATGCATGTTAAAAAATGAATAAACTCTGTTTACTGTATGTGTGTGTTCTTAAATAAATACGTTATCAGTGCATTGGTTCACTGCTTTCTGGGCCTGTTATTGTGCTAGATCATCTGATTGTGCATTTCAGTTGGGAACTAGTGTTTGGAAACGAGGTGGAGGAGAGGTAGAGCTGCTCTTAATGTCCTGTGGGTCCACTCTACAGCATGGGACTTGCTGCACCACCATCCTCTGCACCACCCTTTGCTCCTCTAGAGACGTTGTTGAGCATATGTTTGTATTAAAGCGTGTTACATTACTTGGCCTTAATACTGCAATACCTTGAATTTAATAGACTTAACAAAAAAAAGAGCAAAAGCTTTCTGATCTATTCATGACACACAGTGTCCATTTATAAATATTTTGGTTGTTATGCAATATAGCAAACAATATAAGCACAAGATTTCCCTAGTCATTGCAAAGTAGTGTCACTTCACAGATATATGGTCCCTAAGGTGCAAGACAAAGGCGACGGTGGCAAGGAAAAACTCCCTGGGCGGAATTAAGAAAGAAACCTTGAGAGGACCAAGACTCCAGAGGGAACTTAGAAAGCTATCATGTGTCATGTTATCTATCCTGTGTCCTGTTATCTGTCCTGTGACCAAGATTGCCTTCTATATATCTATATTTCTCTCTCTCTCTCTCTCTCTCTATATATATATATATATATATATATATATATATATATAAGTTTACAGTATATTTGATCTGTAGCCTAACCATTTTACCTAACAGCTGTGGTCTTTAGTAAACTCTAGTAAACAACAGCGTTTGCAACATGACCAGCAATGGGCAGATGTTGTTATTAGCAACATTGTTCGAAACATGGCCGACATCGGATACAGAATCTCATGCCTGCATGTGGCTGCTATGATTTACATATACAAACTGAGAAACCCCCTTCCAACTGACATGGGCCTAGAAGACAGATCTAGTGAAAATGTAGCATGGGCTTGTATGGACAATCATCACCAAGGTGTAGTTTTACCAAGCCGATTATGAATCACCAAGGTGATTATGAATAGCTTTGAAATCCTTTTACCTTGTAATTATTGTGTATGAAAACTGATCTTGCTCGAGATTTACACTATTCAGAATCCTTCATTTAGTTTCTAGTCTGAAAAACAATTGAGCATGTACTCAACTGACGAACCCTTTCCATGTGTTTTCATGTGTGCATGTGTTTTACAACAGGTCTGAAAGACCCAGAGAATTGAAATGGGCCCTCCATTTACAGTATATAAAAGAATTAATTTAAACTATTGAAATGCATAATGTTTAATGCCTGTATCTAGTTAATAACAAGTTCCATGTTTGAAACTCTAGATTTAGTCTCACATAAACATTTTCTGTATTTTCCTGTATGTTGCCTGAGTGTGGAAAGTTCAAGAATAAATCCCACTCAGAATAGGCAAAACCAGTTTTTCAGGTTTAAATTTTAAGCACCGACCATGCAGTAATATTAGATTTGCACTACCATTTTCACACCAATATTACATTCCAACAAGTGATATGTCATGTGACTGTGCTGTATATATCAGCCAGAGCCCCATACGTTGTATGTTCAGTTCAGAGTGACTTTGAACATTGGCTAGGTGTGGCAGGTCTAGTATCTCCAAAATGACAACTCTCCTGGACTTCCCACAAATAATAATTTCAAGGGTTGACCAAGAAAAAAGGAAACATTACCAGTGTAAGGCAGTGGATATGGATGACATGGCTAGGGAATCAGAGGGGTCAATGGACAGTAAGCAGAATCAATGGAGGAAAAGGTAGGTCACAGCCAGGCAAATTGCATCTGAATATAACAGTGGTGTGCAGAATATCATCTCAGAAGCACATCCTATCAGACTTCGTCTACAGTTGGAGACAAAACCATGTTAGCTGCTGGAAACGTGACAAAATTTCCCACGTTTCCTAACCCTACCCTAACCCATGCTTCTGTGGCCTGTGCAGCTGGCGGTTTGTAGAGTCCATTCCTAATCAAAGTTTTGCTCTGCTGAAAGCTAAAAGAGGCACTACTCAATACACCTTGTAAACTGGTATTGCATATTCAAAATTCATGGCCTGTATGGTCACTGTGCCTCCAACTCATCACAGAAACCTTTGAAGGTCAAGGCTAATGTTCACCCACTATCAAACTAATCTGTGCACCAAGAACCTCCAGAAAGGATTACACAAGGTTACAGTTTCACTGACGGTCTGGAGTCTGCTCATGACACTATTGTTCAGAGATCCTCAGAGTTAGTGGACTCAATCACAGGACCATTTTACCCGCCTGTTCCTCACCATTTGGTTCAGTTGTAGTTTATTACCTGGGGACTCTGATCCTGATTTCACAACCCCCATCCTTGCTGACTTGAAGTTGTTGTTGTTGTTGTTGTTGTTTTTGTTGCCTCGCTGATGTTTTACCAGGTAGGAAGTGCTGCTCATGCTGGAAAAAGAAATGTGGCTTTTAAAGGCTGGGTTTAAATAGGCCATGGTGCACAGGTAGTGACACAGAGGACTAAACCATAGACCACACTATACAGGTAGTGACTCAGAGGACTAGACCATGGACAGTAGACCACACTACACAGATAGTGACACAGAGGACTAGATCATGGACAACACTACACAGGCAGTGACACTGAGAGAGAGACAATCTCAAAGCTTTTAGCACCAATCATCAGTCACAAATAAACCACAGCACACTGGAACAATTATTGAGGCAAATGTCATTTAGGTGGTCTGAAACAGGAAGTGCAAAATGAACTTCCCAAGAGAGATAAGACCTTTAACAACAGACACAGCCTAGCATTTCAGTTTTCATGTTGTTTGTGGAAGAATATGAAGAGGTTTTGTTTAGTAATTATCAAACTGCTTTGCCCACAGGGAACATCATTGGCTCAGGTATCTTCATCTCTCCGAAGGGGGTTCTAGAACATGCCGGCAGCGTGGGGTTCTCGCTTATCGTCTGGGTCCTTGGTGGAGGAATCTGCGCTCTAGGGTCTCTGTGCTATGCTGAACTCGGCGTCACAATCCCAAAGTCGGGGGGAGATTATTCCTACGTGACTGAGATCTTCGGTGGTCTGGTGGGGTATGTGTCCTTCTGCTTTCTATTGACATGTACAGTAGGTGTTTTTATCAACATTATAGGATGGCGTACTTCTCCAACATCACCTTGGTACATTACTGGGGGTAAAGTGATTTTATGAATAATAAAGTGCATTGTACAAAGTCAGGTGCTCTAAAAAGTGCTAAAAAGTACTCTAAAATTGCTGAATATGGACAGTAATCTTTGTCAGGATCAGAGTATCTGAGAATCGCACACAGGGAAATAACAGGGAACAACCAGGTCCAATACCAGTTAAGTCTAATAAAGAGGCAAATTCGACAGGGAATAGGCAATAGAGCCAAAACGGAGAACACAGGCATGAGTCCAAAACCACCAGCAAAGGGAAGTACCACGAACACGACTTAGAAACAATAGATGTAACCTGAGTTACTCTTTGCAAAGAGAGATTGACACGGGGAGCTATACGTATCTGGGGACTCGACTAGACAAAGGAGAAACAAATAGAACAGACAGGAGGATTATGGGGAATGTAGTCCACATGAAGCAGGCTAGAGGCCACATTCAAGACTAAACTCCTTTTTTTTAGAGAATAAGTCTTGGTAGAAGTTGCAGGTTTATAGTTAATTTTAGGAGACTGACAGATTCCCAGAAACCCATTTGTGATTACCAAGATTTAACAGGTGTGTTTGTGACGACAGGTTCTTGCTGCTGTGGAGTGCGGTGTGGATCATGTACCCCACCACTCTGGCTGTGATCGCCCTCACCTTCTCCAACTACGTGCTGCAGCCAGCTTTCCCCAACTGCCTTCCCCCTTTCATCGCCACACGCCTCCTCTCCACCATCTGCATTCGTGAGTGCACCAGGCAGCTCCCACTCTGTGTGCATGAGGTCACCTGTATAGTAAAGTCAGACTGACACGTCAGTGTCAAAACATTTATGGATCAGGATTAAACCAGTTTGGTAGAGACTGCTGACAGATGTGTGTGTGACCGAAAATGAAGTGGGGTGCTGTGTATGTGTGTGTGCGTGTGTGTGTGTGTGTGGAGTAGCCTCGTGACTCAGCTGGTTTGGGGCCTGTGTGTTCTGGACTGGAGCATATGAGAAGGTGTGTAGGGCGTGTGTGTGTTTGTGTGTGTGTTTATGTGAGGACTAGCCTCGTGACTGCTGGTTTGGACATGTGTGTTCTGATCTGCAGCATATGAGGAGGTGTGTAGGGGGAGTGTGTGTGTGTGTGTGTGTGAGGAGGTGTGTAGGGGGGGTGTGTGCTTGCATCTGTGCCTGGGCAAACGTCCAGCACCACATCCACAGTGTCACTAGCGGAGCTGGCGCTAGCACCCAGCTTTACAGATTTTTATGCAAAAACGTCATATTTCTAAAAATGCCCTTTGATAGAAAAGCAAAAAGTGATTAAAGTACCCAAATACTAACAAAATATTGTAATACATTTTAATAGAAATTCACCAGTATTGTTAAATGGGTCATATATATTTACTATTTTTTATGGACATGACGTGTAGCAAAATTTCAGGGACTTCATCTAAACATCTCTTACAAGGGCAGCCTTGTTTTTGTGGCAATTTCATTTGTAGATGAAGTTCATTACTTCATGCATAAGAGAGTGACTCCTTAGACACTCTTTTAAAGTAGTAACCCATTAGGCCCACATCAGATCGATGTCACGCCGAACCTTCAGGCAATAAATATGGCAATGAATATGGCAGCTGAAAACAAGTTTGAAAACAGATACCCCACATATCCCTCAGAGCAATGTAGTCCACAACTACGCTTGAAAAGACTAGAGTTGGGTTGGTTTTGAGTTTGTTGATGGTTTATGATCTACACTATGCCCAGCAGGGGTGTGGGGTCAAGAACAAGGCTTCCGTGTACACTGTAGAAGGATGGCTTGGGTTGGATGCATGCTGGATGATGGGTGGAAGCTTGGGGTTACTGCCATGGCGTTGGGGCACCTGACCCTCACGTGGTGGTGCATCAGACTGTGTAATGGTGCCAGGCATGGAGGCCCCGAGGGTATGCCGCCCGCATTGTGTATTGTTTTGGGGGGGGGGGTATGGCCATCGCCGCAGCAAAGACACGTGGGGCGTTGTGAACGGCGCCAAATTTGGCCAATCCGAGCGGAGATCTGCTGTCACAACTGAGTAAATAGGAATGAAAAATCACCTTTTCATAAGCACTGCAGTCTCTTGTGTGCTTAAAGCCATCACAGAGGAGTAGAGAAGCCACAGTGTGGTGCTGGTCGGGTTCAAAGGGCGGCATTCCGCAAAGCCAACGCTGAGCCGTCTGTAGCGCTGACCTGCAAAGATCTCACTGCTGCTCACTCGGCTTACAGACCTTACGTGATGTTTGCCAACCAGAAGAAGGATGCTTGACATACTGCCTCCTAAGACCTGCAGGTCAACCTCCTTCGGTTGGAAGGAAAAAACAGTCAGGGTTGTACAGTGGGGAAAGTTTTAAAGTGAACATTGCTCTCACTGCAAATTCTTCCTGTGTTTGTGTGTGTGTGTGTGTATGAATGTGTGAGTTTTCCTTAATGGATGGGCTGTGGAAGCTTGTTTCTGGTGTTTGTATTGGATCTACGTATGTGAATAGGCTTGTTTTCATGTTCTCCACTGTGTGAGTGTTTGTTTGTTTGTATGTGTGTGTGTGTGTGAAAGAGACAGAGAGAGAGACAGAGAGCCTTGCCCTCCCCTGCTGAATGTTCTGAATGAATGTCACAAGGTCACCCTTCTGCAGTCTGATTGCACAGAAACACATACACACATACCACACACACACACACACACACATTTCTAAACAGAACACAGCTGCACCATGAAACGAGAACATCAAAACACAAGCCCCTAACACACAAACCATAGCAAAACCTGGCAATCCTCAGCAGAACAGATGGACAGAATGCTCTCACCCAACACCGCCACACTATGCTACACATGAACGAGGTGATGTCAGCGCTGCTGGTGCCCCCAGCCGGGCCTCCACCAGCCCGAGACTCCACCATCTTATGGACAAATAAGGTCTCTGGTGCTCCTTCTGCGCTGTATATGTCACGGCTCCACGGCAGTGTGTAACTGTATATACAAACACATATTTCAGAGTGCTGGAAAACCTTTCCACGCGAGAAAGAGAGAGAAGCAGATGTGTATATGTGTGAATATGTGCATGTGTGAACATGTACATGTCCGTCTGTGTTTGTGTGTGTGTGTGTGTGTGTGTGTAATTGGGGAAAGTGCGGCACATTTTACTCTCATATTGTAGTGCACATCCAGATATACTTCTGCATACACAGCAATCTGAGGAACGCCAGAGGAACATTTCTCTGACACCTGTATTTGAAATGATAACAGCATAGAGCTACACACATACACGCACACATCCACACTTACACACACTTGTACCTGTATGCAAAGACCTTCACACGAACTCTACAGCTCTTTTAATCTCTTAGTCCTGATTTGAGCCTGTTAAACAAGCTTTAGTTAGCATACATACATTTGTAACTGCACAACCAGCAGTGTTTCTAACTAGTGTATTTCCTGTCACTTGGAGGCAGCCTTGTCTGACAACAATGCTAGGCACTTGCTTAGTGTCATTTTGTTTATTTGTTTGTTTTTTCAACTTTTGTTTAAACGTCTTCCTACCCTTATAAAGAAAAAGGATAATCCAACAGTACCTGCTCATCTTTACTCCAGTAAATCCCTGCTGGGAAGGCTTTGGTGCATGGGGAATATTTTTCCGGTGTGCACGTGCGGGGCCGGCGGAGCTCTCACCTTCAGGGCCCGTAGCACAGCGAGACTCCGGCGCATTCTCCTCTCGCTGAGGATTAGTGGTCTCCTTTGTTGTGTTTATGGGTCAGTAAGCAGGAGAGGGAAGCCCTTCTCCGCTGTTTGGCCTTAGAGCATCCATCCTGGCAGGGAAACCAGAGCAGTCGGGGCTTCATTGAAATTCTCCTCTCATTAGCTTTGAGTTCATTTGACTCTATTTAGCCGTTCTTGATAACTTAGCGATACAACACGGGGCGAATGAAGTGAAATCTGAAAGGAGGAAGAGCTCTAACAGCAAGCTGGCCCAGTGCTACAGCAGCGTGAAGGTCCTCCATGTGCACCTATGAAGCGCTACGACGCGTTATGTAGCATTACTCTCTCCCAAGTCACTCTTGCGATACTGTTTCCTTTCTACTGTATAGGCCATTTTTAGCTCTGTGCCTTTTTGGCCAAGCGGCAGGAGCTGTAACAGGTCGAGGGCATTTCCTCTAGCGAGGGCCGAGTGTGTGAAGGGTGTGCTTGCTGAAGTGTGTGTGTGTGTGTGTGTATGTGTGTGGGCGTGCTGCTCCAGGCAGTGATTGATGAGAAGGGGGACCCTAGCTCCCGTCTACCCAGTGTCCCGCTCCACATTGCTGTAGCCACGGCACCGCCCACCCTGGAGACGGACCTCCGGCGGGCCACACACCGGATCTCCACCGGAGCTCGTGTGAAGCAAGTCAGGATGCCGGAGGGAAACACACACACACACACACACACACACATCAGCACACACATCAGAAGTGACCCACATGCATGTCCATCTAACTACAGATGTCACATGTCCAATGTCCAGACAGGAAGCAGCTGAGTCGCTTCGTTAGTTTGCTCAGTAATGCTGATGTGTGTAAAAATTAGGCTGGCATTCACGAGTGGCATCTCTGAGCTTCAGACGGTGGACACACACACACACACGAAACACAAACGCTGGCCCCACAGTCGTTCAGAGTCTTGAAAAGAAGACCACGTATCACTTCCTTCCCCACTAATAGGCTCAGGAAGAATAAATGAATAATGTTCCCGAGATGGTTACTTCAGCATATCACACCACCCTGAAGCATATGCGAGACTCTCTCTCTCTCTCTCTCTCTCTCTCTCTGAAATCTGAACCATGTGGCCGAGTCGGCCACACTGTTCCCATTACTGCGCCACGATACAATATGTCCCCCTTGAAACATGTGACTCTGCTTTTGTAGTTCCACACCATCAACTCAGTCAAAATAACTTGGATGAAAATTTGAGACAAACAAAAAAAGAAGAGAGTGCAGTCGTCAGCCGTACTCACTTGTACAGAGAGGCTCTCTGTAATTACAATGATCTCTTCAGAACGCTGTGAGCGGCCTGTTTATTTATAGTGTATGGGCCCTCTGTAGTTATTTAGGGCTTTTTTGAGGCTTCTGTCCTTTTTGGTTAGGAACAGTGAGTATGTTGGAAGTTACTTTAGTTTTAACATGGGAGCCAGAATGAGCTTTGTACAGTTTGTACATGGGTTTGTACAGAGGCATGTGTCTGCTTGTGTTAATAATGTTATGTGAGCCTGTGGGTGAGGATGTTTGTGTGTATATGAATATGTGTGTGTGTGTGTGTGTGTCTTCCTGTCTGCGTGGGTGAATGAATACACTAATGTCTGCATGTCTCTCTTCCTGCCCCTCCCCCACAGTGCTGCTGACGTGGGTGAACTGCTCCAGTGTCCGCTGGGCAACACGCATCCAGGATTTCTTCACCATTGGAAAGCTGCTTGCACTTGTACTCATCATAATAGTGGGCATGGTACAGATTTGCAAAGGTATGTATGTGTGTGTGTGTGTGTGTATTAGCAAAGCAACCTCTGCTGTAGTTCACATAGGGTGTATAGTTATAGTGCACAAAGCCCATATTACCTATATTGAACCCTTAACACGAATTTGGTCATGTCAGCAGGACGTGGTTGACAGCTTTGAACACGGTAGAATCAACAGTTTTCCCCAGATTGATCTTTTCTCACCTCCTGTAACCGTTGTCATGTGCGGAGCTGATAAGCACGCCCTGCGTCGCCCCCTCTGGGCGGGAAGCCTGTAACTCCACACAGCCTCAGGAACACTGCCATCTGCTCCTTCACACTCTCTCTCTGTCTCTCTCTCTCTCTCTCTCTAGACATATGCTACATCCTGCCAAGAAATGGCTTGTTATTCATGATAATAAGTGACATTTTTTACTGAACATTGTGTTTCTTTTTCAACCAACCATGAATTAAAGTTTAATTATAAAGTGTTAAAAATTATTTATTAAAGTTATAATAAATTATAATAAGGTTTACAGTTAAAGTGACTTAACAGAAAGGTACATAACAGAAATGACAAACTTAAATCATTTGTCTCCCTTCATGGCCCTGTGTGTGTGTGTGTGTGTGTGTGTGTGAGAGAGAGAGAGAGAGAGAGAGAGTGCATGCAGAGGGAAACCTGTCACACACAGCTGCGGAGTCAGTTTCAGTCAAACAGCTCCAATCTGACCTCAAAATATTTCTCTCTTGCTGTGTGTTTCTCCTCACTGCAATAAAAATGTTTAGCTTTAATATAATGCTCGTTGTTTTTCTGATTTTCAAGAAAAAGACGACTGAAAACTTGTTGGCCCTACATAATTTTATTTGTGATTGTAAAGAATTCATTACTGTATTGTACAGAATACATTCATAACTATATCTCAAAGATGATGTTTTACACACTTTCCAGTAAATGTGTGGTATACAGGGACTTAAGCGTCCTCTGTCCCCACCAGCTCCTGGTGCTACAGGCGGAGTGAACACTAGTCTTTCCCAAGCAACGTCAGGCATTTACTGGCTCCTGATGGCCTCTTCCAATATTGACATGAGAGTCATTGTCTCATTGTTTTATTCCACGTTACTGCATCTTTGGAAAAAAATGCCTCCATTAAGGAGAGAGGCCCTTTTATTGCTGTCATTAGAAGTTACTTCATCGCTGATACTGTTACAGCACGGTGGGGGTTACCATGGAGGCTTCGCATATGGCCAGGCCAGCTTGAACATACTCTGTAGTGCTGTAGTCATGGTTACAGTATGAATCAGTTTTGTCATGAGCTTTGAGTCAGACAGTTTTATCACTAAGATCGGTAATACTGAATACCTGAAGTGAAGTTTCAATTAATTCTAACCAATCAGAGATCATCAAAAACAGGTTATGACTTTGTTTAGTACTTGGCTTATTCTGAAGAAATTCTCAAAACATTCTTCCTAGGTGAAAGGGGAAGAGAATTGACGTGGAGAGAATACAAGACACGGTGGTAGAAAGTCAAAAGGGTCTTTGATAGGTAGTGGGTAGGGGTAGTGGAAGGATTATTCACAACACAAGAGATTCTAAAGCCTAGATTAACAAGCCACTTAGGTGAATGAATGAACCCTACAAAGCCATATAATCCTTACAGGATTACATAAGAATCTGCTTGGTGTAGGATATCTCGTTTCCTGCCTCTTTCTCATCTTTTGTGTTTATATAATGTCTCCTACGAGGTTTTTATTTATTCTCTCCACTTTGCTGGCTGTGGTGCGTCATAACCATCGTGTCAAGTTGTCGAGTCGTTCTGAACATTTACTGCAGTGTAAAGTGTAAACCCCGCTGTTCTCTGGGCATCCGTTCCCTCCGCAGGCCACTATGATGCTCTGGAGCCCCAGACAGCGTTCGAGTTCATCCGCGAGCCATCGGTGGGCCAGATCGCCCTGGCCTTCCTGCAAGCCTCTTTCGCCTTCAGTGGATGGAACTTTCTCAACTACGTCACGGAGGAGGTGGTGGAGCCACGCAAGTAGGTGGTGTCTCCCCAGGCCCTCCCTTCACCTTCCACCCAGACACCAGGCCCCACCCCCTGAGGGACTCTTAAAGCTTACCAATGTGGCGCTGAGAACCTGTTATTCATAGCCAGGGGCATTATTATTGGTTTCATACCTGTTTCATGCCTGTTTATTGGACTGGTAAACAGACGGTCTTAGTCTGTCCGAATGGTAAACTATTATGTCTTGAAATAAAGTCATTGCACCATGTGAGAGTGGCAGCAAAGTGTCTAGAATACTGGTTTACTCAAATCCACAAACACAGAAACAATATACAGACACACATGATACACACACATAGACAACACAGATAAACACAGACAAACACACAAATATGTACCCATATGTTTTTTGTACATACATGTTGGTTTGCAAGCTAAAATTCCGTGTGTGTGTGTGTGTGTGTGTGTGTGTGTGTGTAGGAATCTGCCGCGTGCCATCTACATTTCTATTCCTCTGGTTACACTGGTGTACACACTGACCAACATCGCCTACTTCTCCTCCATGACCCCCGAAGAGCTGCTTGCATCCAATGCCGTTGCCGTGGTGAGTGACTCTAAGAGAGTTGGCGAACTCTGGTTCAGTTCTCTGGCTATCATGATGTAGGAGCCATCTAACTGTACCATGTGTGCTGTGATTGGCAGACTTTTGGGGAGAAGCTACTAGGGATGTTCTCCTGGGTGATGCCCATCTCTGTGGCTCTGTCCACGTTTGGAGGGATCAACGGCTACCTGTTCACTTCCTCAAGGTGAAAATAAAACACCCCTTGATCAGTCTCAGGAGGCAGACTGTAATTGTGCTGTCACGTTGGATTGCTGAGGTTCTTCCTCTGCCACCCAGGCTGTGCTTCTCAGGAGCCAGAGAGGGCCACCTGCCCTACCTGCTGGCCATGATCCATCTGAAGAACTGCACACCCATCCCGGCCCTCCTAGTCTGTGTAAGAAACGTCTCACACACCAGGGCGTCACCTTCATCTCCTTTGCAGCTTTAGGACACACACCTGTGTACTTAATCAAAACACACACGACTACACAGTCAAAACACACACATACACACCTTTCTATATAGTAAAAACAAACACAAGAGGCTCAAATACATAACAGTTCAATGCAAGCTGTGTAAATGATGTATTTATATCCCTCTTATTTATATCCCCCTCTCTCTCTCTCTCACTCTCTCAGTGTACTGCAACCATAGTGATCCTTTGTATTGGTGAGACCCACAACCTGATCAACTATGTGTCTTTTATAAACTACCTGTCATATGGTGTCACCATCGCCGGACTGCTGTACTATCGCTGGAAAAAACCCAAACTCGTCAGACCAATTAAGGTGAAAGAAAGTGAAAGAAACCTTCCTTGTGGGGAGCTTCAGCATTAGTTTGCTAATCCACATTTTATGAGTTGGAAGATGTGCTTCCTTATTCCAGTATTCTTTTCAGGCCAGCAAGGTTCACAGCGGTGAGCTGACTCTTAAAGTCTTCATTTGTGTCCTGCTGTGTTTATATGAGTACTGTAGTTGTGCTGTGTGATGTCAGTTTTGTTCTAACTTCCAGTAATGTGGGAAAGTGTCTGCAAATGGCTGCATTTATAGAAGACGCTCTCTCTCTCTCTCTTCCTCCCTCCCTCTGTGTAGGTGAATTTACTGGTTCCCATCAGTTACCTGGTGTTTTGGGCTGTCTTGCTGGGCTTCAGCCTGTACTCGGAGCCCGTGGTGTGTGGAATGGGCCTGGTCATCATGCTCACCGGCGTGCCCATCTACTTCATCGGAGTGCAGTGGGCGGACAAGCCGCGGTGGATCTACATGGCAGTGGGTGAGGGAGGCGTCTTCAGCCCAACTCCCACACTGCCCATAAGGCGTGGCTCTGCAGGCTGGGTAGGATCCAGGCCATGTGTGTCCAGTCAGCGTCAGGCTCCAGTAGGATTTCAGCCAGCTGTGCTTTAAGGAGGGACGGAGTGAGCAGCAGGCGTACCACTGTTCATCGTGGGGAAAATGTCCTTATTAAGTTGAAAGTCAAGCAGATTAAGTGACTGGTGTTTTTTGAAAGACGACACACACACCCTGATATTAAATGACCAGTAGCTTGAAAAGGTTCTGTTTTCTTCATCCATATTTGGGTGTAAGAGTCAGTTTTTGTGTTTGTGTGTGTGTGTGTGTTTCAGAGCGTGTGACATATCTGGGGCAGAAGCTATGCTACGTCGTGTTCCCTCAGGACGACCCCTCTGAGACGGAGCCTCTTACGGAGAAGTCGGAGCTCTGAGCATTCCAAACATTCCAGGGAAACAAATCCCCCACTTCACGATTCCGACAAACACAAGCAAGCGCGAGAAGACGCCGTATCTTAAGTTCCGTTAAGTGTTTTTTGTTTGTTTCCCCCAGTATGGAGCACACGTCCTCCATGGTGCTTTAGGTGCCTGATGTTACGCACTAGACACGAACGCCTGGCAGAGCAAGTCTGACTTGTCTTCTGTCTTTCCATCGTCCCGCCATTTCTCGTGCAAACCCTCTGTGGTTCAGAAGGATCCAGTTCCCTCTGCCCTGCTCTCACTCCTGCCAAGAGGCCACTCCCTTTAGGATATACTGTGCATGTACTTCCCTTTGCAGTGCAGTGTGTGTGTGTGTGTGTATGTGTGTGTGTGGTGTAGGAGATATAGCTCTGTGATATTCTTACCCTATGTAGTGTAAGAGCATCAATGGCATAACATGGTGTGTGTTTATAATTGGTCTATAAGTCTAGTCTATAATAGGAATTGTTAGCTCTGTATCAGGTGTCCTTAAAGAATCCTGTCTGTTCCATTAACATGGTGTAGATATTTCATCATGATACACAGGAGCAACCACGTGTCGTGCTTTTGCAGGGTAAGTGTTGGTTGTGCCCAAAGTGCAAATGGTGAGTGCTGTTTCTAATAACAGTTTTATAACAGTAAGGTCTTATCTGTATAAAAATAACAGTCTTATCCATACCATGTGGAAGAGGGTGTAAACACACAAAGTGAAGCAAAATACATTAGTTAGGCCTTCTAGATGACTATTACTGTTAATGAATATGCTAACAACTCTTGGGAATGAGTGCAACATTTTAGTGTCATATCGTCCATAAGATATATGCTACTCCTGCTTTTGCGCTATTACAAGATGTTTTATAATTAAATAACTTTTATTTTGAGGTATGTATTTTTACATTTAAGTATCTTCCAACAAAATGGCTCTTAAGAGCACATTTAAATTTTTTTGTCCAATCATCAAGTTATTTGTTTTCAGACGTGTAGTCTGAACAGGAGCTGCTGCGTTGTGGTATTTGTGATTCGTAAATGTTTTCTGTGTAGGGATTCTGTTGTAAAACATAGAAGCAAAAGGGGTTTTTAGTTTTGAATTAAGGACACCTGATGTGTGTGTGTGTGTGTGTGTGTGTGTGTGTGTGTGTAACTGGTGGGTGGAGCTCAACTAACCAGGCCTTTAAAATCTACACATCCAGCCGTGTGCTTCTCAGAGAAAGTGCACTTGTGCAAAGCACAAATAACCGCATAGTCACTTTAACATGATGTTGTAGTTTAGTGAACAAAGCCCAGTGAACGACGCATCATTACGGATCTATGCAACCTGACATGTTTGTACACTTTATCAATGCTGTCGTCCTGGCGATGTGCCTTTACCTCAGGCACTGCTCCATCCACTCAAAGTGCCGGAGGAAGACCGCGGCATTCCCGCCGCTGCCATTCTGACCCAGGCCCAACCCTGCTGAGTGTCTAGTAAAGGTGGCTGGCTCTTAAAGAGACTTGTATGGAAGTATAACAAACCCAGAATAGCTCTTATACCCACTAATGCACTTAAATAACCAGTGTGTGCTTTTATGATGGCTGGTTGGCCATGCTGAGGAATGTGTACGGGGACTAAAAAGTGACACACTCCTTTGTTATAGACTGCAGCAGTGTTGTCAAGTATCGGTCTGCTCCCAAACGGGTCCCCATGCCACTTAGATCCCTCCTACGGTTTACATCATGACTGGACACAATTAATCTAAAGCTTTTACAACCACTGCATCCTATAACCAGCTGAAGCTGAATTATTGTTCACATCTCACTGCCCAGACTGTCTGAATCCGGTGTACTTTTTTTTTTTAGAGATCTTGTAATGGGAGTCTCGGTAGTTGCTCGCCCCCTGCTGTTCAGACCTGCACATGACATGAAAAGACCAGGCCACACCGTTCTCTCTCTGTCTCTCTCTGTCTCTGTCTCTCTCTCTCTCTCTCTCTCTCAGGCTGACGGCCAGCAAGTCCCCAGTCTGTGATCAGGAGTCCCACTATAATACACCCAGCAGCTTAGCAGCACTTAACTGCATTGTTGAAATTCACACAACAATGCAGACTTAAGATGTGTAAATACTGTTTAAAGTTCCAAGAGAGAAACACCATTCCTGAGGCAAACTGAGTGTGAGACATTCAGAATATTTGCTATGAATATGCATATTTTTTGTCTTTTTTTTGTAAAAGATGTACAGGATGCCTATGCATAACAATAAAACACATTAAACTTACTTCTGAATAGAAAGTAGGACTGGTAAGTACATGTGTGCATGTACTTTTGAAAATTAAAGACTCCATGTAAACGTTGATGTTTGACTCCCCACAGAGGAGCAGTTTGTACGCTGCATTGGAACAAACTGGCTGGCTCACAAATGTACAGATGAAACACAACAAAACTGTTACTGCAATGTTCAGGCTGCAAAGCAGTAAAATAACCTGCATAGCTCAGGATTTCCTGCCTTCACCACAAACCTGTTCTGCCATCTACTGGCTGTATTTTTTCATTACACCCTGTAGCCAAATGATTATATTGCTTCCAGTGATTATTGATTATTTTTATCTGTTAAATAGTCATTTGATGACATGCAATGGACAGTGGGTTACTTGATGTGAATACAAAAACACACATATGGAGCAGCTCATGCTGTGCTCTCTTGGTCCTGACATAATAAAAATGAAGTGTGGTTTGCCTGTATAAAGATTCCCATGTAAAAGATCCTTTTATGAGCCAGTTCCAGCGAGCCGATCACAAATGTATGTAATTCTCAGCACAAATGACACGTTTGTGAAATGCAGGTGACCTGCAAGTGCTGGTACTGATCTGTTTTCATCACTTGCGCTACGTGCCTTTCCCGTTCCCTGTGAAGTCAACAAGAAGGAAAGGCACTGTTGTCAAGAGATTGTTTATGAAAACATGAGCATTCATATCATTATTCTGTCTTTCTCTGTTTCTGACTATGGAAATTAAAACACACAGCAGTGCCATTGCTGTTGGTTTGTTCAGCGCTGAAAATCAATAGGCTATAATAACATGAGTCACACGGTAGCCGGATGAAACTAAAATCACGTGCTCCCAGTATTCTAGGAAACCAGATTACTGGGGTTCAGCAAGCTGCTATAAAACGCATGCAGAATACAGTGCCCTAGGACATGCTTCATAACCCTTCATAACCCTTCCCTCACATTCTCACCACCTGACCGCCTGATAATGAGTGGATAATGAGAAATTGGACTTGGTATTTAGCTGTAGGCATGGGTTTGGTCATTACCTGATTTGTTGATTCAGGTGTGATAGAAAACATTAACTCTGTCAGTGGCCCTCCAGGACAGGCAGGAGAAAACACTACTGTTCCCTATTTCATCTGAATTATGATTATCCTTTGCCGTTAATAAGTTGGTCTGAAGTGATAATGAAATGCTTGTTTTTAATGGAGACTTGAAGAAACAATAAAATGTACAGCACATCATTTACAATCAGGCTCTCAATTGCAACCTTTTAACCTTTTAAACACAACCATACAAATAGAACCAAAGTCAGAGTAACAGATTAACATTCGCATTGTTTCCATAATTCATTGCAAAAGGCATCATATCACTGTCATCACCATGGAAACAAAAAGTCCACCGTCTCCAACCAAGCACAGTAAGACACAGGAAGGTGTGTGTCCTAGTCTCCCTTTCCCACAGTCAAACACTGGATCGTCATGTGCTACATGGCTTCAAATGTCTGTGGTTTTCCCACCTGAGCACTTGGCAAGTGGTTTTGAGTCCTAGTTACCATGACAACAGAGATCCTGTTGGTTGTCATAACAGTGTATTTTTATTTTGTAGGTGAGATTTGTATACATATCTACTAAAAATATATATGGTTCAAATGAGTAATACCCAAGAAAATGAACAGGAAGATTAATGGTGTTATTTGTCACTTCTTTAGAGGTACACAGTTCAACGGTGGTACATCTATGAAATGAATAATCCAGGTGTAAACATGACTAATGAGAACATCTGGAAAGCTGCAGGACAATATTTAGGCAACAAACAGAAAACTAAGCTGCATTTCCTTAATGGCTTACAGTGGTTCTGTAAGACTTTTATTCCTGAAAACTCAAAGAGACTCGGTCTTTAGTGGCAACAGTATTGGTTGGCTGAAAGTGCATGAAGTCTCCAATGGCACATTATCTCAGACTCTCATTCTCAGGCGTAGCCAGTGCACATCCAGTATCAGCTGCCTTTCCCCACTCTAAGGGCATTCCGACTGACCCGGGTGAATGTCAGGGGGAGAGAGAGAGCTATTAGCCTACGAACCTGCCCAGGGCATGAATGATCCTGTCCTCCCCCACACAGGGTGTGCAACCTGGAACCTGCAACATTACGTTCAAATGCCAGTGAGCATGAGGCAGTAGTGGCCCTGATGTAAAGCACTTGGTTAAGTCATTCTTCCACAGCCTGTGAACCAAGGCCCTGTTTACACAGAGGTAAAAGAACAAAGAGCACCCGCATTACAGGTTGGCTGTGTCCGCACTGTAAATTAATTCGGTTCCCACATTTGCGTCCACAATACGACGTGAATTCAGTAGCATTTTTTCCCTGGAAATTTCCTTCTCCTTTTCCTTTATGCAGACCTTTGATTCAAAAATTCAGACCTGGTGTTACTTCACTACGGCAGTAAGACCATGACAAATCCATGACAAACTCTTTTCATTTGCTGGTCATAAATGTGCATTATGTCCACACCCTCAACCAATCACAATCGAGTATCCAGCAAAGCAGAATTTAAAAAGCATCTTCAGAGCACTTATGTAGCTTATATGTGGTTAGAAGGAATAGGATAGTTCAACTGATTGCTGTTCTAAGAGTTTAGCACAGAGCAGCCTGATCTTAAGTGTCTGGTACCACTAAACACTATTTCACCTTTCCCTTTACTTTAGTTATTTCACATAGCTCCATTTTTCTCTTCTTCCCCAAGTAATCAGACCCATGTGACAGAATCTAAGCTCCACGATATACATACAATCACATCACATTCAATGACACTGATATACCCACAAACACCTACATTAACCTGGTTAGAAATAAAATATTTCTTAAGCAGGGACAACCTCAACCACCCACTCCACAAAACTCCAATTAAAACAACCAACATCTTTTTGGATGCTGTGTCAGCATGTCAACACATTATTGAATGGGTGTGGGTGATGAGCTGATGTTAGTCACACACATTGACCTTTGGCCTTTAGTCAGTTCCAGCAGCTAGAGTCAGAACAGACACATTAAAGAAAGCAAGTGTATGTTAGTGAGAGAGAGAGAGAGAGAGGAGGGGGGGAGAGAGAGGGAGAGAGAGATAGAGAGCGGGGGAGAGAGAGAGAGGCACAATTAAATTAAATGACCTAGCTGGAGCGATCAAAATGCTGACTCAAATTTGATTTAAACCCTTTCTTTCACCATAAAGTTCTACATCCTTCCACACATTCACTCTTTCCCTCCCTCCCCCTCTGCAGCTGAAAAACTTACATCATCAGTAGCTGACTGACTGCCAGCAGGCACATCTCGTTCATGTCACTTCATCCGAGAACTGCTCCTGGAACAGTTTCGGAATGGACGCATGCGCACACAAACCACCGTACATTCCCTGAGAACTCCCTAACAGGAAACTGACTGACCAGTGTTCTGCCCTTCAGACTCTGAACAGTCAAACCTACATTCAGTCCTGAAGCACATCTGTCCTGCATTGTATTGTTCCAATACACCTTATTCAGCTCACAAAGGACTTAACAATTACCCAGTGACTTCTATATACATACTATGGCAATGTGTAGTGACAGTGTTCATTCTAAATAGCAAAATACAAGGGGGAAAGAGGTCTCTATTCTGTTTGAAGCCATTATCAGATTTGCTAGCCATAGGGTTTACTGGTGTATACATTACTGTTAGCGTTAGCAACATGGTCACCTTTTTTCACCTGCTTACTGTTATTTATAATCTCACATAGTACAACCTTGCCAGAGGCTTTAGAACTGAGAAACATACAGCTCATATTCAGAACCCGCTGAGCTTAAGAAACACTTGAGCAATACATTTCTAACACATTTTCTGAGGGTGTAAATGATCGCGCCATGGGACAGCATTCGTAAAGTAGGATATCCCACGCTACATTAAGGACTCACAGCAGTACAGACTGACAAAGGACAGCACAGGCGTACTGCAGGACAGAAGATGGAGATTAAGTATTAAGTAAGTATTAAGCATAAATGTAAAGATTAGTCCCTCAGTGCCCTGCTCGCATCCTGCAGTACAGGAAAGGCCTCGACTTCTGAAATTCCTGAAGTAAACAAAAAAAGCAACATAACAAATGCTTTGCAGCTCGTCACAAAACTCTTCAGTGATCTATATCTGCAAAGGTTCAGGAGTCGAGAGTTTTAAGCACTGATATGGCTATGCAAAAACAGCGTACTTGTTTTAAACAAGACGAGTCAAGCTTTAAATCTAGTCTGTGGGATCAGAATAGCAAATTCTAACAACACTCCTCACCTGAACATTACTGCATTCAGTCAGCAAACACAGGTGGTGAGAAATGACACATAAAAGTAACAGTCTAGAACACACACAATTTTTATGGCTTCCAAACTTGATTCATTTCTAATTTTAATCTACCTGTTAATGACATTAATTGTACTGAGAGAATATACTGTATAACTGAATATTTACTGCAGACATAGTGGAATTAGCCTAGCCTGCAGAGACAGGAGACACATCTTAAAGGGGAAGTTCAACCAAAATCACATCTAGCACTCAACAGATGTTTCATGGATGTGTTCTAGAAGTGTTAAACTGTCAATACTATCAAGCATTTTTTTCACTACCACTGAGTATTTTGTCAAAATGGTCAACATTTTCCCATTATGATTTGGTCCATTCCATAGACTATATATATTTATATCCAGTATTTTCCATTCCTGAAGGTTTGTAGCTTAGGGCTGCAGGAGGCAGAACAAAATGCTGCATTTTGATTGGTTGAAAAACAGGAAATTGCATCACTGCATGGTCCTTGACGGTATTTTTGTTACTGTTGAATTAGCTGTTCTGCAGTTACCAACATGAGGTGCACCCGGAAACTACAATCAGTATGACTCCCTGATTATGGCTAAAATTGATATGGCATGATGACAGCATGTTCAAAGTGATCTCTATCAAAAATCTTCCTCTCATCCATACTCTTCAGAATTGACTGGGATTTCTTTAGCAAAATAGTGAATACTACCTGCTCTGTAGCCAAAAGCAGCAGTCCAGGCATAGCATAAATCAATGAATGCCATATTGATACATCCTACTACCATCAATACAAAGTACTGATATTTCCAATCCAAACAATTCCCTTTGAGAATCAATATTCACATAAAAACAAGACTATCAATGTGACATCTGATTCTGAAAAAGTGAATAAAAATTTAAATGTAGTAATTGTGTCAGAGAGTAAATATTCTCATAGTACCTTACACTTCTAAACATCACCTAGTCTAAAAGCTGCTCAAAGTGATTCTCGTGTAGGAGAAATCACTTCAAACACAAACCAGAGAGAAGCAGCAGTGATGAGTTTTGACTCGGTCCCTGCAGCTGCCTATCTGATCCCATCTGATGAAACAGGTTCAAACTCAAGTGTTGTTTTTCTTGAAATGAAGGTACGACAGACATCATTTAAACAAGTATGTCCTGTCTATTTGGAGCACAACAGGCAATACTGGTGTGAGAACGCCAGACTTGTGAAAACTCAAAATGAGATTCTGGGTCAAAAAAGTAAATAAATAATCACAAAGATTTCCCGTTTGTTTGTATACAAGAAGACTTAGCATCATCGATACTGATGTTACTATGTCAGGATATACCTTGTTATCCAAATGGCAACTACTGATACTTTCCAGTTCTGGAAACAACAGGGAGAAATTTTGGCTTAAATGTGGGTCAGAGCAAAATTATTTTAACATTTCTAAACCAATCCAAAGCCTTATGAAGGCTGCCATCTACTAGCAAAATGACAGGAGGTTTATCAGATGTTCACTCTGGCTACAGCTAACGGGTGAGCATCTGGCAATGAAGCTAACATCATCTGAAAGTTTAAATAGCATAATGTTATATCAGTTATATCATTACATTCCATTTTCACAAGACAGACCGAGCACAATGTCAGTAATGATATTAGCCTGGTGTTAGTCTTGATGGTCTGTAGTTCACATTAGCCTACATAGATCTTAATACTATATAACAGCCAATCCTGTATTTCTAGGCTCAAACGCTGGAGTCATTCGGACACTCATCAACAACCATCAGCTACTTGGGCAGAATAGGTCTACAGAACACAGTTAGCATTAGCCATTCCTTAGCCCTTCATCAGTAGTCCGGTTCTGTCCGGTTCTGACCACAGGACCACTGCTGATGGTAGTGATGCCGACCCATGTACAAATCCAGCAACTTTGCCTAATAAGTTTGTACCATTTTAACATTCAGTCAGTGTCACTGATGTGTTGGCCTTTTGATGGCAGAGTTAGAGGTATGCTTATATACTGTGCATACCAACAGATGGTCTACTGTCCATAACTACAATTATAAAAAGCACCAGTAAGATTGGTGCACCTAATAAACTGGCCAATGTGTTGGTATAATGTATGTGTTTCAAATAATGTTGCTCTGGTGAGTACATTTTTATAAACACTATTAAAATAGGGCATGAGGCCAGGTTACATACATCAGTCTGGGGAGCCCCAGTCATGTGTGTCCTGAAAAAACAGAACACATGTGTGGTCATGGGACAACAAAACATAGCCACAATCTGTCTGTGCTTGTAGTGGTGGTCCGTGACCTTCTGCTGAGCGTGTATGAAGGGACACTGATGAAGGCTCCTCAGTGCACACATGGAATATCATCCTCGTCTTCTTCACTACTTGTGAGTCCGCAAGGTGTCCCACTTAGCTTGTCAGGTTGCCTCCCCTCGGACCACTCGGGGCGGCTGTCAAAGCAGGAGACTAAGAGCTGAGTGGCGGAGAGTGAGTCAGTGGGTGGATTTGCACGTGTGTTCGTGCAAGTGTCTGTTTCTTTGTGTGTCAGCGAAATTGTTTCTTCCTCATTCTGGCTGCTGGTGGATGTGGGTGTCTCGGGGGAGGAGGCAGGAGAGATGCCCATCAAGGAGTAACGTTTGACAGCCACACCTCCCAGCTCAGCTGCCAACCCCTGCACAGCCTTACTGGACACTCGGGGCCGGAACGCCCTGCGTGAGGGTCCATCCGGAGCTCCACGCCGGCCTTCCCTGTCTCTACGCTCTGGTGAGGGTGTTTGATTGGCCAAAAAGGACCGCCCCCTGGCCCCTGCAGGTGCTGGAGACATGTCATTATAATCCTCATCTTCATCGTCCAGAGTGTCGGAGGCGGAGCGCGGTGAGGTGGGCGAGGGTGGAGAGAGTGGCGAGTCGGTTTCAGGTAAGCACAGCGCCTCCACATGCGCCTGCAGTGCTAGACCCAGAGCAGCACTGGAGCAGGGGGAGGGGCTAAGCCCGGCAACCCGGTCTGACTCCCCTGCCCCCGGTCCCGCCCCTCCAGGCCCCTCCACTGTGCGGTAGCCATGGAGCCCCACCACAGGGTGGCCTTGAGAGCGGCTGTGGCCGTGGCCGGGTGGGGTGAGGAGGGGGATGTGACCACGCGGGCGACTCCCCCGGTGGAACAGGCGGCTCCAGAGACGGCCCAGCCTGCGGCGAGACGCTGCACGCCGGGAAGAGTGACGACGGATCTGTCTGCGCATGGCTGAGCGGAGATTCTGCAAGACAGACACCTGAGGGGGAGGAGGGCGGAGAGAGAGAGAGAGGGAGAGAGAGGGGGAGAGGGAGAGAGAGGGAGAGGGAGAAGAAACAAGAGAGAAAGAGAGAGAGAGAGAGGGGTTTTGTTGAATTGTCAAACCTGTCAGTCATACGAAACATTTTTTCTAATTTCCACAGAGATGGTCTTTTCATCTCAGATGCAAATCAGTTGCTAGCGAGAAAATGTTCGCTCACACGGAGTTCTGAGATAAGCTAGTGTGGTGTTGGCTGAGGGAGATGCAGCTCTCAGCTCTCCCCTTACAAGGCTGCCTGCGATCATCACCTCCTCACTGGGGCTTTCTCCCACTGCTCCTGTCTCTCTGCAGCCCAGACAAGAGCTGAGAGCATTGCAGAAGAAGCTATTCTATAGATCTTGGGAAATTCATGCTAGTATAATAGTACTGTATATGGTGCATGTATATATATTTGTGTTTGTGTGTGAATGCATGTGTGTGCGTGTGTGTGTGTGTGTGAACATGAGGATGATAATAACAACAGCACCAGCAGGGGGGCAAGGGGCAGGTGGTGTGGTCAGGGGGCAGGGGGTGTGGCCAGAGGGCAGGGGGTGTGGTCGAGGGGGGGGGGTCATGTGGTTTTCTTGTGAATGTTCAGGGGAAAATGTAATCATTATCAGTGCTAATAGGAGAATGAGGAGGTATAATCAGTTAAACAGGAAATAACTGAGTCCATAACCTCCAGGTAATGGCTGGCACAGAAAAGCAGCCTCATTCCATGAGCAGTACACAGCGTTAGCTACAGAAACCCTCAGGACATCACACAAAATATGCTCATGTGTTCAAGGGCTGGGGGAACATGAGGGTTTGCACTGCCATTAAACTGTAACGGTAGGGTGGTAACACACTGTAGTATGGTAATGCAGAACCGTTACCAAAGGTTACTCAGACATAAACGCCTTCTCCTTCCTCTCCCGTGTGTTTGTCAATTTATTAATGTCCATCAGTTTTTGTCATCAGTCTTTAACACACACACAGTCCTACAACTACAGACCTGGAGCTTTTGAGTGGGACAGTTCTCTATATTTGTCACTGATTGACTCAGTTTGTGTATGTGTGCGCGTGTGTGTGTGTGTGTGTGGGTGCATGTGTGTATGCCTGTTTAGGATTGCGTACCTGATTAGGATTGTAAGCAGGAAAGTCCTCCACTGGAGGTATGAGACCCTGAGCAATAAGCTGACCGTAAGAGGGCGGAGCCTCTCTTTGAACAAACTCCGCCTCAAGCCTGGTCATTTGCGTTTCAAACGCTCTGGAAACAGACGGGAAAAAGGGAATAGTGTGAAGGAGAGACGGAATCAGGGGTCAGGGGTCAGAGGTCTGCATGCAGAAGAGCCAATATACTGGGGGAGATGAGTGATGCTCATTGCTGTGATATTTGCAGCACATCTGGAACACATCTGGCTGCAGTGGCTGGGACGCCACCCCACAGCCAACGCTGCAGGACACACAGGTCTGCTCACTGCTCACCACGCCGATCACAAAGAATGTCACCTTGGCAGATTTTCTGGACCTCTGGTAAACTGCGTTTAACTACTAACCCTGTGTGGATTCCTGTCATTCCTGTCAGTAAGATCTTGCTGGCCCTGAACGCAACATTTAATTCTGTTTGTAGGAAAACCAAGGCAATGCCATTACTGGCTAAATATAGCCACCCAGAGCCCATCAGCAACAGTGAAGTCTCATTTATGCCCCCTCTCTCCATCTTTCTGTCTGTCTCCTCTCTCTCCCTCTCCACCTCCTGCTCTCTCTCTCTCTCTACCTCCTGCTCTCTCTCTCTCTACCTCCTGCCCTGTCTCTTTCTCTTTTCTCACTTCTGCACTGCACATCAATAGTTGAATCAATAGAGAAAACCTGTGAGGCAGGATTATATTAGCAGATTCAGCTTATAACAGTTGAAGTTTGCTTTGTTTTGTTATTGATGTATATGTGTGAGAGAAAATGTGTGTGTGTGTGTGTGCGCGCGTGTGTGTGTGTGTGTGTGTGTGCGCTAAAGCGAATGAGAGACAGTGCACACTGGCACAAATCTACAAAGCCAAAAAGAGTGAAGGAAGAGGAGAGTAATGAGAGAGGGAAAAGAGACGATGTCAGCACACGCGGAGGATGAGAGGGGAGGGGGTAATGTGTGTGAGTGAGGGTAATAGAATACCAAACGGGGCTTTTAAGACCTGTTTTAAAGTAACTGTATGGAACAACTTAAATCACAAGAGGTGTGACTGTGAGAAAGTGTCACTATTTCATATTTGGAATAGTGAGAGAAAGAAGGGGGGAGGGAGAGAGAAAAAGAGAAAGAGGAAGGGAGAGAGAGAAACATGGGGAAGAGAACAAGAGAAAGCAGTGAGGGTGGGACAGAAAGAGATGGGGAGTGAGAGAGAGAGAATGAGAGAGAGAGAAAAAAAGAACAGCAAGACAAGCTAAAAGGGCGGAGGCCTCACCGGTACTCCCTGCTCCGGAGGGCGTAGAGTTTGAAGGCGCAGCCCAGGGCGATGACCAGGAGCAGGCCGCACACCAGACTCCCGATGAGCGCCGCCGTGATCACCTTGCGTGGCACGGCGGTGAGGCAGTCGCGCTCGTCGCTGCCATCCAGACAGTCCTCCTGCCCGTCACACCGCCACGTCTCGAAGATGCACAGGTTGGTGCCGCAGTGAAAGTTGCCCGGCTGGCACACCAAGCAGTTCTTCTCGTCCGAACCGTCCGGGCACTTCTTCTGGTTGTCGCAGCGCTCGGCCGGCGGGTAGCAGGTTCCCGCGCCACCCTCGCACGGGTACTCGCCAGGCGGGCACGGCGGGCAGCCCTCCTCGTCCCGGCCCCTGGGGCAGTGCCAGTAACCGTCGCAGCGCTGCTGCTGGGAGTAGCAGCCCTCGTCTGGCCCGCACGGGAACTCGCCCGGGAAGCAGTACCCCTTCACCTGCCAGGGGGGGCAGAGGGGAAAACATTGGTGCCACACCCACAGACATAGACACACACAGTGTGATTTCTGACATTAACACGCTGTAGGGAGCAGGCGGCCGGCCCACCTGGTATGAGGCGTTGAAGCCGTGCCCACTGCTGTGCGCCCTGGCGTGGTACAGCACACTCATCTGGCCCTGCGAGGACTCCAACACGGCCGGCCGCTGGTTGTTGTGGTGGGACAGACTCTGCAGCAGACGCTCCGCCCGCTCGCCAAGACCATCGTACACGCGGACGGAGTCGCCCACGCCCAGCTGCAAGTCCAACCGCAGGAGCAAGGGCTTCGGGTCCTGGGTGTGGGGTGTGGACGTGGGGGTGGGTTTGTGTGAGTGAGTGTATGAGGGATATGTGGGTGCATTTGGGATGTGGGCGCGTAACCAAAAATACTTCACAAAAATGCTACACTCTGTAAAGTGTATATTTTAAAAACCATAAAGCATATTATCCTGTAACTATGTTGGACACTCTCTGGAGTGTAAGGGCGTAAATACCCTCCCACCCTACCTGGGTGTCCAGGAACCAGGTGCAGTGCACATCCACCCCGCTGCTCCTGTTCGGCCGGAAGAAGTCGGGCGAGGCAAACGTCCCGTAGAAGTTGTCCAAGCGCTTCCCGCACGACGTGTCCGGGCAGAGGGCCTCATCGGAGCCGTCGGGACAGTCCCGCTGGCCGTCGCAGCGCAGCGCGGAGGGGAGGCAGCGCGTGGACTGGGCCAGGCTGCACTGCAGCGTGCCCGGAGGGCACAGGCCCGCCCGGGCGGGCGTGGCGGGCGGCGCGCAGCTCCGCTCGTCCGTGCCGTCACCGCATTCGTCCGGTCCGTTGCAGCGCCAGGAGCGCGGGACGCACTTGCCGTTGCCGCACAGGTACTCGTCACTCTCGCAGCTGCTCTGCCCCAGGCGGCCTGCGGACAGACCAGGACACACGGCCGCTCAGCCCAGCGCCGCGCCGCCCCCCCCACAGCGGCGGGAGGGAACACTGCCCCACCCTCATCTGTCCGCACGGGGATGGCTGACAGCTCGACAAAACAGCTAACCGCCATTATTGATTGAACATTATCCCAAAGCTGCACCTCCACAGCATGTGCTGATGAGCATACACACAAACCAAAACAACCCACAAGGAAGCCTGTGCAGAAACACACACACACACACACACACACCCTGAAGAGACGTACAGTCATGTCAGATAAACAGCTTAATCATCTATGCCATTCCAGGCATATTAGTCCTGGCTCACGAAACAGCAGCAGGGCTCTCTCACACACAGGAATGGATCACGTGGAAATTCACAAAGTGCTCTTCTTTACTGTATGTGTGTCACGAATCGTGAACACGCCACTTGTTCTCCCGCTGTTCTGTGCCACTGTTTCATGCCACGCCCACATCCACCTCTTACCGTGAGACACAACGACAGATCTGAACAGCCTCATCTGAATTCTAACTAGCCAACCCGATCTGTTCTTCCTCTACTCATCCTCCCTCAGGAGGAGATACCTCCCTCCCTCCCTCCCTTCCTTCTTATCCCGCTCTCTGCCCCTTCTCTCTGGTGGAATATTGCCACTTCAGTGTTGTGTATTCTATTGTTCATCCATCTGCCTGTTGTCCTGGTTATTGGACTTCCCTTCTGTACAAGGCCTTCCGCCTGTCCCTCAGAGACTGTCCAGATGCTGCCTTCCTGCTACGTCAGTGAACCAGACAGGCCATGAGAAAGACCCTCCCTCTCAGTGCTCTGAGCCGAAGACGACCAGCTAGTGCTCGGCAAAGTAACACCCTTATTTCAATGCCCCCTTTCTTGAGTGTTTCCTTTTGTTACAAAACTCATGTTTCTTCATCTTTTGTGAACTACAGAAATGTCTAGCACTAAATATAGTGATAGTATTCAATGTTAACCATAATTCTCCAGTTAATCCATTACTTACATTAATATGTACTTTGGTACCACCCCGGAAATACACATGATTACGTACACATTCACACATGTTTATACTCACACACACACATGCATATCAAAGTCTCGGGAAATGTGCTCTCACACACACACACAAACACACAAACAGATACAGACAGACAGACAGACACGCACAGGCACACTCCGGCCGTCTTCACTCACTGCGTATGTAGGAGAGGCGAAAGCCCTGGGCCAGTCCTGAGCTGTTGGCCTGCGAGTGGAAGTGGAGCCACACTCGCCCCCTGGTGGAGATGAAAGGAGGGGGCAGGCCTGAGCCACACACCCGGTAATCCTCCTTCCACGTGGGGCCCAGCAGCAGCCAGTCCCCTCGGCATCCGCCCGACTCCTCCACGTCAAAGCTGTGAAAGCTTCATGGGGACAAAGACAAGCACAGAACACTGGTGAGGACACAGTAAGAGGGGTCTGTTCAGGTAAAACCTCACAAAACTTAGGCTTGGGGTTCAGATCCTAGCTGCGCCATGTGCCGCCTGGAGCTGGGGAGACTTCGAGACGCATCGCTTGTTAATCATTGCAGCGTTACTGGTCTTCACAGTGCTGGTATGGCAGGAGAAATGTGCTCAGTTTGAAATACTAAAATGATGCGACTAACAAATCTCCTTTTTTGTTGTGCACCGTGAACATCGTCAATCTCAGACGAATCAGACTAGAGTTGAGCGGGAGTGACAACAAGGCACGATCCTACGGACGCCAGAACGTTTGGGCTGATGCTGCATTCAGCAAACAGGCATTTGTACAGCCGACAGAAAGAACACCGTTTCTCTCTGGAGTGCTCGAGCTGACATGACATCATTTTCAAAACAGTGAGAGAAAAATCGGGTGAGGGAGGAGAGAAAGACTAAATGACATGAGAGAGAAAGAAAGAGAGAGAGCAGTGAGAGGGAGTGAACGAGAGAGAAATGACAAGTGTCTGCAGTGCAGTAAAGGCATGGTCGTCTTCCTATTGAACAGATCAGGGAAGAGCCAACCACACACACACACACACACACATATAAGAACTGCCATTCAGCAGTAGCAGGCAGTAAGAGTGTTTTTAACAGCCTATAAAGTCCTGCTCTCGCTCTGGCCAGAGGCTCGTTACCCAGACCCACACTGTGCTGGGCTTATATTCCTCTTTCAGTGGAAAACCATGATTAACAGAGAAATTTAAGGTAGGACCATTTTAATCTACATCCACACAAAACTACAACATGAACTACTACTGTCAACTAGAGATTGACAAGGTACAGCATGAAAGCTATTGCAAGGGGGAGGCAGGATACCAGGTCAGACAGGGAATATCTATCATCCCCACACCCCAAATTTGACCCAAGACCCAAGCACCCATGCACCAAGCCCACCAGCAGAACTGTTGGCCTTAGGGAGATGCTAAGGGCCTGCAAACGACAGGAGATTAGGACATTAGGTCATTTTTTCCATTGCGTTAATGTGATATCTTTTCATTAGGACCAAAATCCTTGGCTGTGCCCCTGTACACACATGCCTTCCCCTGAAATGATGCTGTGCTTCAAGTGAACTCACCCACATATACAGCTAAGTGAACCGAATGCCGTCTTTATGACTGCAGTTGTGCAAATTGGCATAATCAGTGCCTTTGTACACATACAAAAGGTTTCAAGCAAAAGACACACTCTCTCTGTGTTAAATACTTATTGATTCATTATATTTTAAAATCATTACCTCTATGTTAATTCTTTCAGTCAGGTACTTAACATGTTAAGACTGAATATGAATAGAATGAGGCCTGACAGTGTCAAAATTACATTACAAAAGAACCGAGTTGGCTTTATATTTGCTAGTACAGGCTTTTGATCAAATGAAATACACATGTCATCACACTCTTGTTGTGCTGAGCAGTTTTTGGTCTGAGCCAGAAATGTCACCTCACCCCAATCCTAATGGTAGTTCAGTAAACCCAGGCTGCTAATATACACTCTCCAGTAGAGTTCAAGGAGCTAAACACATAATCAGAGAAAACAGCATCATAAACATCCTATTATGAAAATTATCATCATTACCAATTTCCTCTACTTCACTGGATGAGTCAGGCTATCCTAGGGTGGGTGCAGATGATGTCATCAGACCTTCAGAGCACTAGAAGCTGGCAGACATAACGAAGAGCAGGCAGGCGCACACGCAGCAGTGTTAAGAGTTGCTACTTCATCGATATTTTAGTGCCAAGGCGCAGCTACAGTGATATAACTGCTGAAATTAGTGCGAGCAAAACACTTCCAAAGGCCCAAGGTTTGTTTTCCTTCATTTTCTGAAATGTAACTCCATGCTTTACATAAAACATACTTCAACAAAGCAGAGGACGGAAGCTACTGAAGCAAGCACAGAAGAGCAGATGAACTTCACAAAAGCATCGCTACTGCCTGATCAAGGCCAGTGATGGTCTTCTCTGATGTCCACATGTGGGAGTCTTTAGAATCCTTATTTGACTTGATTTAAGCGCAGCCTTTCATACAATATATGGTCACTCCATCCTCTTCAGGCCCTCAGAGTTGGGCATTGATGGCTCTGCCTTAGACTAGTTTACCTCTTACCGAACCGCTAGAAAGCAGTTCATCACTATTTGGTCATACATCTTCTACCTCAGCTGCCCCTCAAAGGGTCCTTCAAGGTTCAGTCCTTAGACACGCATACTCCCTCTCAAATATACTACATTCTGTTTCAAACTGAATTTTCAGAAATTAAATATTGTATGAAATATAATTTCCTTACAAGATTGAATTGGATCCGAATCTATCCTCAGTTAAAAACTGAGGACTTTTGTGTCTGAACAATATGTCCCAAAATCATATCATGCCTCTTTCAGTCTATTGCAGAATCTCTAATCAGTGCCTTCATTCCCACCCTTCTAGACTACTGCACCTTTCTCCATGCAAAACACTAGCTGTTCTTTTCTCCCCAAGCTTCAAATGATCCAGAACTCCAGATGATCCAGAACTCCAGATGATCCAGAACTCTTTTGCTTGTCCACTCACTGATACCTGGTCACATCACCACTACAAACAGTTCTGCTTCTGCTCACTCACGCACCTCATGCAACTTTACAACCATATTGCAACTTTACAACCATATCGCAACTTTACAACCATATCGCAACTTTACAGGTTCACTCTCAAGTCTTCACTCCTCACTATCCCGCCATCCTTACCGACCTGATGGTAGTGCACTTTCTAGATTTTCTCCTTTCTCCACATTTCTGGGACTTTCACCCATCAGAAGCACAACAGTCTACCTGTCTTTACACTTTCAAATCCAAACGAATTTTTCATGAGCCTACAACCTACCTTCACACCAGTTTACCTCTGACATCTCCAGGGTGCCTTCTCCATGTTCTTGTTAATATCATCTACCCTGTTTTGATGTTTTGTCTATTATCATTATTATCATTATTATTAATGTTGTTGTTAAGACACAGCAAACCTGTGCTGCTATGAAGTATCTGTATCAAGTGTGTCTTACCCAAAATTCACTAAACAAATGTAATTTGCTGGCTCATTACCCACACTTCACCAGCTGCAGCTGAGACAACCAATGAGGTGTTTCCTGCAGGGCTAAGATTGGCACGGTTAGATATTTATTGCACAACTTAGTTACCAAGACACCATGATCTATAAAAGTCCTTCCTTCTACATTCAGACCCCTTTTGATATAAAGAATAATGTAAACACAGACATATAAAAACTGTATAAGTTTGTGTGTGAGTGTTACCTTATAGTGATGACCTCTCCTCGATTTCCCTGGATATTCCAGGAGCAGTTGACCCCAGCAGGGTAGTTCAGAGGCCATGATGGGCTGTAGATCACCCCCCTTCTCTCGGTGTGCAACTCCACCTTCCCACCACAAGCAGCTGCCACACACACACACACACACACACATTTCACATTTTAAGCAAAGCACATACGTTATGCTCCATGCTTCACCGGGTTCATCCGTCTGGCATTTCAGTGGTGTCTGACTCACCCATGCACGCGTGTGCACACACACGCATACACACAAACATAGTACATTTCTGACCGCAGGACAGGTATGCGATAGGGGTGGAATTTGATCCACTCACTCTGGATGCCGGGAGAAAGGCTGGGGGATTAAACTGACACATACACATACACCTCTATGTGTGTGTGTGTGTGTGGAGATGAAGTGAGGAAGAAAATAGAAAGAGGGACAAATGAGTAAGTGAGAGCAGGATGATACAACATCAGTCCTGCTCCCCCACACGTGAAACACTAACTTCTCAAGTTCTCCCGCAGGACGTGAGAGAGCACCATCCATGACACCTGGTGCAGAGATGCTCATAAGGACGCACATTCATCAGTCAGCACAAGAAACAGAAACACAGAGGAACAGAAAATGCAAGAAGAATAAAAGGTGTTAACCAATTAGGAGGTCACTTCCTTAGCAGACAAGTCAATAATAGTACTTACAGTGGGGAGATGACAGTGATGTGGGTGAATGTCTGTGTGTTGTGAATGTTTTTGGGTACTCATCCATGGAAAGAAGTTGGAAAATATTTAAACATATAAAGTGTATGCATGTGTGTGTGTGTGAAGAAAGTATTTAAGCATAGAAAGAATTTCCTAAACATATTAGACCACCTTTTACCACCTCAAATATCATATAAAACGACCTTGATCTGTAATCTTTAAACTGTCTTGCCACCATTCAGCACAGTCTACTGATTCTTCACACACACAAACACACACACACACACATACACACAATCTATTATGTATTATGGCAGGCTTTACTCAGAATATCTCAGGCCAAAAAAAAAATCTGGATCCTCTGTTGTAATGAGGCTCCCAGAATGCAGTGGGTCCCACAGTAGGTCAGTGGAGCAGGCACAGGGCGTCCTAATGACACGTTTGAGATCCCCCAACATCGGATAACCTGAACTGAAACAGCTTTCCTCTCGTCCCTCCCCCGTCCCCCAGACACTCCTCTGTTCTCCTGTCTTTGTCTTCTTCCTCTCTTCTCCTCACTCCCTGCTTCCCATTACTCAAAGCACCAGAGATGGTCACAGAGTGCCGTAAGGACTCCAGAACTGGACAACATGACGGCACTGTCTGGCTTTGCTTTTAAGATTGTTTTAAAGGTGCTTGAAGTCTGTACTTGTGTTTAAAAGGTGTTTTAAGGTCTGTACTTGTGTGGCTACTGCACTTGCGCTTCATGTCTGTGGTCTGTGACAGGACCTGTGTTGTGGGAAGCTTTTAGGAAACAGGTTTGGACTGCTGGATTTGTGCAGGTCTGCGAGTAGGCACTGAGGAGGATTACGCCAATACATTGCCACTCACAGAGGTAAAACCTGCAAGCATTCTTGAAAATTCAAAGACACAACACGGGCGATGATTGGGAGAAAGGCCGTGTGGGCTCTTGGACGTTAGGCCTCAGCATGCAAGAACACGGGGACAAAAGGAGGGAGAAAGAAGGACGTCACTGCTATTGAATCATCAGTTTGTAAACACACGCTTTCACTCTCCTCAATTAAAGACGAACCCATCTGACAGCTGGTGGCGCCCACGGTCAGCACGCTGGGATCTCGCGCTACCACAGGAGCTGATGGGGAGTGTTACAAGAGCCCTGCAGTGGGGGGAAAATCATGCAGCAGCCAAGCGTCTGCACAAGCACGAGATTAGGCATGAAACAAGGCAAATCATTCATTCAGAATAATGCCACTTTAATTTTCAGAATTTCTCAGCTAGGTACCACACCAGCCGCAAGGCATAGTTTTGGTTAAAGGCAACATAATACACTGCTTCAAGGGAGTTGACTCTCTCCATGTAAAACACACACACACCCTACATACAGTACATCACACCCCAATACTATATTCAGGCTATTCCTTTTTGCCCTTTAAATTTGAATATTTGCATTCAGTTTAGAAAAGTTTAAGCCTGTTGATTTTGTGATTTTTTTTCTTCTCACATAGCTTGTCACATCAGAACAGAGCTAGTGCTGACCCAACCACTCTGTCTCCCAGTCTCCATCTGCTGATTCTGGCAAGACCTCACTCATCTGGAACAGTCCAATGCTGCATTTAATACATTTGTACGTTACGTGTTAAGGAAACATAAACCTTCAATGTGAAAATGACGGTTTTATCATAAAGTCAGAAAACAGATTCTGAGAAAGTCAACGGCAGCTGTTCACATATTTGAGTCTGCAGGTCTCAACATGGAGAACATGCTTTCATTAAGGAGGGGTATTTAGGTGTGTGTGTGTGTGTGTGTGTGTGTGTGTGTGTGTGTGCTTTGTGTGTGTGCGTGTATATGTGTGTGTGTGCACGTGCATATCTATGTGTGAAAGCAAGATGCCAGAATAAAGGAGCCTTTTGTGTCTGTGTGGGTAGGAGTGTGAAGAGGCAGTATCTCAGGTGTCTTCAGAACAAGTCTTACTCTACCTTACTTTCCTCCGCTCTGACTCGAGCCCTGCCCGACCGTCCGTGGAAACAAAATCCTATGTGTGTGTGTGTGTGTGTGTGTGTGTGTGTTAAACCTGGGAGAACGTGGATTGCGGCAGTGAGTCTGTACTAACCAGAATCTGTCTACCACTCTTTTGTCTACAGATGTGTTTGTTTTGGTGCCTTGCTGACCTCACCAACTCGTGTAACAACTCCACTGGGGTAGAGGCGTTGAACAGAGATCAGGTTCCTGAGTTCTGTCATCACCTGCTAAAGAGCAAAACTGATCCCGAATCAGCTACCCTACAGAGACAACCAAGACCGTTTATATTCCCTTATTTTCTCTGACCTTTTAAGCACTTTTTCAGTGCTGATACGGTATTTAGGAAAGGGGCTGAGTACATCGTGAGCACTGAAACCTCTGAACGAATATTGGAGAAACTGACTTTTTAAAAGCAAGCCACACTCCTACATCAACACACAAATCCATAAAGAAGACAATAATTAAGGTTATTAAAGAGCCGCCAATTAGCCACAAGGCAATGACATAAACCACCACAAATTCACACACGCAGATTTAATTAAAAGATCTTTTAACTGAGAAAATACAAAAAGCGCGTTGAACTGAGATCCACAAATCGGTGAGGCTTAGACAAAAGACAACAGATTTGCCCTACCATGGCAACAAGCCAAACCTAGGCTTTTTCTGTTATCACCTGCATGACTCCCGTTAACCTTTCCGTGTTTTCCGTTACATTTACGTAATGGAGTCTTGCTCATTAGCTCGTCATGCCTCTAATACTAATCGTTCTTATTTCTGATTCTGACTACAATGCATCTTCTGCACGATGCAAGTTTGTTGCAAGGTATTAATATGAAAGATATAGGTTTAAGTCTTTCTACTTACCCAAACAAACCCAAGCCCAGCGCAGACAAATCCATTTAAACAAGAAAAGCCTTCTCGCTACGACCTTTTCCATCATACGAAACGCGCAGGTAATTTCTTTGTCATCTTCGAGGAGATAATTCCTGCAACATTTGTCGCACTGTATGCGTTATGAAATAAAACCGCTTTAAATCGCGCTGCACGCTTCTCCGTCTTGAGGAAGGGCATAAACCTGCTCATTTGTGACGGGACAAGCTGATCTGGGGACACAAAAGTAATTGCACCAAAGGGGGCATTTTAACTCCGTCGTGCGGACATTTAAATCTTTTCATTCGAAATCTAACTTACGCAGAGGTCCGTTTTGATATCTAAGCACGCGTGAATGGATTCAATCCTGTTTCATGGTCACCTTTAGATCTGCGTTTTGCTGAAATTGAGCTAAGAGCATTCGCTCCCAGTAATTCCGTAGCAGTGATGCAAGCTCTCCTCTCGTGCACTGACAGATCAACGCTGATCCGCAACAGAACATTCCAATGAATAAATAACCAAATGCACGGACGCTCCGTTTCGGCAGAAACCGCACAATACACAGTCTCAAGGTATGGCAATGACTGCTACACTTAAAGATGCCAGAAAACACAAGCGATAAAAATCAGGAAAAAGCTGGTTGGTTGCAGAGTCGTCCCCGTATTCCTACTGCATCTCCTATGCCACACATGTACATGTCGGGAAAAGACTGAAGTCCGTCACTTTGCCTAAACGCTACCTATTCGTTCCCATGGACTTCGCTTTGATTATACAGCCGGGTTGTTTTTACGGGTTATCATCCCGTTTGAAGAAGCCTCTCTAGGTATAGTTGAATTTATTAGTGAAAGCCCGCCCTCTCACGTACTGAGGGAGATACTACAGCATTAAAAAATTGTCCTCGCAATAAACACGGTAAAGTGTCCCTCTGTATTAATGGTTTTTGACCCATAACTAAATAGACAGGTTGTTTTGTATCGCTTTTGGTTGTGGCATGACTTTAAAATGTATTCACTCCAAACAGATTGTGCACTCAAAAATATTTTTGTTTATTAAGATTTTTGTAACAGTTATATGCGCAGCATATAACAGAATATTTAACAGTAATAACTGATATGCTTGTAAGCATTTGCCGCAAGATTTACAAAAGGCACCGCTGGGATTCGAACCCAGGATCTCCTGTTTACTAGACAGGCGCTTTAACCAACTAAGCCACGGCGCCGTTAAGCGCCCAATCTCAAATTACAGCTCAAATGCGTGTAATTGCACTATATATTCCTTTATTTTGATAAATAATATTTCGATAAGGTTACTGTAACTTTCAAGAGTACGCATACGCCGTACGTACTTCATTGTTTAGTCTAGCTCTAGTAAAGTTCTTACCATTCGTCCTTAATTTAGCTATCTAATAACAAAGTTATCTTAGCTAGCTAGTCAGATAAGTAACTTCTTACGATGGATACCTTGGCCTGTAGTCTAATGAGAACAGTAGCTAGCCATCATGAGTTATTTTGATAGTTCTCAAACCACCCGCATTCAAACACATGGAGGCGCCGGCAGGTGTCTGGTTGGAGCCTTCAGTCGACAGAACACACATTTCGTGACTAGGTTAGTGTTCTCCATGCGAGAGACAGAGAAAGGTTTCCCACATTCTTCACACTGAAAAACAACATTTCACTCTGTCATATCTGTACGCTTTATCACAGTTTCTAATCTACATAATACGAGAAGAGTAGCACGCTGTACCTTAAGGATTTGAAAGCCCATTCCCTGTGCTGCTCTGGTCTCTATAACGGCGGGGATGTGCTCAGATTGCTCAAGGTTCCACACGCGCACTGTACAATCCTACAGAGCATAAAGTCGGAATAAACCGACTTTCAGGTGGTCTATCATAACATCTATAATCACATCTATATTAAATAAAATGAGATATATCAAAGGAGCAACTTCCAGCAGCACTTTACGATTGCTAACACTCCTTTTAAGTGGTGTCTTTAATCATGTAGCGACAAATTGATAAATCTCCACAAATCAATGCTCTACAATTCAACAAATCACATCTAACATTACTACAGAATAAAGATAAAAAATTTCTTGATCCAAAGTACTGCTTAACTTGTCTGATTCAAACTAAGCATTGGCTAATTATGTTTCACCTTGGAGGATGACACCACCCAGTTCTTATCAGCACTGATGTCGACATCTGTCACCCAGTCCAAATGTCCCTGAGTAAGAAAATGTACAGAAATGTTTTTCAACAACATGCCATGCCATTATACAATTTCCCAGGCCATGAATGCTTGCTTACATTTGTTAAAATTAAAACAACCCATTTAATGTTGAGCTAAAAGAGAGCACGGTTTACCTTCAGAGCCAGGATTCTACAAAATCCTCTCATGTCCCACAGTGCTACAGTCTTGTCATATGCACCAGATACAAGAACTGAGGCTAAAAATCACATCATTTGAAGGTTAGGAACAAAGTGGGACAACTTGCCCCCTGCAACCATGATCAGAGACACATACCCCAACTCATGCCCCCAACAGCCAAGATCAGAGACACATACCCTAACATATGCTCCCTGCAACTAAGATTAGAGACATTATTTCAGAGGATGGCTTTGTCTTATCACTCTGCACAACAAGATAATTGAACAATGCCACACAAAGGTTCCAGTGAATCAAATATGATTGGTCTGTCATACCACCTTCTCTGCAACAGTTTTTCTCAACCCAGACATTGAGACCCACCAAATTGTATCACATTTTTGCTCCAAGTTAATGTCTTTGGAACAGAGCAAAGCAGAGGAACCCTCAAGTGGACCCTGAGGACTGGATTGAGAAACACTACAACAGAGTTCTGAGTTCTAACTAGCCACCACCAATCTCAATACACATGCAGTTTTCCGTATTTAGTATATTTGACCAGAAT
This sequence comes from Brachyhypopomus occidentalis, assembly GCA_020368025.1. Lineage (NCBI taxonomy): Eukaryota > Metazoa > Chordata > Actinopteri > Gymnotiformes > Hypopomidae > Brachyhypopomus > Brachyhypopomus occidentalis. Next base: position 257,744 of record JAGXOD010000031.1, read on the forward strand.
GTTTGAGTGCCACTGGTGGAGAATATTTACTGAATCAGAGACAGGGGCATGAGCAGTACCGTCGCTGGAGAAGGCACAGGAGCTGACGCTGCCCTCGTGGCCCTCGCAGAGCCGCAGACCTCCTCTGGTGCGGAACGAACCCGTCTGCACATCCCACAGCTGCAGAGTGCGGTCCCACGATGCCGTACACAAGTGGCGGCCGTCGCGAGTGAAGCAGCAGCTGGAGATGACGTTTGTGTGGCCACTGGGTGGAGGGAAGTGAGGGATTCACATAACACATTTATGGAGAAGCTACTGTGTGCATTAAAAAACATCCAACATAGAGAGTTATCTGTACCTGTTAATGGTCAGAGTGGTTTTCTGAGAGAAGAGGTCCCATAATTTAACAAACCTGTCCACTGATACGCTGGCCAAGTGCTGACTCTGAGCATCAAACTGACAGCTCATCACAGTGGATGTATGATGGCCTGAGAGACAGAAAGAATCCCACAGTAGCAGTCTTGCTGTCTTCGTGTCAATGTGGGGATCGGGACGAGTTTCCCAAAAGCACTAAAAACACAAACACTATTGCGAGATGGCGGACTATCTTTTGAAACACACTCTCAAAGTGATACTCCTAGCTTCTTATCAGGGCCATCATTAATGTTTCATAGACAGAAGGAGGAATTAGGGTTCTGCACATCCAACAGAGTCCTGATCAATGTGACTCAGCGCTGCTATGTCTTTGTGTTGTGTCGATTACGTGTGTTCATTGTTAATTCCCTTGTCTGTAGCCCCCCCTCCCTGTTAGCCAGTTACACCTCACTCACCTCATTAATGTGTGTTATTAAACACTCTTGTTTGGTGTGCGCATGAGCAGGCACTGTTCTCACGCTGTCTCACGCTGTCCTAGCCCTGGCTCGGATCACTCGTACAGTGATATCATGACACTGCTCTACTGTATTTGTGTTTCCTCATCTTTAGCGTTTGTCTTTGTTGACTGTGTTTAATAAACATCGTTTGTGCACTGGCTCATGCTGGCATCCCATCCGTCACCCTCAGTGCGACACTAAGTGAGAGTCACATGTCCAGTGGCCTTGACTTTTAGAGCCCAAAAACATGTGACCAGCAACCTCACATAGGGACACATCTCCCCTAACCCTCCCAGTTTCGTAGGTAAGAATTACACAGCAAGTTGGAAGTGGTCATCGTTAATGATGGGACAAAACAGCTTACAAACTGCTTAAAAACAGTTATTGATCTTAAATACATAAGTATTACACAAGTATTACACAAGTTAATTATATCGATTAAATGTCTGACATCTACTATATCTATAGTGACATGAAAAAGCACTATAGTTCTTAAAGTACAATACACATACATAGAGACCTACTGAATATGTTAACTACATTTGAATGAATTAAACTAAAAAAATTACATAAAAAATAAAAAACAACAACTTGGTACCACAGAGGGTTAACCATTACTACTGAGAAATTACTCAGGTGGCGGGGTGGTGGGGAGATCAGTGACCTACAACATTTGACCAGAGGCAGTGGGTGGAGAATTTTCAAATACAGCCTTTTATTGCAAGTTTTCCTGTATGGTATGAATGGCAATAAGAAATCATCCATGTATAGCTGCTTGGATCTGGTTGTTGCAGTAATATGGATGTGAAAGCTTGAATAACTCAAAACAATCTTTGGTGCCAGTGGTAACAATTTAAACATGTAGTGTTAAATATAATTATCATAATCAGAGAAAGCATTGTGATAAAAACCTGTTGCCCAGCTCTAATTAGACACAATGTGACACGAGTCCTCTACCTGTCATGTAATGCAGTCTCTTTCCTGTGTCCACACAGTTGAGGTAAAGAGCGTTTTCTGTGTCTGAGGAAGAGGCAACATACTTCCCATCCCCCGACACGCTGCATGACATCAACAACCCCCCTTGCGTTACTGTCCACTGAAAAACACACACACCACAAATATGCAGAAGCACACAGACTGTGTTACTGCATGCCTAACTTTTAGGTTTCTTGTGTAATTTGATCTGTTTTCGCCATCTTACCCATCAGCAAAGTGGAACTAAAGAAATATAAAAAAGACGGAGTGGAATATGAATGAGGGTTTGAATAATTCACCAGTATTTTGCCAGTCTCCAGGTCCCACACATTTATATTCTTGTCCCAGGAGGATGTTACCACTCTGAGGGAGGCCATGACAGACAAAAAGAGAAAGACCTTTCAAGGGAATGTCTAATACAGAATATCACATATGTCTCCTGTGATTGAGAGTGACTGGTGAAACATGCAGCAGAGAGACTAGAAATGCAGTGTTATTGTAATGTTATTACATTACCCTGGCTGTGAAATTCCATTTACATACAAACCATGCCAGATGTCCTTAGGCAAAAGGGTGGACTACATTAACTATCTGAGCCTACGTCATACTGTAGGGCAAAGATTTCATCAGCATTTAGCTCAGTAATGGTAATAACACAAAGTGATATCAGCGGGTGCTGTTGTGAAAGGAACTGATTACAGGGGCAAAGTGACTCCCCACAGATAGTTCTCTGCTTCCAGCGTTGCCTGGCAACAGCGTCTATGGCAGCAGGGTGTGCAAACAAAGGGTCGTGTAATAAAAGGCCCGGACAGGGGAGAGTGGAATCGGAGCCCATGGCACGCGAGACACTCAGCAGAAGTGTACAATGGCAAGGCATTTTGTTTAAGGGCTAAAGGGGTTTTAGATGCCTTTGGACTGGAAGAGTTTCGATTAAGCCAAGTTACTGACCGCATAATGCTATTCTGTCTTAAGCACTGAGTGACACAAATATATTAAATAGTGAATTATTAAACAGATTAAATCAAAATAATTAAACGTACAACGACAGAGGGATAGTGTCACGTTAATAGTTGCTCTATTAAGAACCTGATTCACTTCCCTCACAAGGAAATATCACCAGTGTCTTTTTTTAACAATTTGAATGGTTTTATTATCTAATGGCATGTCATAGGAAAGACCTTAATGGGTCTTTTCATCTTTCATCATGGAAATAGAGATCAATTCTCACAACACTTCTGTATGTGTGTGCAGGCTTATCCTCATGGGAGAGTGAAAGGTCTGATAGCAGGTCTCCTTTTTAAGTATTACTTTCTCTACCTGTTTTTCTCTGGCACTAAGTGGCACCCAGTGATAACTGCTGAGTGTCCACCTTTCAACACCATCAGTGGAGTTCCCTTCTCCACATCCTACAAAGGAAAAGAAACAGAATAAAACTTCAGAACCTCATGGAATGAATGTGATGATTTAAACATCTATGTTTCATATATATACTGGTTTCTCCTATTAATTCAGAAGCACTTTGCTTGCACAGCTGATGAAGGACTTTTGTCCAAAACGTCCTGTTTCACACTTTACTACAATTTTTTAACCTCTCTCTCATATTTAGCCAAAAGAAAAAAAAACATAAAACAAATATCTTGAGGGCCACTATATGTCATAAAGGGAAGTGACCGATGTTTGGTTCGTTGTTTAATCAGACCCAGAATATCGCGGTCTTGTCATGGGAGCTGGTGAGAAGTCGGGTGTCATGGAAACAGAAGTGGCAGCTGGTGACAGAATCCTCATGTCCTCTTAACACCTTTACAGGGATCTACATGAAAGACAGCACATCAATAAAGCAAACACTAAATAAACCATAAATAAAGTGGTTGTGTGTGTGTGGAGTGGGGAGGCACCTCTTCAACATACACTGTACAGCTGTTGATCGTAAGGCAGTTTAATTAACGGGTTCATCTCATTTTATTAGCTTATAGTTTTGCCCAGAGTGCATCTGTCCTCGGATGCCTAACTTCAGCTAGGTAAGTATGCACCAACGATTCTACGATGCGCATATGTTTGAGCAGGTTAGCGTCAGTAGACCTACTGCATATCTATGTTGGCACTGTGTTTAACATCATAGACGAGTCTGTGGTTAACCCCGACTATATGAAGCACAACTCTTATGTAATTGCAAAATGAAAAGTCATCCCTCTGTATCTAAGCACAAATGAACTTTATAAGTGAACATTTGTCAAAAGCAGCCAGTTGCTTCACATTGTAGTGACAACGGCGCTTTGTTTAGGACTGTAGCAAAGTGATAGTCTGCAAGAAGAATCCTCATATTGGTCTTCATATAGTCCATGACTACGCCTCACTCTAAAGTTAGTTTTTCACGTTTTTCTAGTCAGCCTTAAGGTAACAAAAAGCTGATACATGTTTTCAAGTAATAAAACGTATAAATAACGGTAGAAATGCCGTTTAAATACACGGATAGAATTTTGCAATACCATGAGCTTTTTGTTACAAACCTGTGCAAGCGCCTCATGTTCCCACAATGGAGCAACATCTCTCTTCTCTTCAGTTACAGGTTCATCAAGCGCCAAAGGGTCTATGTTTCCCTTGGACATTTCTGCTAGAAATCTGTAATGATCGTTATTGAAAACTACACGTTTGTCCCCTCAAATAAATCACCTACACGTCTTAAACTCCAACAGAAACACGCGGTAACTCACATTTTTAGCCATTTTTAATCAGGTTGTTGCGCGGCATAAGCCGTTTCCATAGCAACAGGCCCCGACTCAGCGGAGAAGACAACGAATTCGTTAGTCACGTTTAACCGGAATTGTTTCCGACGTATAAACTATACACCTTCACTGACTTTATTATAAACAGCTACGTCGCACTTAAACATGCATTTAGGTATACAGTTACAAACTATGACCCATCTGTTGCCCGCCGCTCAGCCGTTCATCACAGGTGAGTTTTTGACCACACCCAGCAGAAAGACCGACACGGTTGTGCCAGTGGAGGCTTCTGTGCTGAGGCAAGCCATGCATGTGACTACTGACTAGTCTATTAACACACACCTACAAGTTGTTTGTTGTATCAAATAAGTGTTTCAAATATAGTTGGTAATGAGGGTATTTAAAATACATTAGTGACCAATACATATTGTGGAGCTTTATTCAAAGTAACTTTATTTTAAAGTCACATACAAGTTTACAAGGTATTTTCTTAATTTTGCTAAATTTCAAGATCAGCACAGTAGTCATTTACAGGTATCATTCCCTTAAAGTATGTATTGTAGTAAAATCCTCATGGAGGATAGGTTATCCTTCTCAAAGAAATCACTTCTTTCCACGAAGATGTTTTAACCTGATTGAGGGAAAGGGCAGGAGGGGACGGGAGGGGAGAATGTGTTATTCTCCTGGCATTGAACACCCAAATAATTAAAATACTTAACACAGCAAATACATTTAAATTAAATTAAATATATTAATCTATTTGATGAAGTAGGTAGATGATGATTTGATGGATAAAGTATAGCTGGTATAAAGGCTAAGATCAGATGATGATATACATTATGGCTAAAGAACAGCTGAACAGTTAAAGATCAGCTGGTATAGAGGCTAAGACCAGGACCTGTGAAGCAGCTTCTCTGTGCAGGCCTCCTCCACCTCGGCAGCATCGTCGCTCTCGGAGTCAGAGTTGTCGGAGCTGGTGTCAGACTCCTCCGCTTTCTTTTTTTTCTTCTTCTGCTGCTGCTTTCCTTTATGCTTCTTCTTACTCTTCTTCTTATGCTGGAAGAGACGAAGAACCAGAAAAAGGGGGAGACAGATGAACAGAACTTCCCTCCACATCTCCATGGAAACAGCAAGCCGGTTATGGTCTGCTTCCCAAGGCCTGAGTGTGGGAGCTGACTGTACCTTCCTCTCTTTCCGGTGTTTGTGTTCTTTCTTGGCTTTGTGCTTGTGCTTCTTGGGCTTCTCCTCCTGAGCGGGTGATGAAGATGAGGGGAACACTTGCCCTGGAAGGAGAGACAGGGAGAGACTTGAAAACCAAATTCCTCTGTACAGGCAGACTCAAGAACAACAAAGAGACATCAAAGCTCCAAATTTTTCTGGCAACATAGAGGGGGGAAAAAAGACTCCTGGCTCTGTTGCAGAGGTTTTGCATTACAGTCGAATGATGTTATTCAGCCCATACAAGTCTCCAACCTAACCAATTTTCTTGTTGTAGCTATCTGACATCTGACTGCTAGACATATCACATTAACACATTGTTCTGTAGGATCTATTTATTTAGTGCTCTGATGATAATTCAATCACAAGGACCTCATCTTGTCTAGGATAATGTCATACAAATAATGAGGCAGTATGAGCAGAAAGATCACATTTATTTGGAATGCAGTTAAGGACAGCGACTAACCAGGAGGGGGCAGTCTGGGCCCAAACTCCTCATCCTCAGGATCTCCAGACTGCACAGAAGCAACAGCTGATGCATCCTTCTGCTCTCCCTTCTCTGAGAGCACCTTGGACTCTGAAAAGTGCAAGCAATATTCAGTTGGAATGATGGTTTTTGGACTGTTTTAATCTCATCTCCAAATTAAAAGTGACCTTCATTTTCCAACATTCTAAGGACACCTGCCTGTCATAGTGCTTGATGGGGGAGGGGCCTCAGTTGAAACAGGTGGGGCAAACATGTTGACACTTGCAGCAATTGGTTCATTTATCTGGGGCTCCACTTCCTGTTCCTCTTCTTCGCCGCTGTCTTCCTCAGAGGAAGACGAGCTCTTCTCATCAGAAGAGCTGGCAAAGATGGCCTTGAACAGGTCCATTGGAGGTCTAACCTCTTCCTCATCCACCCCATCATCATCCTCAGTCTGTTTTTCTGTCTGCTCGGCCACAGGCTCAGTTGTTTTAGACTAGGACGGAAGAGTGTTTAATAATTAAAGACCTTACTGCAGAGCATGAGAGCCCCAGACTAGGACTAGAAAGCAGAGATGTGTGAGCAGTGGTGGTGTACCCGGGCAGAGCTATGGGAGTGATGGTGATGTATTTGGGCGGTGCTGTGTGAGTGATGGTGATGTATCTGGGCGCAGCTTTATGAGTGATGGTGGTGTATCTGGGCGGTGCTGTGTGAGTGATGGCGGTGTACGAGGGCTGTGCTATGTGAGTGATGGCGATGTATCTGGGCGCTGCTGTGTGTGTGATGGCAGTGTATCTGGACGGTGCTGTGTGAGTGATAGCGATGTATCTGGGCAGTGCTGTGTGCGTGGTGGTCTACCTGGGCGGTGCTGTGTGAGTGATGGTGGTGTACCTGGGTGGTGGAAGTGGGGTCTGCAGCGGTCACAGCAGTGCTCGTCTGCTCCTGTTGGGCTGCACTCACTTCACTTCGCGCCTCACTGATGAACTTGCTGAGCGGGTCTTTAGGCTGCGCCTCTTGGCCAGCCACATCCCACCTGGATCGCTTGCCGGTGGCCGTAGGGGATGGGCCGGGGGCGGGCCCAATGGCTGACCCGGAGGCAGGCTGAGAGCTCTCTCTGTCTTCCGTTACAGACAGGAAGTTGAACACGGAGAACTTATCTCGCTTCACTTTGGGCATGCCCACTATACTCGAGCTGTCAATCAGAAAACATACCAAAACAGTTTAGAAAGGCAAGTTTATCAATCTATTCACATTCAACACACTTCAGGTGGAGGGAGCAGTGCATAGATCTTACCCAGGATAAGGTTCTGGGACATTAAACCTCCTGCACAGTAGCTTATCAGGGTGCCACTCAAAGGTATCTCTGGTGAGTTTCCCAAACATCTTCATTTTCACCGCTGCCTGCTTATCATCCACATCATTCTAAGAATCAAACACAAATACACAAACACACACCACTATTTATTAAACCACTATTTACTAAAAAGTGACCTCTGAATTAATCATCCATTTTAAACTACATCAAACAATACCAATCGCTAGTGTCACTTCACTAGGAAATATAAAAGTGTCATGGCTGACCTCCTGGTCTCGAGCCACTTCCACTGTGTCCGTACTGTCCTCATGTTTGGCACGGGTGAAGCGTGTGGAGAGTGAGGAGTGACTCGGCTTATAGAGCACTGCGGCGCGCACAAACTCCTCTCGCTCACGACCCCGCTCCCACTCAGTCATCGCCAGGTCCAGACTCGACTCCAGAGCATCTGGACAGATCGCACGTGCACAAACAAACACACACCCGTTAGGTTCGACATCTGCATGGTCACCACACACAAGACTTCAATCGACAGTACATTAAAGTAATGATGTGGGAAATTTTCATTTATTCCTTGAGCAGATGAAATACTGGATTCTGGACCTTTATCGCCCTGTTTGAGGCGGCTGATGTAGAGGTCATAACGGGCCTGTTTGGCAGGGTTCTTCTCAAATGGCTTGAAGGTCTGGCTGGTGTTAGCTGTGGGGCTGGACCATGCACGCAGGGCGAGCTGTGCAGGGTCTGAAGCCTGGGGCTGGGCCGGCGGGTGTCCCTGCGAGGCAGGGAGAGAGGGCTGTTCGCCGGTGGCCTGGAAGCGGCTGGAAAGGGCCTGAAGGGCGGAGGCTCTGGCGGCTGCCACCACGGCAGCACGGCCCTCAGGAGAGGCCATGTCTCCCTGTGCTTTCCTGTCCTCTGCTGCCTTACGGATCCCACTGAGTCTCTCTCGGTCCTTACTGTCCAAGAGCTCAAACACAGAGCTAGGGCCTGCTCAAGACAGACACAGACAGACAGACAGACAGACACACAGAGTAACAGTAAATAAACACATGAATGAATGCTATACAACCTGACTAAAAACTGTTGGTATGCCAATTTATGAATATTCCACACTGAGCACACTGCACCAAATAGTTTTACCACAATAAAATATTCTATTATGTATCTACACAACATGATCCATATTTGGCATACTTTCTTAATCACCTAATTAAGTAGTTTCATAGTTTTTGTTTTTTGACTACATTTAGTGTGCAATATGACAGTAGAGAGATCAATTGCTTGCACATGTTAACATATGTGGTGAACAAAGTGATTTGTAATGAGGATTTAAGTTTGAGCACATGAACATATTGGAATTTAGAATAAACAGTGGTAAAATTTAAATGTGCACGTTACACACACACAGCATCTTTACCTTGTAGGGTGGTCTCTCCCAGCATTTCTCTCCTCTGGGTGGAGTCCAGCGCGTGGCGTCCCTTTTGTGGTGCATCCTGGGATAGGTGTCCACGAGAAGCCTGCAACGCCTGAGCTACCACTGGGCTGAGAGAGGACAGGTCCACCACTGGCCGGAAATAATGCACCGGCCGGAAATCACGTGGCAGAACCGGCGGAGGAAACACCTAGGCAAGGGTTAGAGAGGCAACAGGTATCAACTATTTAATAGTACTTTTGAAGTTACAATTGTTACAAATACATACATGTCATAATAGTACTTAGACAGTTTGACTTTCAGCCTTAGTGTTCTCACACTGTGTATCACTTTCGATGAATGTCAACTGCATATAAGAAACACATACCGTTTTAACCTCCGTGGTAGTGGAAGCCAAGGTGAAACCTTCCAAAATCTTTCCCACATATGCGGCATCATTTTTTGAGTCTGGATTAAAAAATTTCAAAATTCTATCAACTAATTCATAAGGGCAGTAAAGATGACAGATCCGAGACTGAATGGCTGTTATTTTACAGATGCTGTGAGATTAATTAGTCATCCATGACAGAGCATCACTATTTCTCATCACTGCTCTATGTTACAGAAGACAGGAGATATAACTCAAGTCATGACTAAATTGACATCTGCTCCCTTGTACCACAAAAGACACAGGGGCCATTTTCACATGCACTGTATAGCATCTCACTACATATGAATTATGGCAGTGTGAGAAACAGCATTGAGGACTTCAGACTCCCCATTCTTTTTGTTGCGGTACTGCTGAGGGGCGGTCCATCCATAGAGCCCGCCCCCTGGCTCCTCTCCTCCCAGCACCGCATCATAGTTGGACATGGTATCTTTGTGGTAGATATCATCATCATCCTCTTCCATTGCACCCACTCCAAATGCCTTCATACAAATACAAGTCCACAACAGCAACAGGACAGATTCTTTATATATTACATATAATAACATAATTAATATTCTTGACAACTATGTAATTAAGTCTTTAAGCAAAATGCTACATACACCTCACCTGCCCTGTGATTCCACGCTGTCCACGTTGCTGTCCTAGCTTCCTGTCTCCAAACAGACTGGACCTATCAGAATCCAGTGTGAACAAGTTTATATGCCCCATCCCCGAACTGCTACCAAGGGCCTGTAGTGGGTCAAGCCCCCGGTATCCCAGGCCATGTAGGTCATCTTTAGGAGTGAAATCCACTGGGGTCACATCTTTGGGGGCAAAGGTCACATTCTCTGGAGCAAACTCATCCTCATTCTAGATAAAAGATGAAAAAAAAGTTGAAAGTGAAAGTTGAATTTCACTATAAATGGGTTTTGTTAATAAAGGTTTGTTTATAGATACACTCAGAACAGAAATGCAACAGAACAGTACAGCCTAGTATAAAAAGAACTTTATGACACCACAAAATTCATAAGCTTATGTCTTTAAATTGATTACAGCTGAAGTGAATTATTTATTAAAATCAGGTGTGAACACCAGTGAATTAAATTATTATATAGTACCAATTTATCAACCGTACTGGCTCTATAAAACACAGAAACAAAACTGAAAAAACTCTCAAATATTCAGAATGGTAGCAATGATATAGTGTGACAAAAAACACCTCAGATTCTTCAGATCCATTGGGAGGTAAAGCACATCCATAAACTTTGCCATCTGTAATAACCAACAAGCCAGAAATGAGTCATCAGTCATCTCATGCCCAAGAATACGCTGCTGGTGTTATGACAGCCCCAAAAGCTTTGACAGAACATATATTAGAGTTGACCTGGGTCTTGTTTTCTTTGTCTCCTCTTCACCCTGGGACCGACCCCTTGCCCATCCTTCCAGCCCATTTTCCTGAGCAGCTGCACCCCTATAGATGGCCTGCCGTTAACCCACAAACATAGTACTAAATTATACACAACATGGACATATGCTCCATCTGAAATTCTCATAATGCAAAAAAATAATAAATGGTTATGGCACAGGATGTAAAAAACATGTCTCATGTATGATCTGATACATATTGCATACATGAAGCTGTAACATTTATGCGTGTTCCTTCAGATCACCCATAACATCATCTCCCATTTAGATTACTGTTCCCATGAAAATCTCAGTAACTGTTCAGTTTCAACATCAAACAAAGATAAAAAAAAGTGCATCCAGCTTTTCTCTTAGAGATTATCCACTCAATCCTAATATAACACACCTGCCACTAATATTTGGATACACCTGCAGTAGTGGATTAGTTGCTGTGCTAGGTTAGCTGCAAGAAACAGGTCTTCCAGGATAGGGCTGGAAACTCGTGGTAGATGGTAGGGCAGTAAAGTACCGTGTGGGTGCAATCAGCTCTTCCAGCAGAGTGTCTCCAGGGATGAGTGCAGAGAGGGAGCTGATGGCCCGGGCTTTGTCCTTGATCTGGTCTGGCCTCCCAGAAGCAAACTCTTCAGTGGTGGTGATCTCCCGTGGCGCAATACCATGCTCACCGAAATCCTTTAGTGCAAGATTATTTTTCAGGGATGGTTGGTAATTCACAACAGGAAACATTTAAAATTGGCTGTGTGACTACAACTGGATCAAGTCATTTATCTGGGACTATCTGACAGAACCAAATTAAGCCTGATCTTATACAAGCATACACCGTAATTAGAAGTTTGTAAAGTGTCTCTCTAAACCTAGTCTTAGTCTGTGGGTAGAGATGTTACATATTTTATATATATATATATATATATATATATATATATATATATATATATATATAAAATATGTATACATCTCTATATATATATACATACAAGTTATGACAGACTCATGAGGTAGACGTATGTTCAAATGTATTAATTGCATCCAATTTCTTTGACAACATCTAATGCATTTCATTTGGATGAGTGTCTGTGCAGATGATGAAAAGGTCTTGAATTACAACCTCTTATAGAATGCATTTACTCTGTATGAACATGAGTTGCACAAATGTACACATAAGCTATGAGATTTGCAAGTATCCACAGAAAAACATTTCCCATGTTTTAGAATTTAGAACCTCCAAATATCTTGTCCCACAACTGTATGAACAAGATCACACAAAGCACATTACAGTTTTTATTATACACACATTATACATACTTCGTCGTCCATGAAGTCCTCGGGCCTGGTTTCATGCTTCTCTGCTTTCTGCTGTCGCGACGACACAAACGTGGATGGTGTCCAGCCTACACAGGGCCCAGTGAAAGTTGAGAGGTCCCATCTAGTGCAAGCCTTCATAAAACACCACACCCGAAATACTGGAAACTATAAATGACTATATTTACGAATGGTTCTAACTCACCTTCTTTCGACCCAACAGTGTTGAAGTATCCAGCAGAGAAGCCACCTGTAAAGGCGCCGTGAAACCTCTTGTAACGGCCTTTCTCATCCTTAACCGTCTGGTCCTGCACAGGTGTCGGCTTTCGAATAGGTTCATCTAAAACAATAATACATTAACGTGAATGTGGGTGTCTTACACACAGTTATATAACCAGTCATCTAATCTGCCTATCTGTAGATGGCTGGATCACAGAGAACCACTGTAGCTAGATGCTAGCTACAGTTAGCCAGCTAGCTATTTTGCAGTCATTTAGTTTACACACATAGCTAACATGCTTGTTACACTTGGATCTGTTCCAGTTAATTTAAAGACTCGCAGTTTTAAAAATCACCCATCGTATTGCCCGAAATGTACTTGACTTCGACATTTTTAAACGTTTAAAATGTTTCTAACCATCTTCAAAAGGCTCCAAAGGAGTTCCATAATTCACAAAATCTTCATCACTCTCTCCATCGGACGCCATGTTTGTGTGCACTACGGTGGCCGCAGAGGTACAGATACCAGACAGGCAAATAACTTGAGACAACGATGTTTCTTAGAGTTGTAATTAAATCTGTTACAATAACAATACGCTTGGGGTGTTTTTATACAAGTGTGCCAATGTCGAGCAACTATAGGACAATAAAATGAGTTCTTATACACTGCTAAAAAAATAAAGGGATAAATAAAACAACACAATGTAACTCCAAGTCAACCACACTTCTGTGAAACCAACCTGTTCAGTTAGGAAGAAACATAGATTGTGAATCAATTTCACCCGCTTTTGTGCAAATGGAACAGGCAACAGAGAGAAATGAGAGGCAATTAGCAAGACAACCCCCTATAAAGGAGTGGTTCTGCATAGACATTTTCTTTGTTCTCATCCTTTCTGGTTGATGTCTTTTGCATTTTGTCAGTTCTCTCACCATAGAGGTAGCATGAAGCAGTGTCTACAATCCACAGAAGTTGCTCAGGTAATGCAGCTCATCCAGGATGGCACATCAATACGAGCTGCAGCAAGAACGTTTGCTGTGCCTGACAGCACAGTGTCCAGAGCATGGAGCAGATACCAGGAGATAAGGAGTGGGCCGTAGGAGGGCAACAACCCAGCAGCAGGACCACTACCTCCTCCTTTGTGCAAGGACGAACAGGAGGAGCAGTGCCAGAGCCCTGCAAAATGACCTCCAGCAGGCCACTAATATCCATGTTTCTGCTCAAACTGTAAACTGTGGCCCGACATCCACAAGTGGGGCTTGTACTTACAGCCCAACATCGTGCCAGGCGATTGCCATTTGCCAGAGAACATCAAGATTGGCAGATTCGCCATTGGCGCCCTGTGCTCTTCACGGATGAGAGCAGGTTCATACTGAGCACATGTAACAGACATGACAGAGTCTGGAGACGCCGTGGAGAACGTTCTGCTGCCTGCAACATCCTCCAGCATGACCAGTTAGGCAGTGGGTCAGTAATGGTGTGGGGGCCGCACAGACCTCCATGTGCTATCCAGAGGTACCCTGACTGACATTAGGTACTGGTATGAGATCCTTAGACCCATTGTGAGACCATATGCTGGTGCAGTGGGGCCTGGGTTCCTTCTGCTAGTGTGTCAGCAGTTCCTGTACGATGAAGGCACTGATGCTATGAACTGGCCTGCCCGTTCCCCCAGACCTGAATCCAATCGAGCACATCTGGGACATCATGTCTCGTTCCATCCACCAACACCATGTTGCACCACAGACTGTCCAGGAGTTGACTGACACTTTAATCCAGGTCTGAGAGGAGATTCCTCAGGAGAACATCTGCCGCCTCATCAGGAGCATACCCAGGCGTTGTAGGGAGGTCATACAGGCACGTGGAGGTCACACACACTACTGAGCCTCATTTTAACTTTTCTTGAGGAATTTCCACTGAAGTTGGATCAGCCTGTCATTTGATTTTCCACTTTGATTTTGAGTATGATTCCAAATCCAGACCTCCATGGGATAATAATTTTGATTTACATTGATCGTTTTTTGTTATTTTGTTGTCAGTGCATTCCACTATGTAATAAAGATTTTCAACTTATTTTTTTGAGCAGTGTACATTTCTTGTAGGATAACAAAAACTCAGAGGTACTTATGACACTTGGATCCCTAGACATACGTGGAAAGTTGTTTATTTTGACTGTGAAGCGAGCTTGTCCTTGTCCTTGTTATCTTTTTATTCTGTCATATTCTTTTTTTCATTACAGAAATACAGAAATTCATTACAGAAATTACATTACAGAAATATTTATCATTTTATCTTGTTGAACAAAACTTTTTTACTACTAGTACCATGTATAGATAGACAGTCTATGGGTTGAGCAGAGGTAATCGGAAATGACGCAATTGGGCGGGAACACGTATTTGTTTATAGTCGTACGGAAGTAGCTGGCTAACATTTACGGTTGCTGGTTTTCAAGTGGAAACTTGGAAGCAATTTTGACATTTTAGCTGAACCAGACCACTGATGACTACAACTAAGCGAATAACTAGAACGACGTCATTTAAGGACAAATATGATGCGTAAAAAGCTAAGACCTGAAGCGCTGACGGCATCATACTTAAGGTTTGGTAGCCACATGTCATCGTTAGATAGCCACAGTCGCCGTTTGCATAGTCCTGTCTCCTTTAGCTGTCTGACTAGCAGCTGTAACTGTTCTGAGCTGTTTTATTGATTGTGCATTTGTTCCTCATTGAACAGCTCAATTGGAAGAGAGAAATCGACCGCGTCCACTGCGCAGTCGCAGTTCCATGTAGACCTCTGGTTCTGTTTTACTGTGCAGAACTGGATACTGGACTTTGGGAGGCCCATTGTGATGGTGAGTAATATATCTTGACTGTTGAGACATTTCTTTTTAAAGCCCACCCAGGTTGCACGAATACACGAATACATGTTGATTTTTAAAAAACACTATGAAGAATTAAAAGAAGCACTACTTTGCGATTTAAGTTCACATCAATTGTGTTGGCAACCGTGCCATCCAATATTCAGTTAAATGATTCCCGTCGCAGATACCGCAATGATGCTGTCCGCTCGCAGCCGTAACTAAACCTAACAACATATTAGCCCTCTTCCCTCCTTCACTCCACATTGGTAACATTAGGCTTGTGAAAAATGTTTTTAGACACATTCAAACTTTTTTCTTATTTTTTTAGTATCTTAGCTTAATTCTCGCTGGTGCAGTTGTAAGCCATAACTAACGTCACGCCCAAGTATGGAAGCTCTAAAGGAAAATAATTTCGTGGCTAGGCTAGGGGGCTATGGACACCCCTGGACAATTTGTAGAATTAGCCATGATTAAGCACATTAAATAAATTAAGTAATCAAATAAAAGTGGACAAAACTGACTTCCATTGACTTCTGTGGGTGCACACAGCCCTGTCATCTCGTGCCTTGAATGCGAAATGACGTAACTTCTGCTAATTGTCATCATCTTGCAAGCGCTTTCGACTTGTGAGGACAATTGGTCTTCGTCATTATAAGAACAAAGATGCGCTTCTCTGGTTTACGAACACGTCATGAGTCTGACGTGTTAGGACCTTTGTCAAAAACAGATGTAAGAACACTTGGTGAAATATTGTTTTCTACCTTCTATAAATGTTTGTTATGGGAACTTGCACGTTGTTATGTGATTTTTTGATGCAGGTTGCCATGTAATAGGCAGACAACATAATAAACAAGTAACAAAGTTAAAACTAATAATTTTCGTTTAGATTATACTGCCCCTGGATTGGTTCCCTCTGAACAAACCGAGTGCTGGAGATTACTTCCATATGGCCTACAATGTCATCACACCATTTCTGCTGCTCAAGGTTCCAGTAGCTTCTTGTGTGCCTGGACAACCAATGACAAGTAGCCTGCTTAATTTTGATACCTAAGGATGGTAGTGAATAAATGATTCTAAGTTAAATATAATATCGTCATGCAATTATTACAATTCCAATGAAACAATACATTTGTAATTGAGGTTTAATAATGCTTTAAAGCACTACTATGAGGCAGAATCTGTTCAAGCACAGCACTGTCATTATTCTTGAACACATAAGAGCGTCTGCTAAATGCCGTAAATGCAATTCTGTGTTGCAGCTGATCGAGCGAAGTCTCACTACACTGCCACGGTCAGCAGTATACCTGAGCATCATCACCTTCGTTATGGGGGCCAGCATCCACCTGGTGGGAGACTCCGTTAACCACCGCCTCATTCTCAGTGGCTATCAGAACCACTTGTCTGTCCGAGAGAACCCCATCATAAAAGACCTGAAACCCACCTCCCTGGTATATTCATCACACCAAAGATAAAATGGGAAATAATTAACACTAATAATTAGCACCTAAGTGTAAGGTTTGATTATCAAGGCATGTAAGGCATGTAAAGTCACTTAAAGCCATTTATCTTCAGCAAATCTTTAGCCTCGTTTCCCATTTATGTTTAGCTGCTATTTCGATTCTGAAATCCACATATAGTTAAGCTGGTGATACACCTGATTTTTTATTTTTTTTTCTTCGTCATTTTCAGATCGACTCCTTTGAGCTCTTGTATTACTATGATGAGCACTTGGGTCATTCCATGTGGTAGGTTATCTCTCTCAAAACTCCATTTTTGTGTGGATGCATCTTGATGACCCACTATAACAAAACATTAATTTTATTTGTCCTCCCATAGTCTCTTAAGTTAATGCACTGAACAATGTACAGTGCAGGTGATAATGGATGTACCAGTTATAGTAAAATGTGACACTCAGTACAAACGCTATCATAATACAGCGTCTGTAAACTGCATCCTGGTTTCACTGCAGGTATATTCCGTTCTTCCTCATCTTTTTTCTCTACTTTACCGGCTGCTTCACACAAGCCAAAGTGGAGTCGATGCCACACTCAGGTTGGCTACTGTTGGGCCCCAGTGCACTCTATTATTGGTTAGTAAATTTAGAGGAACCAGCTATAGAAATCTGTTGCTGTAATTGGTTCAGGAAATACATAAAACATATTCTTTTGTTAGTATTGAATACAATTGTGTCGTTTTTAAAATGTACCGTGTTTGCTGCATTGCAGGTATTTGGTGACAGAGGGCCAGATCTTTGTTCTGTACCTCTTTACGTTCTTCGCCATGGCTGCCACGGTGATGCGTCAGAAGCGCCTAGGCTACACACTGGACAGTAACGGACGCTTCCTCCTCTACAACTTCATCATAACCCTGGGTTTGGTGGTCGTTTGGGTGGGCTACCTCTGGAACGACAGCGTTCTGCGCAAGAAATACCCTGGTATCATCTACGTACCAGAACCTTGGTCCTACTACACCTTACACATCAAAGGTAGTTAGGCCACCTATAACAGGTTACCACTGAGAATAGTCAGCTAATGATGTGTGTGCGCTGCCATTGCATTGAAATGTCGTCTTTTTCAAGTGAAGAAAAAGGAGCCCTCCCAGGGGGGATGGGGGTATTAGTGTGGAGAAGAAAACGAATGCAATAAAGCCACTCTGTGGTACATGAAAAGGTCATTTTACAGTGATGCACTGTAATAATAATTAGTTGTTGCACTGGCAGAATTGCCTTGCATAAGAGCAGACAGAAAGGTAGTGTACCATTGTGAAGTGTTCCATTCTGAATGTGTCTCTATTTTCATCACACAGCAGTATTCCATTTATTTAAAGAAAAAGTTATATTTATTGATACAGATGGCTTCACATATTTCTCTTTATATGTGCTGTTTGGATCCACTTTAGTATTACTCTGAAAGGATTTCAGTTATTGTTAGATTTTAAGTATTGTTTTAAAAACAAATAAAATCAGCATAGCAGGACCACATCTTGTCTGAACTGAGAATGGTACATGGTATATGGTGTTTGTGGTGAGTTTTCTTTCTAAAGGAACTAAAGTGTACCGAATGAACCTCAAAAATGATCCTGCAGGACCACTGACATGGCTTTTTTGGTCTTAGCAGCCCTACATGTTCAGTGTCCTGTTAGTTCTTGCAAATGTATGGACTGGAAATGTATGTATTGCTGTACTATATTTGAACATTCTGGTCATATTTGTAAAACATACGTGAATGAGTGCTGATTTGGGATCAGTATTTGCCTTTAATTTTTTCCTAGATCAGTGCTTTATTAATTAATGCCAACATGCACTGAATGTTCACATTCAGTTTATTCATGTATATGTGGGTATGTTGCAAACTTTATTGGACAATTTTTCAGATTGAGTAGATTTAAGCCTCATCGTGGACTTAAAAGTTTCAGATGAACAATTAAAAATTTTATCTGAGCATAACTACGTTTTGTATTAACATTGCATTACAGTGTAACTTGTAAATCATAAAAGTTTTATCTTCAGGTTTTGTTGCTTTGTAAACTTTGTTTATATAAGACACCATATATAAGAAAGACACTAACCACTACATATTTTTGAAATTAAGAAATAGTTGCAACATTTTTAATACATCTGTGTGTAGTTTCCTATTACTGTCCTATTAGTCCTATTGCAGAAGCTATTACAGTTCTGTAATACTGCATTTATCTGTTGACACGACCCCATCTAGGTTGAACCGTATTAGAATGGAAAGTGTGCTGGTGGATGATGTAATGTAAGCTGATTGACTAATGGCTGTTAAAACTAATGGCCAGTGGAATGAACTGAACAGAAAGAAAACAGAGACATGCAGGTTGTCTACTGCTGACACACCCTCTTCCTGACTGTGCTCTCAGTTGCTGACTTACCCAACCAAAATAAAATACAAGCAAGAGTGCTGCTTCCTTGACTCCCTATAAATGTATAACCACTCTTAGCACAAATAGAAACCAACCCTACGCTTCACATCTGACTATATACAATGATTGTACAAATAGGTGCATTTAGAAAGGCTGGATGGAGAGGTTGGAAAGGGAGTCTCAGACTCCTGATTACCAGCAAAGCAGCATCATAACAGTGAGCGAGTTTCAGTGAGGGTAAGTTATAGACAGTTAAATCTGCACATCTGGATGTTGTGCAGTCACACGGTGGCGCTCCCAGACTGGACTATGGATGGAACTCCAAGGATGCTGAGTCAAAACATGGACAGGAGTGACAACAGCGGGAGTGGAGCTGCAAACTCACCAGAAAGACACAACGGTCACAACACACACAGTGGGACATAATACTGCTTTAACAGATAGGGGTGAATATGATAGGTGGTATCATATATCACTGTTGCTGTGGCAACAAAGCTATCAATGACATCATTTCCATGGTGGACTTTAGATCCACCCAGCAGTGGTACGGGAGGGACATTACTGGAAGCCAACGCTGTGCAGGTGAGACGTGTCTTTAGCAATGGTAAGTGCCAACAAAATGTTTTTATTTTTAGATTATTATTTGGTCTCGGTGGGTTTTACCATGATCAATAGCGTGACTGTTTTCTCAATCTTCACTCAGGCAAAGTTTTTCTCCCAAACTCAGATTAATGGTAAGCTGTTTTAAATTGATTTAGGCAGTAGATCTGTAAATGCCTTATAACAGGAGTAGAGAATTTTAGTAATGAAATATCCCAAATATCCTCAAGAATAGCTGAAGTTGTAGTTAAAGTTCATTTAATTCGGTGCTCTCGTTCATAAGGTCTATAACATTCTTTCTCTCTTTGTAGAATTTAAAGAATGTTTCTCCTTGTATGATAAGAAGCGGAAGGGAAAAATTGAAGCCAAGGACCTGATCACTGTGATGCGTTCTTTAGGCACCTGTCCCACCTACAGTGAGGTGGACCGGCACCTGCAGGTCCATAAGATAGGTACACCAGTGTTTACTATACATTACATTTTGCTACACATTACACACTTTGGTCCCACATATACAAGGGACTTATTTAAATCATGCAACACAGTGATCTTAAAATATTTTTAAAACATTGAGAAGTGATTCTGAAATTAAATTTGATTTAAAATATATGTTTTGGTTAAAACAGCCAGTTTGAATATACAGCCACATCATCAGTCTACAGATTCAGTTTAACATGTTTAAAACATACCCTTGTTCCAAGGTAGGATGACTGTAACAATGCTCTGTACTCCCTGTGTTAACTATAGTTTGAAATAATGACACATGTAGCTTTCCAACTGAAATAGTGAGTCATCTCAAATTAAGCCATGGTCTGTTTCCTCTTCCCCCTGTGGTGTCGGTGAATCTGTGGGTGTGTTCTGGTTCAGATAAGGCAGGTGAGTTGGACTTCTCCACCTTTCTGACCATAATGCACAGGCAGATGCAGCAGGAGGACCCCAAGACCGAGATCTTGGAAGCTATGCGCATGACTGACAAACAGAAGAAGGGCTACATCCTAGCATCAGAGCTGCGTGCCAAGCTAACAGGCCTGGGAGAGAAACTTACAGACAAAGAAGGTACAGCATGGGTTTTGATTCTGGGTACACTGGAGTCACTTTAACAGGAGGCCAAATGTGCACAGCTAGCAGGTTCCAAAGGAACAAACCCAGTGCCAAAGCCCTCAGTCCAGTCACTCTTTTCCCATGAAACACCTGAGACACAGTGTTACAGTTAGCACAGCTGACCTTAGATGACTAATGCATGTAAGCTGACACTTGAGTCCATATTTCCTTGAAAATGCATGGATATGTGGCCATGGCTATTAGAGAAACAGATGGTATTTCAGCTGTGAATCACAACTGCATAGCTAACTGCATAGATAAAACATGATTTTGACGGTGCCTGTGAGATTAGAAGAAGGCACTGCAATAAATGGACCAATCAAGATCTTCCATCTTTTCTCTGTTAAAACTGCAGTGGACGCACTATTTAAGGAGGCTCACGTTGGTCCTGACGGTCTCATTCATTACGAGGAGTTCACCAGAATGGTCACCCTGCCTCTTGCAGACTACTGAGAGGCCATGGCATAGGAAGACCACATGGACTTACACCATTGTACTTATTCTATTTACTTCCTTCTTAGTCGCGAGGAAATGTACAGTACATATGCTCCAGTCCTCTAGATGTCAGTGAAGTAACAGTTGTAGCTAATCAACCAGGAATGTCTGCATCTAACTTTAATGAACAAAAAATTCAAAACAAAAACATCCTATGAAAAATGTACTTAAAATAATGCTAATAAAAAAAACTGTTGCAGATTTCTTGACAATTTATCTATAGCAATTCAATGAACTTATTCAAAAACAGTGTAGTTTCTCTGAATGTACTATGATTTGCCCCAGTCCAGAGCCTTCATAAACTCCTCCTCTGTAAAGGACAACATCTTTGCTGCTTCAAAGTGCATCTGTAAAAATCAGGGATTCAAGTAAGAGATTAAAATTGAGGGATTGTACAATCATGTTCTGCTCAAGAACTACATTTTATGAGTCAATAGTCAAATTGTAAGCTCACCTTCTGCCTTTTTAAAATATCAATTAGCTTAAGCTGCTTCTTAAAGCCCATGATGAGTTCTGCTTTCTGTTTCTCCAGTTTTTTATTCTCAGCTTGCAAAGCTTCAACCCTGTGCTGCTCCTGGTTTGCAGAGTCCTTCAGAGGAAAATTGTGTTTAATAAACACAAACACAGAACACCTAATTATATTAAAGTAAAAGTTAACATGGTAGTCTTTAATTTTTCAAGCAAGCTGCATGACACTGAATATTCTTTACATTATGAACAGTGTGCACCAACATGGGTGAAATAGGATTTAAATGTTAAAGCCAAGTGGGTGTATTCCATTGAGAATTCTGCAGTGGGTGGGGCCTCCCCATTACGTCGGCCGCCTCCCCCAACACCTTGCTGCTCTGTCTGAGCTTGCTGAGGCCAGTCTTGCTCCTCTCAGCCTCCTCCAGCGCTCTGTTGAGCCTCACTTCCATGGCACTGTGGGCGCTGGCTGCCTGCTTCTGGGCCCTCTTCATGCCCTCTAGCTCCTGGAGGTTTCACACACATACACATCACAGCTTGTTGCGAAATGAACAATGAAAGTATATCTCAGGCAAAAAAGGCAAACTAGAAAAGGGTTTAAAAAAGTATTAGGAAGGATGTGCGCATTGATTTTTATATTTACCCTACCAGCAAAGACAATAAAAGGCTTTCAGGAAAATGCACAAAATATAGCGCACAATATGCTCACACTCAGTCAACGAGGGGTCACATTTAACACAGTCTTCTATAGTAGCTTGTTCTACTATTACTGTTCCAGAGTGAAATCTTATTTAATCGTATGATCTCCCTCCCCTGTCATCCATGCTGCCACCACTGTTTGGGGACAGACTTTCTAAGCATATCACTACAGCCCCCCCCCCCCTCTTTCCTGCTGCCAGCTGGAGGGTGGCTTCAGTTTACACACACGGGGCTAATTGTGTCAAAGGGCCCATGCCAGACATTCCTGCTCCTCTCCCTGGGAGCTTCTTTCAGACAGCCTGATATGCACGTAACCTGCACCGTGGCACCAGCCAGAAGTGAGGTGAAAAAGAACCGCGGTCAGCTGACCGATGTTCAGCGCGGCTGGGTAAAAAGTGCGCATGTGGGCTTAGTCGTTTGATTCTCATGTGCACATGGACTATATTTAAGGGCCATATAAAAGGTCCATTTTACAGCCAGAAATGTACAGTTCATTTGACAGCAGGAGGAGTGCCAGTTGCGTCACCATATCTTAGCAGTAGCTGGATAAGTTCAGACTCGTTGCATATATATATATATATAAAAAAAACCCAAAAAACATAAAAGCATTTCCAAATCAACATGCACGCCTACGCCCGTGTGCTCCCGTGCGACCCCACCTTCTGCAGGGCAGTGACCTGCTGTCGCAGGCTGTCCCCACTCCGGCCAGCGTCCTCAGCCAGGGCTCTGTGCTTCTCCAGCTGAGTTTGCTGCACACTGAAGGTCCTCTGCAGCCGGGCCCGCTCCTCCTCCAGCTCCTTTAGCTTATGGCATAGCACCGTGTTCTCGTCGTCCTTGGACACGAAATGTCAAAGACATACGTCACATCCTGGTCACAGGCTAAAGACGTCATCATGCACGAGCATAGGTGCGTACCTTCCTGTTACACTCGTGTGAAAGTCTGTTTAACTCCTCCTGCATCACCCGTAATTTAGCCCTCAGGAAGCGAAGCTGAGCCTCTGAGAAGAGAGTACACTTATTGGCACACTTAAGGGGATGCACAGATAGATCCTGAGATCTACACTACATGAATAAGTACAATTTCCTGTAAATAATGAGTTACAGATCAGTGAATTTCTCAAACATGCTTACTGTGTGCACCTATATTCACAAGTGAATCCTGATAAATAACAAGAAGCAGAACTATGAGTAGAATATCAGTATCAGAGTGATGTGAATTCAGGTGTTTGAGCCCACCTGCACCCATGTTTTCCGCAACACTGGGTAAAATGTCATCGTCCAGGTGTTCATCTGTGGCATCATCATTCATCCTGCCCTCGATGTTGCTTATTGTCTTTTCCAGTGAGAATTCCCTCAAATCCTCAGGTACTGCAACATCATCGGCCACAGTGGTCCTCATTTTCCTGATATAAAAAATAAAATCTATAGATTTCGCAAAATGGTGGGCTGTAAAATTTTGCTGTGTATTGTATAACTTCTAATGTAGTGCTTATGTTTTTTTTAACTCACTGTTGTATCTTTTTACGACCTGAAGGGGGTCTCTTTGACCTTCCTGGTTTCAACGATGACTTCTCTGTCTGCAAAGTGAAGTAAATATACTGTGAAATTTAACCTGGCCAAGTAATGCCATTGCAGTCAAAAGATATTTGTCTTTTACTCATACCTTCACAGCAGGTAGACTAACCGAAGGCATTGTATCTCTGTTAAGAAACAACCAAAATTTTTATTTAAAAGTAAATAAGAAACAATATAAAACATTTTGTCTGGAAGTTAATTATTAAAACTTGTAATCATTAAAAACCTTTGTATAACTCCATTACCCCAAATTTTCATAATTTTGTGCAATAGTAATGCTCATCTGGGTGGAAATGGGCTTTGAGAGCACTTCATTTTGTTCCCGCTGAGAAAAATAAACATTGAATATATTCAAAACATGTTAAGTCTACATTTATACACTGGATCCAGTGCTGTTTGACAATGTATTTCAGGGTAAAACCAAAACAGTGTTGTTTATTTACTGATAGATTTCAATTGGATTTACAAAATGTCATTAATGGCAGTCATATGAAACATTTTATAAGTGTGAACTCATTGATATTTATGTGTGTGCATATAAAGTGATCTTGAAAGCCACCATTTTTTACCATAACTTCTTCAGCCTCGCGCACCAGCTCAGCCGTTTTTGCCTCCAGTTCTGCATTAAGCCGTCTATAATATCACAGGACATTCAAGATTAGCAAAATAAAATGCACTAAATTATAAGATAATAATAATTAAATATTATTCATAACTCGTACTTGTATTCCTCTTCTCTGGCCAAGAGGTCTATTTGAGATAGTTTCTTTTGTGGGGCGGAAGCAGGTCTGTTCCTCGGTCTGGGCGTTGGAGCTCTCTGAAAGCTGGAAGACAGGGGCTCTTTGGGCTGTGTGAAGAAAGCTGTGATGTCATGTTCTATTCTGTTATATTATGGCCTTTCGTTTTACCACCTCAAACATAGCCAGCTACCTTGACGCTTCACACCAAAAGCAACATTTTGGAGTGTAGTATCTGAGCAAAGAGATTAGCATAAGTAATAACATAATACAGTAAGTTATCTTTGCTAGTTATTTAGCGTTTTAACGTAAGTCTTGTCAGACAAGTTTAGACGAGCCATCTAAAAACTAGCTGGCCAACTAACTTAACGTTAGCTATCTAGCTCGAAGCAGCAGAAGAAAATACAGAGCCAACAAGAAAATAACAAAACAGTTGTCTGTTAAAGGCTAAAATGCAGCATTATTAAGTATAAAGGAATAAAACTCAAGTAATAATGAAACACTAGAACACACTAAACTGTGTCGATGAGTTACTCACCCCTTGAGACGCGGATTTGGGTCTGTCAGCCATGTTTCTTCTGGGAATGACGCCGTTGCTTAGCAACCGCTGCCACGCACTTTCTCGCGTATTATTCATTTACATTTGAAATAATTTAATGTTTAAACATGAATTTCAAAGGAATGTACGATTAAGCCATTTCATTTGTAACATATTCTTTTTTTTACATGAATCTAAAAATTTAACTACTTCCTTGTCCTAATTTTCGTGCTCATGAGACTAAGAGTAAATCTCAGCCATTTATTAATTATATGCATCTAGCTAGCTGCTATTTTACAAATATTTAAACATTCAAAGTGGTGTATATTTTTTACATTTATCACAAAAGAGTTCCGCTAATTTCGATTCTATCCCCCCCGACCATGTTTTGCGCATGTGCTGCCGCTGCCTGGCAGCAGCAGTCAAAGTGGTCGCGAGCGAGCAGGTTGTGTCTGCGGCAGCGGATCCCTGGCTGCATTCAGCGTGTTTCTTTGCACGCATATGTACGTGGTTTTAACTGAAGGCTGGGATGGCGACCCCCCGAATTCAGCAACAAAATCATGAATTGCCACCGTCTTGTTCTCAAGAGCCGAAGTTAATTTGACCTTTCAGTTGCCGGGGGAAGAACCGTGATGTGCCACATTCGGGGGGACGCTGCATTCTCGAGGTTCAGGTCGAGGCCTACTTGTTAGATCCCCTCCTCCCTCCCTCCCTCCCTCTTCGCATCGTGATGGCTGATGATCAACAACCTGGACAGATCGCGCAGTCGGGGTCTGGAATAGGGTCTTTGCCGTCCCTAGTTCCAACAGGATTACAAGGGTCCGAAGCGAGTGCGCTGCAGCTCAAAATAAAGAGTTCTGTTTGGTAAGCGCATCCGGCTGTCTTCGCTATCCAGCTTCAGCGTGGCCACTAACGTTAGCTTGTTTATGGTTATTCGTATCAATAGCTAGCTGGCTAGTCATCTCTTAAAATTAGGTCGCTAACTAACCTGGCTCTGAAAGGTTGCGATCTGACTCGTCAGTCCGCAGTTATTGCTTCGTTCAGTATAATTTACATTATAATACAGCGGGTAGGTACTGTTAAAACAGTGACAGTGTTACTGAGGGGAAATGTTATTATGAATTATATTCAGAATTATCAGCTTGCGTGTATTAATTGCATGTGTTATCCACTCGAAATGTCAGCAACGTCAGTAACGGTAACCTGAGTGGTTAAGCTAAAAGCTAAAGTCGCGTTGATTTTCAGCGTCAAGCTAACTAACGCTAGCTATTCTAGCTAACAACTCTCAACTTCGGCTCACCCAGCGTGCTAGCTAGCTGGCTCATATAACTCATTTGGCTCAAGAGCTTCAGTCCTACTCATGTTTCCACCACGAGGTGTCGGATTGTGAAGCTTAGGTTGTGAATTCAAAGCAGTTGTGTGTCAAAAAAAAACAACAACCGAAAAACGAGTCGCTTGCGACCACGTATAGCACACTAACCGGTTTGGCGCTCGTCAGTTAAGGCTACGACTGACGGTAAACAACGCTCGCGCACAGTGCCGCGAGGATTTTAAAGCGCGGCGGGTCGTTAGGCGTGCACGTGGGACGAGAGGGTTTGATGAGTCAGATCCTGTCAACTACGGAGTACATCGTATTGTGGATTAGAATTGTATATTGTAGTTGAACAGGCGTCCTAAACGTATAACTGCTTCGAAGAAACGTAGATAATTAGCAGTATTCGTCGTATTGTTACTTGGAAGTAAAAACGATAGAGTGGAAATGTTGATGTGGCTAATACCCTCTCAGCACTGGTTGTCTTTTTGCATGTGATGTGTTCCTGGTGGTGTTAAGCCAGGCAGTCACTGTTCATTCATTAGGCCACATCTGGTCCAACACACCCCGCTGTACAGTGCAGCTGTTTGATCATATTTACAGTCAAATTAATGTCGTAAAAATACAGATATGGCAACAGTTTTCCTTTGACTGTGCACTGCCTTATTTGCTACAGTCTTTGGTTATTCAGGACTCCACACCTTGTCATTATATAAACAGATGCATGCTGGCTCAGAACACACATTTTGCCATTTGCTGATTTGTATATGAGTAAATTCCCATATAACCAATTTGTCGTTAGGGGCATGTTTGCGTAAGGTTTAGGAAGCATATAACGGATCAAAAACGTGAATGTCTTCTCGGTCTTGTAGGAGGAATTTAAGCTCATTGTTTGCCCTCTTTGATGAACCATTTTGCTCTCATTAGTTTGAAACTGTGCCAATGCTGCAAGTGTCATTCATTTTATACTTGTACTTTGGTGTTGTGTGTGTTCATATTTTTAATTATAACAGCAGTGGTTTAGTAGTTAGCATTGCATACTATTTGAATCTGGACCTCAAATTCAAATCTGGTCCTAGATTTTGTAATTGGTGAATATTAATTAAGAAGTTAATGCAAGTAATCAGCCACTTTACCTCAGCTTCCTCCTAATCAAAAGCACAGTGGTATCTGTGTGCTATGGGCCATCAGAGACAGGCTTGAATAGCTCTGAACTATTCATCCAAGATGAAAATGTTCACACCTTAATGGCAAAATGTTTATAAGACATTCACTTCCTGTTATTGGCTCTACTTCCTATGGTCTTCCTTAATTTTTATGTAAGAGATTTAATGTTTGAAGGGCTTTGCAGTTGATGAGAAGAGTTTTCAGCCCAGTGCATCTGCCCTGTGCTGGGTGCAGTGAAAGGTTAGCCCAACCCATGGGTTAAATGATACCCCCATTCCACATTTGGCTGCCTGACTTGCTCCTGTCTGCCTGGGAATGATGAGGCATTTGGCAGTGCCTCTGGGGTCCTGGAGCTCTCACTGGAAACCCAGGGGTGACACACCAGTGTTATCCTTCCCCCACACTACCTCCATCAAGACCCTGATTTTTCTTTCCATTTGGTCATATGTTGGAGCACAAAATGCTTACATTTTAATCAACGGTTTTGGGTTAGATTGTGATTGTCAAAGTACAATCGTAGATTATTTCTTTCATCTACTTAGACACTTAGAAAAAGTTACTTGCGGGTTTTTACTATCTTACAAATGCTGGGAAACAACTGGAAAATAAACAGTGTCTTACTTCAGCAGAAGAGTGATTGTTTTCACCGCTTGCAGTTGATTTCCTTTAAAGTGGGTCCAAGAATAGTCTCCAGTAGTGTTTCTCTCTATTTTATGAATTATCTGAATATTTTAAATAATCAATTAGATGAAAGAAGTGTGTAAGAGAGTAAAATTTTCACATTGTTCATTGTGTCTGAGGTGAACTCTGAGGAGAACTGTCAATGCTAGGTCATGCTGAAACTTGGCAACCCTGTTAGCAAAGTCCCAACAGTTTCAGCCCAGATTTTTTTTTATTTAGAATTGGAAATGTTGGATAATCTCCTGTTTGCTTTGTGGTGGTTGTCTGAGAGCTGAAACACAGTGTGCAAGCCAAAGTCATCAAAGGTGTGTTAATTAAAGACATGGCATGCCTCACGCTCTGAGTCAGACTTGAAGCTCATTGAGATGTTTTATCTTTAGTAAGAATAAATTAAGTAACATCAGTGAGAGCAGAATTTTGCTAATAGTGCTATTGTAACATTTCCACATATTTTGAAAAGAGGCAATTCTTGATTAGTCATTGAAAACTTTGAAAACATGAAGTTCAGTTGTGCTACAGATCTCATTAAATGGTTGCCACTGATCTGTTATGACTATTTAATGCTATTTCAGCATAAATGTCTTTGTCAAGTCACCCTATAAAGCCTAAAATGTTTTGTTCAAAGGTCAGAGCCACCAGGTCGGATTTGCCAGGCTTTTTCAAAATGTTAGATATCTTTACATATTAATGTTGCATACACAGAGAGAGAGAGAGAGATATTGCTGAATATGAAAACACTAATATGGCAGCCCAAGTGGTCTTCTGCACCTTCACCTAGGGTCAAAATCAAGAAAAACAGAACTGAAGAGAGCAGACAAGCTTAAACAGAGTGAAGGACCCTGAGCTGAGACCAGAATAAGTACTGACTTGGCTTTTCAGAGCTGCTGACAGCTCTGTGACCTGATGGATTCAGGAGTGATGCCACGTTGGTTTTTCCATTGCTGGGCAGGTTATTATGTTGGTCGTTTGTTAGGTCATAGCTACTGGAATAGTCAGCTAAGTTATTATTGTTGTGGAACATAATGTTACTCTTGCCACATAATGCAATGTACCATTTTAATTGTGAAGTTGTCTTAGCTGTGTAGCTAACATTGGCTGGATATTTTACTAATTTTAGCCAATTACTTTGCTAACAGTGACTTTAATTGTTTTTGCTTTTGTATTTGTCCTTTGTTTTGACAAACCAGGATAGCCTTTAATCTGACAACACATCCAGTTCTACTTTCTGTTCTTGCTATATGTAATATGTATTCTCATCACTAAACTTGGTCTACAATTCTTTCTCATTACATCTGCGGTCACTTTATGAATACCAGTTAAACACATCACACATTTTGCATGGCATAGCACAGGCACCATGACACTTTGGAGTAAATGTATTAAAACATCTCAAGACAGGGATGCTGATATGACATATGGCATGGTCATGAAGCCAAAACCACCATAAAGAATTGAGTATCACTACTGTTCAATGATTCTCTCTTAATAATTTCACAGCTTCAGCACTGGTCAATCAGATCTTCTGTATGTATGAGGATAATCAGTTTCAGGTTTTATCTTTGTCTGTTCAGCGCAGAGCTTAGAAAACCTGAAAAAGAGGTGGAATAAAATGTGTGTGTGTGTGTGTGGGGGGGGGATGCTCATGCTCATGTGCACGTCTGTATGAAGCTTTGTTTATTGGCATACGTGGGGGAAGTGGAACAGAAGGGCTGGGGGGGGGGGGGTCCTGACACAATGCAAGTATGTGAATAATCAGCTTCAAAGCATTCTGAAAATGAGCTTCAGCGGTGCGGGCACTTGGCCATCCCCTGACTGAAGGCGTCTCTGGCCCCTGACCGAATGGGTCTTCAGGCCCTGACCCTGGGAATGATGGCTCTTTTCTGCAACAGTCATGCACTTCTGCTGCAGTTTAGTCTTTGGGCCAAGTCTTTGGGCCAAAATTGTCTATTTAAACAAACAAACAAACAAGATTTAAACATGATGACACGGCCCAAACAAGCACCAAAACCCGCATCCACCACGGACGTGTTATGCCAAGCAGTGTGAACGACGGGAGGTGCCTTCCTGTAAACCTGTACCAGGGATGCAGGGGTTTCTGTTAATCACCCAGGTTGGACACACTGCTGTGGTTCTACAGTGATTGCACTCAGGCAATTCTCTACTTGATTCTGTCTGATTTTCACTGTCATAGCTGAGTGTTGCTCTCTGAAAATAAATGGGAATCCAGTATCAAGCCACTTTTAAAAACTGTTTTGAAAATCCAGGTTTGGTTAATGCAGTTCGGGGCCAGTAACACTGCATTAAAACATCTCAAGACAGAGATGCTGATATGGCATGTTTATGAAGCCAAACCCACCATAAAGAATTATCACTTCTGACTCACCCACACATGGAACAGCATAACTGAAGAAACAGCCTTTGATCATTCCCCTAGCTCACGGCATGTTCACACACACACACACAGACACACTCTGACCTAGTGATTTAGTGTTACAGTATATTGCCTGTTACATTGGTTTTGTTACGACAAGAATCGTTAATCATATTGTTGCTGTAGGCTAGTGAATCCCTGGAAAAGAGCTTAGTTTGTACTTCAACAAAGTAAGGCTTGTTCAGATCGCTGACAGACGCTCATTAATTCTTGCTACTGTATCCTTAAAAGCTGAATTACCATTAAATTACAATAGCCCCTGCAGTACAGTCTCTCTGTGAGTTGAGAGTGGCTTATTAAGAAACTGCTTTATTGTAGAAGTTTAGAGTTCATATGGGGTGATTGGCAATGTTTGGTAAGTGAGGAGAGTTGATCCATTAAGTCAAGAATTTTGAGTGAAGGATCCAGTTGCCTTCCTGTAGTCTTGACCATTTTGTAAGACTGCTTAAAAAGCTCAGCAGAAACAGAATGCATCTTTGTTATTTCTGGATGTCTCTAGAACATTGGGATTTTAACCATGCACAAGGCCTCTTTCAAATACAGTGCAGTGTGTCTTGTGGCATTAACAAACTCATCAGTTCAGTCCTGCTGTCACTGGTTCCAGTTAGCTTAGGTAGAAGCCTTGAAGGAGATATCTGTGGATCTGTACACACTTTATCCGTACACCTCACAGTAGGTAGGCTTCACGCATGGTAATACATGCATTGTTTTTCTGTGTTGTGAGCTTCAGAAATATAAAAAACAGACATCAGAGTGGCCATTATAACAGCAATCATTTAAAAGTTTACAGCAGAAAGCCATGTCATTTCCTCTTGTCACTGACACAGCGAGTGCAGACATTCTGCAGTCTTGATCCTCTATGCGAAACCTACCGTGTCAGCCCACTTTGTTTATAGACATCCTGTGTACAACATTCACTCTTGTCCGCACTGTTTGTATCCCAGACGTACCATATGCAGTCTGCTAACTCTGAGGTTTGCTTCAAAAGACCAGTTGATTATGGTACCCACATCAATCACATTGCCAGACCCGGTAAAGTGTGTTTTAAATTTTCAGTCATTTTCTTCTAGTGATTCATTCTACCACAGGAAAACATGATGGGACTGGATTATATCTATATAAGCTTCATGCAGAGAGGTCCTTGTGTTGGGTCAGAAGCTAAATGGCTTAGATTTAGAAACAAACCTGAGCATGGCTAGTGTGGTACAAGGACCCCCAGTTGCAGCCAAATTGTGTGTAATCATGGAATGGTTTTTAACAGGTGTTGAAAGAATGCTCAGTTTTATTGGACATGATTGGCTGGACGCAGAGTGAAAGGCTAACAGAGTGCTAGTCTAAAACAGAGTGCTAATGTAAAATCACCTTCCTCTCATATTCCAAACCTTCATTTTTTTTTCAGCCATTGATTAAGTGGGTTAGTTGAACTCAGTCTTGTCTAAAAGCATCAAGGACAGGCCCCATGTACAGCATGCTCAGATTGCTAATCTACGTTCATGCATTTGCCTTTTTCAAGATTCAGAAAAGGTCGCCTCCATCTTGCTCATGTTATTGTACATACACAAGGGACCACAGACTTTATTGTGAGTCATTATAGGGCTTGGTTCCAAAGACACATACATCCAACCACAAGTCTGATTACAGTGTTTGTAGAAATGCATATGCTTGTTAGCTTGAACATAATGTGATGTGTGGGAGATCTAGAGCTGTTTATGCCGTATGTGTCCCCCAGGCATATGTATGGATGAGCTACTGATTCTTGTTCTTGGACTTAGGTGCGCTGTCCTTTGCACTTGTGTGAATATACACAATACTGTGCACTGGACACTCCCTGCGCATTCTCAGAGGACGTGTCTGTGTGAGAGAGATCCAACCCTACGGAAGCAGAGTGCAACGAGTTCAGAGAGGGAGAGAGAAAGAGAGACAGAGCGCAAAAATCTGAAAGAGCACGCACACAGGTCATGCTGACTAGCAGTAGCCTTTGTAGCATCTGACTCTGATCTGTCAGCACTGATCTAGGGTTTAGTGATGCAGTGAACAGGTTGTTCTTATTTATCCCCTACGCCTTGACTGAAGAACCTAGCAGTGTCTTGTGTCGGAGGCCTTAGCTGGCATAGCTGACTGGTGGAGGGGCCTGACTGGAGGAGGAGTGGTCTGGTTAAATGTGGGAGGGGCCTTGTTATATGGGGGAGGGGCCTGGCTGACAACCAGCTGCCATTCTCTGTAAGGAAACACTGGATGATGAAAGATAGTTGAATTAGTATTGAATAATAAAAGTCCTAATAATAAAACAGTTGGTTACACTGTGGCTCTACCTGTGAATCTTTTTAAAAATGTAGCATTTTCTGTAGCATTTTTCCCCTTAATTGCAGTACATTTGGTCAGACTGTGAGTCTGAAGGAAAGCATTCTTGGGTATAGATTTGCACAAAAAAGGGGGAAAAGGATACAAAATAGTATAAAAATGTTTAGATATCTTGGTGAGCACTGTTGCATCAGTTGTAAAAAACATGCACCATTCCACCCAGGGAACGTCGTTCTGCCAAACGCGGCGTCAGAGCGAGGAGGGGACTGCTGAGGAAAGGCATAGAGAGGTCATCACAGCAATCACTTAAAAAGGCTGCAGACATCTGTAGCTGAGACTGAAGTTGCAACAGTCATCAAGATCAATGGCCTGTATGGGAGAAGCAGTTACTGAAGAAAAACCACATCAAAGCCCATCTGGAGTTTGCAAGAAGAATCAGACTGACCCAGCTAAAATGTGGGAAAAGGTTTTGAGGTCACATGGGACAAAATTTGAGCTTTTGACCAAAATTCAAAAACACAGTATGTGGCACAAACCTACTACTATCTTTGCTTCAACAAGCACTATCCCGTCAGAGAACTAAAGTGGTGGCCGCATCATTCTGCAAGGATGTTTTTCCTCAGCAGGGACTGAACATCTTGTTAAGCTTGAAGGACAGATGGATGGGGCAAAATGCAGGGAGATATAAGAGAACGTGCTTCTGCTAAATGTCGGGACAGTGATCTTTCAGCAGTACAGTGATGCCAAGCACAAGGCAACACAGGAGTAGAACAGAGAACAAGTGAATGGTACACACTGACCAAGTCACGTCCAGATCTCAGTCTGTGATGAATTTTTTTTTTAAAAAAAGCCTTTTTCCATCAGGCCCATGTCCATGCGGTCCTCGTGCTGGGCTTCCCCTCACAGCAGGGGTGGGTTCATCAACCTAGGAAACGTTCCAGAAATCCTAAAATGCAGTGCAGATACCTTTAACCTAGAGCTGCTTCAATGACATTGTTCTTTTCAGCTGTGTAACATGTTGTTCTGTGCATACGCTTTAGTTCCTTAACACTAATTAAATGTTCTGTTGCAGTATTTTAGCTTATTTATCTGTGATATTTGTGGTATTTTCATCTGTGGTGAAGTCACTCTAGTTTAGGGAATTCCTTGTGTAGGAAAGATGCTCAAACTTTTCGTCTAATGCAGTTTATGGTATGTGCATATGATCAAGAACAAGACCAGGTGATGAAATCCAGCAGTATGCCAGTTGGTGTTGCTGAGCTTTGAACCCCTCTTCCATGACTGAGTAAGGCCCAGTGACTGAGTCAAGGGTGCTGGAGCCAATTAATAACACCATGCCTCGTTAAACACTCCCCAGTCGCTGTCCGGCTCGATGTTTGCCGGGAGATATTTTGCTTCGAGCAAGTGACATTTCCAGCAGGTCCTCACTCCATAAGCACATTCCACCTGGAAACAGGAGGGTAGGCTGTCACCCTGATGAATCTGCCCAAGGACCATGTGGAGATGGCTTAATGAGAACTAACTGTGCTTGCTCTGCCCGGGAAACAAACTTGCCCTGTCCTACCTGCCTGATCACAGTTCATTAGCAGTCTGTCCTCTCATTTGAAAAGGGGGTACACAATTACGGCCCAGCCAAGAGCAAAGATTCAGCTAGGAAAACTCGTTAAGCCTGCTTTACCTTATGTTGGGGGCACCCTGCAATTCTTTATGCATTTCAGAATGCGAGAGAAAACTCTTGCAGAACAACTTGCGCCATTGCTATTTCTGTATATACAATAATTCTGATTACATGTATCTTATGTATAATGTGCAAAATGCGCATATAAACAGATGGGCATTAAAGCTTTAAAATTATCAGCACCATTTGGGGAAAGTACAGAGAGAGACCAGACAGAGTCATTCATTATTTGTTTTTTACTGCTTTCTGGTTCAGCCGCAGCTGTAACAGGGTCCCTGGGTTTCAGGACTAATGCTCAGCAGTTGAATTTTACAGCACTATTTACCTCCAGCTCACGTTGAAGGACAGTCTGTCCTAGCTGCACCCGTCTCCCCAGAATGTTTCCTCTACTGTTTCCTCTGAAGGTGCCGTGGTCAAATTGCACCATTTTCATTACTGAGGGATACCTAGAAAATGTCATCATTTCATGCCACTGTGTTCGCTTGATATTTTGCAGTTTTGTACATTTTTGTGGAAAGTGTATTGAATGACAGCAATTTCTGAAAAGTCAGACCTGTTAACCTCATTGTGTGTCTGCGAGAGTGTTTCTGTGACGCAGCACACAATTCCGTTGAACTGTGATGGCATCGCAGATGTATTTGGAGGGTTACACAATCAAAGATGCTCTCCCATGTGGGAGCATTTGTTTATTTTCCTTCACATCCTTCACAGAGCATGAAACAGCTGCGTTCTCTTAAAGAACAGGTCCAGTTCAGACCTTCTCAGTTCCCCTTAATCTCCCTTGCTTCACATTGCTGCTGCTCCAAATTAGGCCCGTCCACACTTGTGTATGGATTCTACTCTACCTCATTCCAGTGCCCTCGGCCGTAATAGGGCTTTGGTGGGAAGGAACCTCAGCACTGGCGAGACTCTTTTTTTAAGTTGTTGTAGTATGTGCTCCTGCGGATATGTCGGTCTGAGCCGGTCTGCGGAGCAATGGCTCCAGGGAGCATATTTCACGTGCCACTGGGTTATTAATAAAGGTGGTTCTGAATGTTCCTCGAATTACACCTGCGTCACTAACACATCTTTTTTTTCTTCCCCCCCCAGCAAATCCGTACAATCAAAGGTGGACAGCATTCTGGTGAGTATATAGTTCCTCTGAATTATTTTTAAATGCCTTAAATGTTAGTGTGTCTGCATCGTGCTATGGGCACTTGTTATTTAATGTAACGTGGTCCAACACTGTATTCAATCTGTACCTGAAGTATTCAGGAATTCATTTATCACCCATTTAGTTAGTAACAATTTAACATAAAACAGCATAGCTAATCCTCACATACAGAAACCAACATACATCTGAGCATACTGTGTGACGTCTCACCAGAAGACAGAAGTCTTTATTTATGAAAGTGAGGTCCTGCCGCTAGAGTCGAGGGTTCAGATATGGAACTGGACTGTTTTGTCACTTTGCCCAATTCCCCCAATGAAAATATAATTATGCTATGAAATATTCATGATGTTCATACGAGAAGGAAAGACGCCTTCAGGCATATTGCTGGTGGTCACGTAGGTTGGAAACGCCCCCTTTCATCCCCGCAGCTTGCTGCAACATACATCGTTTATGCCGGGACGTAAATGGAGGCCAGTGTGTGTCTGTATCCAGGAGGAGCTCCTGTGAGCCTGGTCTGGTGCCCCTCGGTTCACCCTGTCACATCCACTCAGAGCCGAGCCTTCGGTCTTCTTCCATAGACTTCTGTTGAAGGTAGATGGTGTCATGATTGTGGCACAGCACAGGTGTTGGTCGCTGGGATTGTCCTTACCGGCATCTCTGTGGATGTCCGGTAGACCCTTGGATCGCGCGCATGCACAGTTTTAGCATGTACTGCACTGGCATTGCAACTAGCTTTAGATGCCATCAGTTTGCACAAGGAGAACCAGCAAACTGCATGTAGAACAGCCCTGTAATGGTACGAACAGCCCTGTAAAGAGAAGAAGGAGAGAAAGAAGAAACCTTTGCCTGACTGTGCACTTAGTGACCTGGTCTTGAAATGAAGGTCATGAACCAGTGCCAAGCAGTGACAGGCCTCTGAGTTCCTCAGGAAAGTCAAGGTGATCAGGAGCAAAGTGTCACACGGAAGTCCCCCAGGGTTAAAGGTTATGGCTAATGCGCTATTGGCCCTGCCCATTGTTGACCTCTGCCAAATCTTGCCCTCTCAGTTTCACTCTTCCTAGAACTTCCTTTAGTTTTCCTAAGAGTGTGCAATTGCTTTGATTTTCAGTGAATTTCCTCCATATTTTTTGTTTTATTGACTAGTTTTACCTCTTACTTTTTTTTCACTTTAGAAGACAATTTTTTGTATCTGTTTACTCTAATAGGAACTTTTAACCAAACCTCAACAACAAATTATGAATTGCATAACCAATGAGGGCCATTTGTACGAGGCTGTGTGTAATCTTTGTGAGTGTGTGTTGTGAAGTAAATAAGTAAGCATGGCGAGGCATCGATCAGTGTAGCCACGCCAAGCTGTCCCTTGTAACTGCCTGTTTAAAATGGCTGTTTCAGCAGTGAACAGGGGAACTGCAAATTAGGAAGGTGCAGTTAAAGTGCACGTCTTCATGGAAAAAGCTCACTTTCACATTAGATGTGTACGGGCTGGAGTGGTCAGCTAGCTCCTTGGACTGTTCTGCTGTGGGCTGCCTGTGTCTGATAGGGGGCGAGGGGGCATCCACAGTGGGAAGCTTTGAATCCCAGTGTTCCTTTGAGCCTGTGGCTTTAGGAGGTAAAATGTCAGTGACGGGGCTTGACCTCTGCCACAGGAGTGCACTACACCGTCTGTACCAACCACTTACCAACATTCACTCTGCTCCTTATTCGACATTGCGTTTGGATGTGCTGCGTCTTTTGAGGGAACTGGGGGAACTAGTGTAAATTAAAATGAAGGGAAATAAAGGGAATGGAAAACGTAGCCATTGGAACTAGCGTGTTGGTGAATTCCCTCCTCTCCACCTTAAGTTTGCTTTAGGAGACTCATATTGGGAAAGTTCTGCTGACTTTTGAGAGATAACTGATCAGCGTCTCCATGAGGTGAACAAAACCTAACTCTTTTTACATTTAGTACTATTAACCATTTAATAGTCTTAATTAAATAGGCTATTCATTACAGAAGTTTTAATTAGCAAATCCATTAAGTTTTCTCCAACATATGCCTGCATGCTAGGTGCAGATTATCTCTTAGAGTAAGGTGCTAATGATTGTACTATAATGGTCTCAGGCTTTCACTAAGAGGCATGAATGACATGGAAAATTCAGCCACATTGACATGGCATCTGCAGTACGAGCTGTGTGTGCGCGTGTGTTTGTGTGTGCGTGTGTTGATGCATTTCTACATACGTGTGCATCACACCTTGTCCCCCTTCTCCTAAATCGGGCAGTGCTTATGGCTCCGAGACGTCTGCGTCCATGGGCCATTTTTATTCACTTTTTATCCCCCAACTCCCAAACATACACACACACACACGCGCACACGCCACCCTCACACCATGTCACTAGAAAAGCTCAGTGACTGATAACTTTAGCCATCCAGTACCTCTTGTTCCCTTGGCAACAATGGGAGGAGCAGAAGTGCTGGAGAGACGCCTCTATTCTTAGGGAGGGAACGGGGGCCTGCGGGCGTCTCCAGCCGGCCGAGGGTTAAACGCAGCGGGAGAACTCGAGGTCAGCCTGCATGTGCGCAAATGGAGCTCCACACGCCCCTTTGCTGTCCTGTGTGTGTGTGTGTGTGCTTGGACATAGTGTCCATGGTTCTACAGTGTGTCTCCACAGCTGCTGTTCAGACCATAGCTTCATCCTTCTGCTGTTGTGTGTGTGTGTTAGGACATGGTGTCCATGATTCTGCAGTGTGTCTTGACACCTGCTGTCCAGATCATAGCTTCATCACTCTGTTGTCCTGTGTACATTTTCATTTGTGTTGTTGTTTACTGTGTACTGCCACATGCAGGGTTATGGAAGTTTATTTGGAGATTATAGGAGTGCCATGTGCTCCTTGGGGCTTTTCGGCTTTTGCAGCCCCCCCCAATCGCATATAATGAACATTTTTTGGGGGGTATAGTTATTCAGTGACGTTCACAGTATTAGCATGTCTCTTACTTATTTAAATTAATATGCAACCTAATATGCAGGATGGTACCTTTTTATTTTTAAGATTTGGGCCTCAATTCCAGTGGTGGTAATGTATTGGTTGCTTGGACCCCACAGTATCTGTTTGCTGCTACATTGTTGTAGAGAGTTGATTGCACTGTTTAAAGACACAACCCTTTTACGAGTGATATGCTTGGCCTCTTTTGCACTGCAGGTCTGAACAGATATGCCCGTAACCATTCCAGCAGCATCTCCATAGGGAAGTGGTTCAGGATGTAACACCTACACACCGTGCTCAGTCCTCCTCAGTGTGGATGCCACCCATGTTTCGGGTGGGTGGGCAGGTTTAATGACATAGGGATTTGCTGATTGGTTTCATACTTATGTGACTTTGGCCCAGCAGATCTGCAGTCTTTTTACTTAGAAGAAAATGGCAGAACCGATCTGTGCTTTCTAATGTTGACTCGGTTCAATATTTACTGTTCTGTGCTGCTTTGAACAAAAAAATAAGTAAAAAAAACGGCTCATAAACCCATTGATCTCACAGTTCTCCATATTACCGGATAAGGGGAATAAAGACAACTGTCACATACTTATGATTTCTGAGGGATTTCTTGGTCCTAATTTAGCGCCACAACAGATGTTGAACAAGAAACTGTAACTAGACTCGTGAGCCTGCACAGCATAACCGTGGTAGTCGTTCAGTCCTGCTGGGGAGCGAGGCCATAATGGAAGGTCTGCTGGGTGTTTGCGGTGGAGTTTGGGTGTGTGCACGCGTGTCTCCGTGTGTGTGCTGTGGACACGTGATAAGTCTGCAGGGAAAGACTCCCACTCGGGCAGGATTTCATTGAGCTTCGGCTCATCTCTTCACCTGAAATATTCCCTTTGAAGGGAAGGAAGAATGAAGACGAGCAAGAGGAGGATGTCTGCTTCATTGGGCTTTATCCATTTTTCATGCAGCTTCATCCCTCTGTGTGAGCCTCTAAGAACATAGTGCAGCTTTGTTTAGTATTTCCATGGGCCGATTTGTTCTGATATTGTCTGTGTGTTCTATTGCTGCAAGTGTAGTTACAGAGGTGATTGACCCTAAAACCCCTTTTAGGTGTTCATCACCGTTTTTCCACAAACACCAGCAGTCTCTCAATCCCATGCTAACCTGGCGCTCTAGTGTTTTACACAGTGCCTTGTTCCTCACGGTCAATCTTGGCCTTATACTACTTTCTGTAGTGAATAAACTAACTTGAGCTGGGAACCTGCAGTTCAGATTTTTTTTTCCTCCCAGCAGTTCATTTTGCTTGTAAACCAGTCAGGTTTCATTTTCTTTAACTTGTGTGTATGGTTCCCATGCTTCCTGTCTTGACATCATTAAACTCAGCCTAGAATTACAGATGAGCTTAGTGTCACTATACTACACCACAAGATTCGGTTCCACTGTATTATTTTTTTATTTATTTTTTATTTTTGGTAACAAATGAACATTATTCAGATTCACACCACACATTGTTTTTTCCCTACTGAATTAATTGGCAATTGCAAACTTTGTGAATATATAGTTAGAGGTTTCCTACGATTCCTGGGCAATCAGTGTCATAACCTTCATGTTTTAAGGGAAAGCTAGCATTAAACCCTTCAGAACACTAATCCACATCAGCGTCTGCTCCAAACCTGTTTCATTAGTAAACACTACCTATGTGAGTATTCCTGTGCAGGTATACATGTCCTGTGCAGGTATACATGTCCTGTGCAGGTATACATGTCTTGTGCACGTATACATGTCTTGTGCAGGTATACATTCCTTTACTTTACAGCCTTTTCCCTCCTTCCTTTTCCTCTTCCTTCCTTTGTAGCAAGATGTGGAGAAGTTTACAGACATTGAAAAACTCTACCTCTACCTCAGGTTGCCTTCTGGCCCCAGTAGTAGCAGTGACAAAAGGTGAGTGCTTGTTCCCTTAGTGTGACTCCAAACACTTCTGTGTCTCTCTTTCTCTGTAACCTTCAGTGTCTTGTTTTTTTCACTTATTGAGCTAATTTCCTAGTAGAGGATCCTAGTAGAGGACATTGATTAGAGTAATTCATGTGCATGGGAGGCTTAGCCCCCCATCTTGGATCTAATTGATGTAATTGATTTAATTGATCTTGGATCTCCCTCAGTGAGCAGAGCTGTGCGTCCTCGAGCCGCACTCAGCAGATGCATGCATTTGGCTGGATCCGGAACCATCTGGAGGAACATCCCGAGACCTCGTTACCCAAGCAGGAGGTCTACGATGAGTATAAGTAAGTCTATAGACTTTTACCGTCATGTATAATCTAGAAGTCTTGGCAAGACCCTTCACACTACATAGTCTTCTAGTGCAGCAGTGTCAATAATGCTCCCACAACTCTTGGACTCTTGAACTCTGTTCTGCAAAGATTAACTGGAAGTCGGCTTGTACAGTTGTTCTTTCCTTGTTGGTTGGAATGTTGGAAGTCATAGCCAATCAAACCTTCACAAGGATCTTTAAGAATAATGACTTTTGGATGAATCATCTATCATATTGTTTGTAGATAACTTGGCTAATCCTAAACCAGAGACGTGCCAGGCTATTATGACATTTCAAGCATAGCAAATATAACAGATGAAAACCAGGGACAAATAGTAAGCATGTGCCGATAATTCCCATAGCATTCTGCCAGTCCTTTCCACTTCCAGTCTCATTTAAAGTACTGAGAGGTTCAGTCCTAAACCTTAATCTAATTTTCACTTAATATTTAATACACATTAACATGTCATGAAGATCTCAGTGTTGAGGTGAACCAGCTTTCAGAGACTTCTGTTGATTCACAGTAATTTCGATATATGCCTGGTAAGGGCAGTTCATGACCTACTTAAAAGTAACATTTATTGGCTGGTTTGAACAGCTGAAGAACAGTACATTCTCCGTTGTTCATTTTTATATTTATATACTGTATGTGGACGTATACAGTGATCCCTCGCCACTTGGCGCTTTCGTTTTTGCGGCTTCACTCTTTCGCTGATTTTTATAAGATTTTGATGGAAAAAATAATCAGCGGAATATATATATTTTTTTACATGAAAAAAATCAAATATATTACAAATATTAATTCTAACAATAAAGGAATATTATAAATAATAAAATAGTACAAATGACAGTAAATAGTGCATATTTACTCTCAGAAACAAGAACCAGCATCGCTTGCCTGAGACGCTACTCGCCTACATGAGATTGTAAACAACACACGATTGCTTGCTTGCTGGAGAAGCGACCAACCAGAGAGTGCTGCTTTGTATCCCAGCGCCTGATTGGCTCAGTACAGTGGCGCGTTGTTTACTTTTTGTCTGTGCGCAGCTTCCTCATCTCTGGGTCTGCGCGCCTTATACACTTTCATTCGGCTGTTTCACATGGAGCATCGTTTGATCACACGTCAAAGGTTTTTTGTCTGCGTTGTTGTGATTTTGTTTTGTGGTTTTCTCGTTGAATACTGCAGTTAATTCAACCCCTACCATGCCACCAAAATGTCTTGCAAGTTCTATGTACGTTTTTTTAGGAATTCAAAATATTTTACTGTAAAGTGTAAAGGTACAATACATCCATAGAACAGTGTGGGAATGGTTATTAAGGGAATGGGTTATGTAGCGCAAAAGTGTGTGTGTGGGGGGGGGGGGTTTATAAGGCTTTAATATAGTGTATAAATACTTAAATAAATATACCGTTTCTACTTCGCGGATTTTTGGTTCCTTAATGAATCTGCGATTTTGTGTTTTCTCAGGAGCTACTGTGACAATCTGGGATACCACGCTCTCAGTGCCGCTGACTTCGGGAAGATCATGAAGAATGTCTTTCC
Source organism: Brachyhypopomus occidentalis (assembly GCA_020368025.1). Classification (NCBI taxonomy): domain Eukaryota; kingdom Metazoa; phylum Chordata; class Actinopteri; order Gymnotiformes; family Hypopomidae; genus Brachyhypopomus; species Brachyhypopomus occidentalis. The sequence goes on from JAGXOD010000031.1 coordinate 300,547, forward strand.
CAACATGAAGGCCCGCAGGCTTGGCATGAGGGGCAAATCCAAATATCCTTCCCTGGAGCGGTCCGTCATCGATCTGTGCCTGCCTTTGAACTCTGGAACATCTGCTGTTGTGGTTCACGGGTCTCCTAAATATAGAGCAGAAAATCACAACATCAAACAGAGCAGTAGGGAGCTGCTGCTCGGCAACGCAGGCACTTAGCTGAAGCACCAGTGGATCTGACCTTCAGGAACCGTTCTCCCATAACACCATCTTCTTCAAGAACTGTTCCCCCTGTTCCCCCATAACACCATCTTCTTCAGGAACCGTTCTCCCATAACACCATCTTCTTTTGCCTCTTCCACATGCCGCCCTAGACGCCCACTGAATACTTTTGCTTCCTTCCTTGTAGGGACCCAGGATTATTTTCACCTCCCCCCACACAAACAGAATGTTTTCCTAGCTAGAGCCCTTAAACAAGACCCCCATGTACCCTCTCGTATAATTAAATGGTGTTTTATTACTGGGGAAAGTTGATAATTATTTTTGTTGGGGGTGAAGGGGTAAAAAATAGGGTTAAAAGTGCAAATGCCTGGCCAGGTTTTATTTATATGTATTTTTTGGAGCCATTCTGAAATAACACTTGTTTGTTGATGACGGTTGTCAAAGCAACAGAAATCTAATACAATTACCCCTTAAACTTCTGTCACCTCGACCCCCCCCCCCCCAGCCACCCCCCATCCCCCCCACCCCCTTCGCCCAAAGGAAAATCACACCATCCACATACCAGCGCTGAACATTTTGAACCTGCCCTTATGTAACGAGCATTTACAGACACTTACACTATAATGTTCAAATGGTCCTGTTTAAATTCCTGCCGCTTCTGCTATGTTCGGTTACCGTCCTGTGTGGGTACAATTTCACACCTGTGGGAGCTGAAGCCTTGAGCCTACCTGCATGAAAGTTGGCAGGCACGTAATGTGTAGTCTGAAGCACTCCAAAGTCCTGCTTGGACAGGGTTCAGTTTACATAGGCTCCCCAGGTAATTCCTCCTTTCCCCTGTGTTACTCTGGGTTTTTTTCCCCTGTCCTGAGCGACCCAGTACGTGTTTTACTCCGCTGAGAAAACCCCAGTCTGAATTGCATACTGTGGTTCACCTAATTTGGCGCTCGGCTGATAATTTTAGTCCAGATACAGATATCCGTCATTTCACAGGCAGATGTCACCTAGCATGGGGGGGGGGGGTATTTTTAACGCCTGCTACTAGCAGTATTTAGACTCCTGGTTTGTGGATGACTGAGACCTTTACATTGCTCGAAATTACAAAAATGGGTGTTCTGGAAGAATTGGTTCATCATTTCCTTAATGAGGATGGTAACTCTTCCACTCCATTCTCTAACTAGGAAAGCTAGTAGATTAATAATTATTAAACTATTAGATTAAACTATTAATAATTAAACTATTAGAATTACTATTATTATATGATTTATTATATTCAAACTGCTAATGTAATACAATAGAAACATCCAGGTTTGCCAAAAATACACATGAGGCTCTCACTCGTCCTGAAGTCCTATTAACTCCGTCCGTGTCCCATTAGTCAATGGTCAACGGACTAATCTAGCTCAAATAAGACTAAACCCTCTGTTTCAAGCACCGGTGGGCTTCACTGTGGAGCACAGGTTATGTACATGATAGCAGCACTATCCAGGTTATGTACGTGATTGCAGCACTATCCAGGTGACCAATGGACATCTGAAGGAACCTTAGAGGTTCCATCTGAGCACCTACTGCTGCCCAGATGCACCGACTTACCCTTTAATGAGCAGACACAGGTTGTACAGAGCTAATGCTCTATCTGTGCAACTGTTGTAACTGTGCACTCCTGTTCTAACTGTATGTTGACCACAAGACTCTACTTGATTTTGCCTTAATGCTTCCTCACGTATTGCTACAGTGGCCTGAGAAAGAAGGCATTCATCCATATGCCCTCTCTTCCAAACCTGGATGTACACAAAAGTGGTGATGGGGTAAGTTAATTTCCTTCATGCCCCACCCCCTTTCCTCTATCTCTTCCTTGTGGTATTTTGAGTAATGGGATGTGTCACGCAGAAGGGAATAAATGCACATGTTGAAAGTCACATGAAGATGAATAATGCTAAACTTCTCTTTAAAATGCTGGAGCAGAAGGACTTTTCATGTTCATGAAAACCAACTTTCCTCCTTCTCTCTCTCTCTCTCTCCCTCTCCCTCTCCCTCTCCCCAGTGTGAGGTCTTCGAGTCTGTCGGGCAGGGATGTGGTGGAGAGGATGAGGTTCGCTTTGCTGCCTGTGACCTGGTTTGTGAGTGGGCTCAGAAGGTGCTGAGTCGACACTTTGACAGTGTGGAAGACCTGGCCCGCTTCCTCCTCAACAGCCACTACATCGGCACCAAGTCTGTTGCCGCTCTCACCGTGATGACAGGATCCCCTTCAGGTGTGGACTCCCACACTCTTCGCTTTAGCCCCAGCAAGTGCTGCCCCCTAGTGGCATGCATTCACAATATGCACACATCATGTATAATTCCATACCTGTCCTGATTATATAGGGTTTTTATAGAGTTTTAAACCTTTCACAGGCATGATTACTAAATATAAATTAAAGAGCATTACATTTTTACTGTTTACATTACCATCTTTGTACCATCATCAAAGTTCAATGCTTTTTCTATGCCAATACCTGGTAAACAATAAGTTCTATATTCTTACACTTACATTCATATATTTCTAAAATTTTGATTTTTTTTTCTAAATATATAATAACAGTACATTGACAATGTTTTCTGAGATTTGCTAGAAAGTTACATGTTCCATTTGCTGCTCATGTCATACACAGTGATAAAACAGTGGGAAGTCATTTAATGACACTTGGCATTTTACATGAGTGATCAGTACATGCATCCAAACCACACAGAGCTAAAATGTCATCAGGTTATCTGGTCAGTTAGAAGGGTCCACTCACAAACTGCTGACATATCAGTACTTTTTACTTCTTTTTTTACTCCCTTTTTACTCCCCTATAACTATATCCTCTTATATGTAATTGTAAATGTTACAATATATTTCCCTGGAGAAATGTTTGCACTCTGTAGCCCCCAGGCAAAAGCCCCAGGAACATTATTAGACTTTGTACGTTTTGGTCTACATCGGTTCTTACCATAAGAAATACCAGAATGAGTGTAGCAAAATATTACATTCCTGTATTAGTCTTGTACTTGAAAAAGAAACAATGAAAAATTGTCATTTAATCAGTTCATTGCAATACATTTCTACATATGTTGTGATGACCAGATTTTTAACTGGTTATCTAACGCTTTAAGCTTTATCTGGCTTGCTGTCCGTCTCTTGATGGTGTGTCTGGTCAGTCATTAAAGTTAGGTGTCAATTTTCCACTAACCACATGTCCTAGCAGAGCTGCAGCCACGCGATATCAAGATGACTGTTTATTGTCGTGTTGTGTGCCATGCCAAAATATCTCTGTTTGTTAACACAGTATGTCTCATTACTTCTTTTGTATGCATAAACGTATTCTTTGTTAAAGCAACCGTTTCTCTGGATCACTGCAGGGTCTAAGGTGCAGTCGTCCGCGTTTGTGCCCACGGCTGATGCCCACTCCTTCCAGCCTCAGGTGAAAACCCTGGCGTCTCCGTCCATTGATGCCAAGCAGCAGCTCCAGAGGAAGATCCAGAAGAAGCAGCAGGAACAGAAGCTGCACTCCCCGCTCCCTGCGGAGGCCCAGGTCAGACGAGCAGATGGGGGCGGTACGCCTGGTGCGAGCGCCGGGGTCCCGTGTGGAAGCCCCGCCCTGCTTTCACCACAGCCCACCATCGGCATTGTGGTAGCTGCAGTTCCGAGCCCCATTACGGTAGTTGCACGCTATTTTAGGTGTTTGTTTTAGGTTTTTATTTTAGGTGTCCATGAAGTAAAAATACTAACAGAGGATGGATGCATTTTGAGTAATTTAAACTTACTTTGATACTTGCATTTGCTTGTTTGTGTGTGGATGTTTTTTTTTTGTTTTGTTTTAGTTTTTTTGTTGTGCTTTTTAGTTTTAGCTGTTTATTTTACACATGTTTATGTTGTTCCTCATCACATTTTTCACTGCTTGGTTCATTTGGTTGTGCAGGTCCAAAGGAGCCAGCAGTTGATGTCCCCTAGCCCGGTTCCCATAGCAACAGCGGAAAGCAAAGTCCTCCCAGTCAATTTCCAGGTGGTCACCCAAGCAATGCAGCCAGTGAAGCAATGTCCCAAAACCCCACAGAATGTCCCAGTAAGCCCTGTGGGTGATCGTTCTGCCCGCCACCGCTACGCCCAAATCCTGCCCAAGCCAGCAACAACTAGTAGCATCACACTACGCTCACCATCTACACTTCTCATCACCAACAGTCCTATCAAACCCGTAATGCAGACTCCCCAGGTCGGCTCAGTCAACGTCGTTAAGATGACTGCCATATCTCTTGGAGCCAGCAGTGGCAGCAACACCACTGTAGCCACAGTGGCTACCAATAGCAAGGCTCGGCCTGCTTCTGCTGGGTTCATTGGCATCGGCGACGACCCCCTACCTATTGCTCGGGTACGTAGCGGCTCCATTGCTGCAATGCCATCGGCAATAGAGAGGCCAGGGCAAACTCTCAGCACAACCCCAGTAACTGACATCAAGTCGAACTCTGAGGGTGTGGGTGGACATAACCGACGTGATGCTATTTCTCAGGAGGCTGTTGAGGCTATACAGAGGATTGATGTGACTCCCAAACCCAGGGCAGCTAGTGTACCAACACCACTTGCAAAGGTTTCTGCAGGACTGGGAATGCAACCAGGGACCAAATGTAATGGGAAGATGCTCCCTAGTCAAAGCAATCCAGCTTCTGGCAGCAATAATGCTAAAGAAAGCACTCTGTTTCAGGGTGTACCCAACCAGACCACCAGCAATGCTCCGGCAACCAGCCATCGTGCATTTGTGACATCACCCAGGGATGTAGAGCTGGCATCTAGAAGCCCCCGCAAAAGACCAGGCCTGTGCTCAGACTCCAGTTTGACACCCGTCAAGAAAGTCTTCGTCACTCAACTGTCATCAGGAGTATCTGAAGGTTTCAAATCGGGCATTGGAGCCTCGGTGAAGAATGCACCCAGGTCAAATGCTCCAATGCGGCCAGAAAGTGCTCCTGCCTCTGTTGTCGGAAAAGCTATGGTGAAGTTCAGCTCTCGTGTTCCTACCCATATCCTTGCACTCTCTGACTCTCCGGTTGTGAATTCTGGCTTCCAGACTGTCAGCAGGCCACAAGGTGTGTCCCAAGCACAGTGGGAAGGATCCACATCAGATATGAAAACCATTGCTACTGGAAACTCAACACTAAGTGCCAATCATCAGGGTTCTCTGGTCGGGAATGGCAGCTTCCAGACATTTGTCCAAAAGAAGTGGGAAGGGTCTTCATCCAGTATGGACAGCAAGCCAGTAGGTCAGGCCATGCAACAGCAGAATTCAATCAAAAATCCACAAGCTATGCAGTTGAGCTCAGATCAGTCTGACTCCTCTGCATCATGTGAACTGAAAAATGTCTTTTGGGATAATGGGCAAAAAGACAGCACCCAGCGACATGTTTATTCCCAGCGGGGGGAACTGGAACATGACCACTCCAGACAGTCGACCTCTCCAGTTATGAAGCCTCTTTCAGCAATATCTCAACCCTCTGCCCCAGGCCAGCTGGTACAGATGACTGCTGATATGGTAGATTATGTATCATCCCAACCTCACGTGGGGTTCTTCCCATTTAACGACGATGATATGACTCAAGACAGTATCGTAGAGGAGCTGGTTCAGATGGAAGAGCAGATGAAGATGAACAGTAGCATGCAGAACTTTGGTGGCTGTGTGGACATGGCACTGCCGGGTCAACGGACTGCCTCGCAGACCAACATGATGCCTAGTCACCAGCCAAGCACTTCTTACTACAGCTCAGTCCACAGCAACAGCACACCCATCCACACTCCCACCCCAACACCAACCCCTACCACAGAGATGACTGGAGCAGGCCAGGTTCTGACCCGTGACAGTCCCTGTTTGCGCCTGGTCCCTACCACCCCTGTGGACAGTGCCCTGGGAAGCAGCTGCCAAACCCCAATCGGCACCCCCCACTCTAACTGCAGCAGCAGTGTCCCCCCCAGCCCTGTTGAGTGTAGGAACCCTTTTGCTTTCACCCCCATCAACTCGAGCATCACAAGTTACCTCGATGGCAGCATTGTCTCTTCTAGCCCAGTCAAACCCATGCAGAGGCCAATGGCCACCCACCCAGATAAAGCTAAGCTGGAGTGGATGAATAATAACTACAACAACAGCAACAGCAACTCCAGTAATGGAATTGGCATTCTTCCCAGCTATCTGGATTTGGTGGACGATCAGTTCAGAAAGCCTCATGCCTTCGCCGTCCCTGGCCAGACGTATCACTCACAGATCAGACACCATGACCCTCATGTCAGCCGCTTGACGCCTGTCTCTCCAGTCCAGCAGCAGGTAGCCAGCATGTCTAATCTCAGTAAGCAGGAAGGATTTGCGGTTCCAGCCCCTCTTGATAACAAATCGAGTACTTCTGCATCTGCGTGTGGAACGTTCCGTTGCCGCAGTGTGAGTCCAGCAGTTAGGCAGCGCAATCTGAGTGGGACTTCAAATCCCAACATCCCTCGTTCCGGGATTTCTCCTTTCAGTTCGCCAGTGACACCTGAAGTGCTCAACATTTTTGCTAGCAGTCAAGGAGATGCTAGTGCTAGCAGCATGGCACAGAGGAGCCAGTCTGTGCCAGTTAACGTGATGATGCAGACCGAAGTACTGCCCATGCAAGCTGGTTTGCAGTCAAGCAACACCAAAAAGATCGCCAACGTTCTCCTCAGCAAGATGGATGGTGACGGAGACAGCTCAGTACGAGGGCTTGGGATGAACAACGTGCCGTCCGGCTACACAGCCCGTATGAATCTTACACAGATCCTGGAAACCGCCACACCCAGCTTCTCCAGCAGTGCCAGCCACCAGGCTCTGATTTCACCTGGCTCCTCAGCCTACAAGTTTCAAAAGCCTGCTTACCTCATAAAGAATGCCAGAGGGGAGCAAATTAGCTTCTCGGCCAGGGAGGGTCAACCACAACAGACCGCAGGAGAGAGACAGCAACAGGTATCTGAGGAAGACGGGCAGCAGAACCGGGCCTTGTTTGTTCCGTCACAGCAAAACCTCCAGGAACACCAGCACCAGCAACCTCTGCACTTCAGCAGCACTGTTAAGGACCTCTTGGAGGAAAATGGCCTTAACAGCAGCTCACACCTTTCAAGCCAGACTTCAGAGCTGAATGCCAGGGCTTCTGAGTTCCCTGGTGACATGCGGCTGACCTCTGAGCTGTCTAGTAGCATGAATGACTTAAACACGTTGGACGCGAACCTTCTGTTTGACCCAAGTCGGCAGCAAGGGCAGTATGAAGACTCCACTTTGGAGGAATTGAAGAATGACCCACTTTTTCAACAGATTTGCAGCGAGACTGTGAATTCTGCAGGCTTTGACTGGTTGGAGAGTAAGGACCAGGCAACAGTAGAAATGTTGGGTTAATTTTTTTTGTTTTTTATTGTTTTGATATTGGAATATTTCATTGAGTGCTTTGTTTATCTACATGTTTTTCAGAATCCTCTCTTTTGTAAATGCTTACCCAGTGTTATATTACACACCACATCTAGTTCCTGGACTCAGGTCCAGAAAAAGGTTCCAGGCTAAACATAAATTATCACTTTTTTCAAGAGTGCTGATTCTTTTTCTAATTGTAATGTGCACCTTTGCCCAAATTATGGTGCTCTGTTGTTGATTTCCTCTGCATTCATTTTTCAAAGAAATGGTTTGTATGCATGCCTAGATTAATGGTTTGTATATTATGCCAAGACTAATGGCTAAAATTCATGGGAAATTTCTGTATATCACCAGTTTTACATTTACCCAAAATAGGGTTATGTTTGCACATCTTTACAGGGGAATGATGCCGTTAGACTTTTTACCGAATCTAAATACATGTTCTTATCCCATTTCTTATGTGAACTCATTTTAGGCTTTTTGAGGCTTTGAGCTCTGAAAAGGTAGTATAATTAATTCAATTGCTATTGGCTTCTTCAATCACTATTATCTGATACCACATGGTTGCTTCCCAAATGTAGAAAACAGTAACAGCATAGTGATGAATAAATAATAGCTATTTAGATTAGAATGCACTGTGTAGGCATGAGAGTACCTTAAAAAAGGTACATTGAATTGCCTAAAGAGATTGGAGGTAATAAAAGGAAATAACATTTGCTGTCTTAAGTGTTACAATATATTGATTTTATAGCCTTCATATGAAAAAGTATGGCAACTTGTACTTAAAGGCAGCTGTTCAAATATGAAACATATGAGTGATCAATTAAATCAAGTCATAGAGCTCAAAGTTATTCACAGTGAATTGTACATATGAAATTTGGCTTGATCTTCATTGTAAATGAATTAATACACATCACTTATAGTGAATGTGATTTAGAGGTTTGTGTGGCATTAAACTCCTTTGAGTTGCATCTCAGGATTTCCCAGTATCCATGTTTGAAGGATTTAATTAAACCAGTGCCCCATGTAAATAATTGAACTGAATCAATACCCTATGAAAGTGTTTTTAAGCTTAAGCGACTCTGGTATTTGCACTAGCTAACACATTTTGTATATTGGAATCTTGTATATAGTTAGGAAACCCTGATGGGTATCTAGGTTGTCTTGTTTGTCAAGGCACATAGGACCCTACTGTTTTTTTTAATTATTATTAATGTTCTTCAAACTCCAGCCAAGAACTGCTCAAATGACACCACAGTTCCCCCAAAACTAGGGGTCACCAGTATAACTGGGACAGTGGTAAATGTTGGTGATGTTCCCGTGTGCATTGTGATTTATACGGCACCTTTTTTCACGCAGTATAAAACTAGCATGCCAAGTTCACGAGTGGGGTTTTAACAGGTTTGTTTGCCATTAGTGAACTGATGCCCCCTTTAGAAATGCAAATGCCAAAGTGGATCTGTGAAAAGAGACGTGATTTTCTTTGTGAAAGTTTAGGTTTTTGTACCTATGCATTTTGAAAGTTATGATGTGATAGCTGACCTATCACTTTTTTCAAGTCACTTGTTTTTTTGTAATTTGATACTTAAAGCTTGCATTTTTTGCGTACCCATCTACCATCTAATATATATAATATATATTTTTAAAAACATTTAAAAACATTTTTAACTTTTATATAAATGCAGTTGATAGGATATAGCTTTGAATTATAGGATGTTAGTGGAGCAAGGTTGCATGGTTTAATTCTTAACTCACGTCTTTGTCCAAGAACAAGTTGTGTTTTCAAAGTTGTGGCATTTTTATGACTGTTTAGCAATTTAACCTTTTGTTTTGTTCAGGTACTGCCCTTGCACTGTTATGTATAAAAGCCAGTAGCATTATGTCATCTATCAGACTGAGAACTTTGGAATTTGAGCAGATCAAAAAGAAACACAGAATTATTGTGCTTAAAAAGTAATATAATTATCTCTTTAAAACTGAAGAGCTTTTTTCTTATAAGCAAGATGTATAGTATAGGTTAAGTGATTTACAGGTGAAATGTTGCTGATTTTATTGTGTGCCTGATATTTCAAATGGTCACATCACTGAAACACAACGTCCATTTTGTAGTGACACCTTCATCGCCCATGTCAGCCTCACTGTACCTACATACCAAAGACAAGCTGTGGCACTCCCCATTAAAAATAATAATTTTATACCCATTTCAGTGTATTATAAAAAGCAAAGCAAAATTTTGAAATGATTTCAAAACTGAAATCAGTTTGAAAGTGTTCTTTTTGTGGAATTTCTTCAGTTGTTTGATGGGATTTTGAACTGTCAAGCATACTTTGTAACACACCCAGCCTGTACTGTAGCACTGGAAACTTCACTCAGAAGCCACACAGTTTAAGAGATTGTTAAGAGAAACGTTTAAGAGAAACGTACTAATTTTATAGGTGGTGGGTATTTGGGCGTGTATGTTTGTGTGTGTGAATGCATGTGTATATATATATATGTGTGTGTGTGTGTATGTATGTATGTATTATATACAAACTTCATTTGCTTAATTTGAAGAAAGCAAAGCACTGTTTATTGTCTTTATCATTATTTATTATTATCATTACAATGCTATACTTAAACACTGATAGCATGATCATCTGTGCTCCCTAAAGTTATCTGCCCGTCTGAAAAATTTATCCTCTTGTCTGATCATCTTTGTTTTCTCTGGCTAGTATTCTGTGCTTTGGCATGGATCATTAATGATTTGTGGTGATTACATGATAAATATGTGTATCTTTCTGTGGTGGAGGGTGATTTAACACTGGAAATTCAACAGGTAAAATCTGTAAGCCTTACAGGTTCGTTATTACTCTTGCACTACTGTTTAAAATGAACCAAGGCTTTAGTATCTCTAATACAAACATTAGATCTCAACAATATTTCCTATGAATATTTTACAATTAATTAAAATATATGATCTCAAAAGATAAACCTCATGAAACTACTGTATCCATTGTGTGTGCACATGTGAATATACACAACCATACAACAAAACATGGGAATAATTTCTCTCTGTTACAGATATACAGTGATTGATCACTTATTTTGCATTGTTTGATAACTCAAATCACATGTTCTGTATGTTCAGGATTTCAGATGTGGTGTTAAATTTTCAATATGTTACATTTCTTGCTTTTTTAAAAATATGTACGAATAAAGGTTTCTTACTATAATCACTGTTGCTCTTTTTTGTAGTAGGCACTGATCATTTGATTTGTATTGAGACAGGCCAGAGTTGGATATTATTCTCTGACCAATTTATGACTCTGCTTATATGCTGTGCAGTAGGTGGGTAAAGTTGCTGTGATGTTTTAGAATCATTTTCTCTTTTGCATTGAAACAATCACAGACGTGTTTATTTTTTTTATTGAGTTTTTAAGAATTTTAAGATTTAAAAATCTCTATGCATTTTATGAAGAACAAATCTTATTATACACTCACTACACAGGGGTCAGAATGGATGGCATTGCAAAATGACCAGTTAACGTTAGCTGCTCAATAAACAGTGATTTCAATAAACAAAGAAATTAGATCAGAGGCCTGGAGTTTAATACCCTGCCACAGATGCTTGTTTGCTCATGTTACAGACAAATAAGGAAAAAAGATAAAACTGGGACATCAGTAGAAACATTCAAAAATATACTTAAATTAAAACGATGTTAAAGCAAATACTGATTTTTTATTTGTTTAATGAATAATTTGTTGATAACTGTATTAGCCACTGTCTTGTCGCTATAACAACAATTAATTATACATCTGTTGTGTGAGCCTGGCATTATACTCAACTAGTGAGATGAAATACACGCCTCCATAATTTGTGAATTTGTTATAGATGACCGCGGATACCCGCCGTGGCACTTAGGCGGCGCTGTTGTGCGCGGGACCCCATGAGGTTCAGCGTTGCTTCAAAGTCGGCTACTTCATTGAAACTGCCAATGTTAACGAAAACAGCTCTGGGAAAGGTAAGCAAATTAGTCTGCAATGGAAAGACTTTATATACTTGAAGGGATTTTTTTGAACTAGCGAGTGAATTGTATTATTTTTGCATAGAAAATGAAAACAAATGGTTAGATTGCAGATCTGCCATTTATTTGCTGCGTAACATCAGGTTTGTCAGGGCTCAGTCACCGGCAATCGTAGTTGCTTGTTTATTAGCTAACTAGCTAGCTGTCCGAACTGTTAAGCTAACGATGCTATGCTAGCTCGGTCGTGAGCCCTACACTTGTTACGCTGCGTGTAGCCTGTTATAAGGTAGCCAGCTAGCTATAGCTGTTCAGCTAACTAGTAAGTTAACATTAGCTGTCTTAGCAAACTGCTGAACCAGTATGGATGTAGCTGTTAGCTACCCTCGTCGCGTCAAGTCGGCAGCGATATCTCTGACGATATCTAATGATTTATTGTATCAGTGTATCATTAAAAGATTGACAATTTACCTGGCGGTTTAACTAGCTAGCTAACAAATTAACGGTAGCTTAGGTAGCTAGATGGCTAGATAGCTCATTTAAGTAACCTAGCTTGGTAAAGTTAGCTAGCCAGCTTGCGTCCTACAGCTTGTGGCACCGCCCAGAATTTGTTTTGTCGATGGCATCAAACAGTATCCGCTGCTGTTGTGTGAAGAATGTGTCGGCGCAGTAGTTTTTTGCTTCATAGTTGTCAGCAGCCATAAATGTGTGGCTCTTGTGTGTTTTACACTATGTTTACCGAGTAATGTTTATCTGGTTAGGGAGCTGGAACCGCTGTGAAAGTTAGCTCAGTTGCGCCGTCGGTCTGCGCCAGTAGTTCCTCAGCATATAATATAATATATTTCAAAACCTTAGCTTGTTAACGTTAACGTATAGTGGTGAATTTAACTGAAAGTACAAGTTATTTTAATGTAGGGTAGCCGAGTGTACATTGTGAATATGATATGTAACAATAAACTAACAATCTGTTAAAGCAGATAAGTGTTTGTTGGTTACTTGTGCAGTGCTGATAATTTCCCGTTAACAAGCCTGAACGGTAAAATCATGTTTGCTAAGTTTTTTTTTATACTTCTATTTTAACAATTTCCTAAATGTTGTGTTTATAGATCATTTGAGCTTTTTTATAAGATGGACGTCGATAATAATGAAGCCAAAGGTAAAGAAACTAATACCTTAGCTAAGATCTTCCATTGTCTTTATAATTTGTTATGGAAAAAAAGGAATGCTGTGCGGTCCCTGTTTGGTGAAATATTTATTCAGCAGGTGGACAGTTATTTCTTCTTTACACTGCATGTTTATTACAAGATGCCATTCTGGCATGGGTAGTGCAAAGTGTCAGTGTAAAATTTTTATGATAACTTGATATTGCACTGCCAAGACGTTACGGCAATAAGACCCCCTCCCCCTGTCTCCCACACAGATGTGTGGACATGTTTTAAATCTGTACATACCAGCACGTCACAAAGTGCTTTGTCCTTCATATGAAGAACATCTAGCCTCTTGCTTTTTTTTACCCCTTAGCTTGTTGGTTTTGTGGAGGGAATTACACCCTGTAATAACATTCAAATTGAGGAACTATAAAGAACAGTTTGATAGGTTTCCGTGTCAGTACAAATGTTTCGTATAGCACTTGCCATCAGTTTCCAGTTCATGCTAGCTGATATGTAAAGACCTAACTGCTGCATTCTCCCAGTTAGGGGGCTGTTCTTGCTTCGTGCTGTTAACCATGCCCTGGCTCTGCAGGTAAAGTGGGCGACCAGGCGATGCAGAACCCACAGGCTCTGGCAGCCCTTCAGGACAGACTAGACAGCATCACACACAGTCCTTCTGTCATGGACAGGTGAGGACAGAGCTGCACATGGGCCCCTGCTGCCCCGCCTTCCAGCAGGTCTTCTCTCATTGCACAAGCTTTGTGTTTTAGGGCCATGCTAAATTAAGAATGCAGCAGCAGTGAATTATATCAGTTTTTGGCTACTTTTTGTGAAACGGGTAATAGGTTAATAGTAACAACCTGTTTTTTTATGGTTTTCATGTAGGCTGATAAAGCTTCAGTTGGCTCACTGTTAAACAGCTGTTAGGATCTCATTCCTTTATTAATCTGTTTTGGTTGTCCTGAGTTGTCAGAACACTGGTTAAATCTCATAGGAATGAGGTGTGGGTGGCTAGATCCAGTTGGGAGTAATGGTTACCTGCATGGTACACCCTCAGACGTCCTGAAGCCAGTATATGGCCCTTTTCCATTTAACTGTAGTTTTCACAGTAAAGCAGGGATTTTGTATCTCTCCCCCTGAAAGCAGAAAAATGAATTGGACCAGCTGTGCACGACTGGACGCCCATCTGCTCACAGTGTTTGTGTCCCCTTCTCATAGTTTACCCTCGTCCGTCAGGAGAAGAGTCAACGCCTTAAAGAATCTGCAGGTCAAGAGTGCACATGTAGAAGCTAAATTTTATGAGGAGGTGCACGAGCTGGAGAGAAAGTATGCATCGCTCTATCAGCCGCTGTTCGACAAGGTGATTGGGACTGAGTGTTAAATACCGCAGAGGCAGGGCATGTTCACACACGAGCTCTATATAGCTTTGAGACTGCCTTTTCCTGCTCTTAATACTGCTGTGGTTGCAGCCACTTTTAGAATTAAGTGGTCTGCTTGGGAGCTGCGTGATGAACGTGATGAGCTACTAATGTACAAATATGTGAACATTTATTAAAGAGTTCTTGGTGTTAATTGTTTACAAGTTGTCGGCGAGATTTCTGTAGCCCTGATCCACTTTTGCTTGCTACTCAAAAAAACAACCAGCTGCATAGAAATGTTTGGGCTTTCTGCCAAGACAGTTCAGCGTCATTGTCTTTCATTTGACTGCAGAGGAAAGAGATCGTAACGGGTGCAGTGGAGCCTAGTGATGAAGAGTGTGAATGGCAGAGCCACCAAGAGGATGAAGAACTCGCCGTGAGTACCACATCGTACTGCTCATGCACCGTGCTCATGCTTGCTCATGTTGGATCATCTGCTTTGGTTTGAATGTGTTTGTGTCCTTTGCAGGAGTCTCTGCCTGGCACACTTTGCTTTGCATTTTAGTGCATACTCTAGTTCAGAGCATTTCGCACCCGTTCCCAAAAAATGCTCTTTGAGGATGAACCAAAAAGACCTATAGTTAAAGTTGTTGTGGTTTAGGCTTAGACATTCATGCCAAGGAATATGGCCTGTCGATCGGGGATCAGTGTTGGATTAGCTTGAAGCAGAAATCCAGAGCGAGGGATGGATTGTTGTTTCCATCTTTTATATCCATGGACTTGTACGGAGGGGCGTAGGGTCCGATCCTCTTACTCAGCTATTTTATGCATGGGGACGTGTGTGCTGTGGACTGCATCCTTCTTTTGTGGGAGAGAGCGAGGCGTGTAATTGGAGCCTGGCTGTCTGTTCATCAGGAAGAGCTGCAGAAGAAAGCCTCTATAGAGGAGAAGAAGGGGGCGGAGACAGAGGCCGCCGCCCAGGAGGACCCCAAAGGAATTCCGGAATTCTGGCTCACCATTTTCCGCAGTGTGGACATGCTGAGCGACCTGCTACAGGTGAGCTAGTGGCCCCGCACGCCGTTCCACTGCCATCACGCTACAGCCCAAGGGTTTAGGTTCCTTTAACACGGGGCTGAGCAGTACACCGATTTTAAGGATATACTGGTACGACGCAGTGCCATTCTATGGCTTATGCCATACTGTGGATGCAGTGATAAACCCCTGAAAAATGCCTCATCAAAAACACTCTTGTTTAGGAGATAAAATGAATTACTGTAACTGGCAAATAAACAAAAGTACCACTCAATAATTTATTAGAAACATACAAAAAAATGTGTGCAATTTTAAGCCTTATGTTTATTTATGGATTATTATTTTGCTTCCATTTAACCCCTCTGCTTGAGAAAACTCTTCACACATTAGTGGGAGCTTTGGTACACTTGGAACTTGGCTATTCTTGCTAAGTCAGTTGCTCAACATTGTTTAGGAAGTATAAAACTGAGATGATAATGAGTGGGTGGAAATGTAGGTGCAGCTGAATCAGTGTCCTCTGTCATTTGGAATTTGTTTAGATTTAACGTTTCTTACCATAGTCGGCAAACTGTATTATGCAAGTTCTGTCAGTGCACTGTGTTTAAGTTAACATGGGCCTTCTCAGAGGAGCAACACTTGATAGATTTGATTTTTTTTCCACATGACATGTTGGTGGTAATTGTCAGGTGCAACAAGATATAATTCAACTCTGTTGTCAAACAATACATATTCAGAATTGTACATTTACAATACAATACAATACATATGCATATACAATACACAGTATATGGCATTTGAAAAGGAGAATGGGAGAAAATGGGGGGGGACTGTGTTCATCAGTGCATTCATACAGAAGCTGAACTTTTGCAGACAGACTGCAATGATGTATTTTCCAATGAATTCTGCTAACTTTAGGTACAGTACACTACACACAGCCATGTTATTGGGTCCTGTGTGGTCATCCTGTCACACCACCCTCTCTTTCACAGGGTGACCCTCTCTGTCACAGGGAAGAAGTTCCCTTGCAGTAATTAAAACATGGAATTTTGGTATTTATGGGAATACCTTTACTTTTGTGTCATGCTTGCCCAGTTCAAGTGTTAACCTCCACCAGCATGGCAACATCAGTGTGTTGCCTCGTTAGAAGCAGTTCTATTGAAATTTTAAGAGAAATTGTATCATTACAGTGCTTGAAAGTTTGATTTCAATTTTAGTCCATATCATTCAGCCATACGTGAGGGCTGAGATGTTTGTCATTGGATTGTTATAATAAAGGAATCATAATAAACTAAATACAGCCATACCTATGGGAACAAATGGGGCTCATTCCGAAATAGATGAGCTTGAGGGCATTCTTTTTTTGTTTGTTTGTTGTGGACTCTGTCCGAATTGTGTCTGTGTCCGTGTTTGTGTGAGAGATCTGTAATGCTATCTTTCTCCCACCAGGAACATGATGAGCCAATACTTAAACATCTACAAGACATTAAAGTGATATTTTCTGGTCCTGGTGAACCTATGGTAAGGAAGGCTCAAGCTTTGTGTACACTTCACTCACTAGATACTTATAGGGTCTTTCCATGTGTAGTATTGTATATGAAAGAGAATTTCAAAAGAGAATTCCCTTGTATATAGTAATATTTAGTCCAAGGCTCACTTTAATCAGTGACTTCACTGTTAAAGGACATACCTTTCATATTCCTATTGTACATCAATCAAGTTTCAGGTCATTTTTAGTAGAGTTGGCTTCCTGCAGGGCTGTGTACAGCATAGCTAGAGAATGCAGAACTGTTTGTTTACACTGGGTTTGTCTCTTCTTTTGGCAGAGTTTCACATTAGAGTTTCACTTTGAACCTAACAACTACTTCAAAAACACAATCCTCACAAAAGTCTACAAGATGAAATCTGAACCAGACTCTGAAGATCCATTCTCTTTTGAAGGGCCGGAGATTATCGACTGTGAGGGGTGAGCAGGTGTGAGTGAGATTGAGGTGTGTGTGTGTGTGAGCGAGCTTGAGGGGAGGTTTTTTTTTAATGACAATTTAAATCATGAAACTGGAATGACTTGCAGCGGTCCTGTATTTATATGGTAAATAAATTGACTGATTTCTTCTTGATGTTGAGTACGAAATCACTAATTCAGTCTCTATTTGTAGCTGTAGTTTTCTGCAGTAGTTGAAGTTTTCTACAACTGACCACAAGACAGTATTCACAAGAGCGCATGCACGACTGTGATTGGGCATAAGAGAGTAGCTAGCCTAATCGTGTGACTCCGATCAGGAGTGTGGGACTGATGAGGGGGTCTCAGCCTGTAGTGCCATGTAAAGTCACTGCAGTGGGGAAAAACGCATATCCTGTCTTCTTGGAGGCAGATGCGAGATCGACTGGTGCAAAGGCAAAGATGTAACGGTTAAAACCATCAAGAAGAAACAGAAGCACAAAGGCAGGGGCGTCATCAGAACGGTGACCAAGCAAGTTCCCACTGACTCGTTTTTTAACTTCTTCAACCCCATTAAAGGTACTTTCATGTACATACTATGAGGTTACTGTTGTGCTTAAAGGCCAATTGGCGAGCTGTTGCAATGCCTTGAGTTATCTGTAACGCCTTGTGTTTGTCTCCCCTCGCAGTTTCCCCAGATAGTGAGTTGGTGAGTTTGTTTTTCTTGCCTCCGTTTTAGTGTGCCTGGTTTATCTGTGTTCATCTGTACGCAGCCTTGTGAAGAAAATCTACTCGATTACAAGTTGGACGAGTTCTGTTTTTTTATGTTGGTGCAGCAGTGTGTTGATGACTTCCCTGTCTGATTTCAATGTGCTCTGGCAGGATGAAGACTCCGAGTTCACTCTAGCCACAGATTTTGAGAGAGGTCATTTCTTTAGAGAGAGGATAGTGCCCAGAGCGGTGCTGTACTTCACAGGGGAGGCCCTGGAGGATGACGATAGCGTACGTGACCTCTTGCTCTAACAGTCTGTCTGTAACGAGGACGGCTAATTATGGTTTTATAGGTAACTGTGTTGTATTAGCACCACAAAATTGCTCATTGTGTGTGTGTGTGTGTGTGTGTGTGTGCAGTTTGAGGAAGAAGAGCTTGATGAGGGTGAAGAGGAGGTAGGTTGATGAGTAACTTTTTTTTGTTGTTGTTTTGTTATTAGGCACTTTGTTGATGTTTTATCCTGTCCAATTAACTCCTAAAAATCTTTTCATATGTTTGCAACAGGACCATGATGATGATATGGAGGAAGAGGAGGAGGAAGGAGATTCTAAGGTTGGTCTTTGATTTGATCATGGCGCTGTCTCATAAATCGCATGTCCTGATCATGACTTTGTCAGTACCAGAATGTTTCCTGGAGAGGAGGGGGGGGGGTTGGGGGGTTGGTGGCAGCGCTGGTTTGTTTCTTTAGTTCTGCTGTTTTTTTTTTTGCTATTTCTAGCCATCTCAAGTTTGTTTTAAAGCGATTTGAGATTTAATGGCGGTTGTGGTTGTTCTCCTCTTACCCCTCCCCCACTTGCAGGCATAAGTCATTTCTCACCTCATGCATTTCTAGGTAAGGAAGAAATGTCATGAGCTCACTGCACTCTCGTACTGTACTGAACCCACACAGTTCTTTTCTTGTAACTGTTAACACCATCACACCCCTGCACCACAAGCTGCCGTGCCATTAAACAGCTTCATTTCCTTTGTGTGGTCCTGTCTAATGAAGGCCTTGTCCAGACTCTCTCGCTCTTTCAGCTGGTCAAGAGACTCAGAAAGTGCAGCTGGCATAATTTGCCCTGGTCTGATTGGTAGATGATTGAGGAGTGTTCAGAAGTGGTTGACTGATGGGACTGGGACAAGGCCTTTTAAGCTGATGCCTTTCTGCCTTCTGTCACTGTAACTCTGTTAGAACCTTCTTAAGACCCCAGACAAGAATTGCTGTGCTGTGCCGCAGGAATAGCTTTGAGTTTTCTAAGCCTGAGTGCTGCTTGTTGTGCATTTCGAAGACCCCAGGTGTTTTTGTTTGTTTGGTTGGACCAAAAACGGCAAAAAGTGGCCAACCAGTGGCAGCAATTCCTCTGGGTCCTTAAATCCATTTTAATTAAAGCAAGTTGCTGTATCTGGGCAGATTCACACTGCCCTGTCAGCCATGTCAGGCTTGCTTCACGTTTCACATTCAGTCTGGGTGAACCACAGTGATCTCCAAATCACGTATAGTAGGACACACTGCTTGAAAGCGTCCGCCATTTGCCACATTGCCCTGGCCATAGCCCAGCGTCCATTGATCCGAACATCTGAGTTCTTCATTTTTTTGAGTTTGAAACATTTGACAACAGTAGACAAACATATATTGGTAAGATGAACCTTTTCACCCAGACTCACCTGAATAGCTTCATGCCACCAGGAGAATGGAGATGCTGCTTACCTGGACAAACACTTGGGGGCTTCCAGCTAGAGTGAGGCTGTCTGTTGGGAAAGGTGCTGCTTCCTCATTAAGGGGTATATCTTAAGAACAAGAGTGGTGCTTCACTTCATGCTCAGATGTTTCTTACAATAATCTTACAGCTTCATCGCATCCTATCAGGATTAATACTGAAAGCCATAGATATGTCAGAATAACTACCATGGTTTATAAATGTGTGATTTTAGTTTGACTTTGTGCCATTCTTTTATGACATATACCCTGCCTCTTCATACTTAAACTCATCTTCCCATACTATACTAGTTCTACCAGTTGACAAGTGATCATATTTTAACGAACATTCCCCTATTTCTTGTTCTGCCTGTCTCTGTTCCATGTAGAGTGGGGAGGCCCCACCTGCAGAGTGCAAACAGCAGTAACTCACTCTACTGCCCCCAACAGCAAGTGGAACAGGAACCTGCCCAGCAGAGCCCAAGACCTCCGTCTAGAGCGCCGCCGTACCCCCAACACAACAGTGGAAAAATGTCCAGAGAAAAATTATCATATTGCATGACTGACTTTTATTTTTCCCCTCCTCCAAAATGGAAGAAGCATTCACCCCTCAGTCCTGACAGAGCGAGACACAGGGAAGACACAAAAGGCAAACCGCCCTTCACAACTGTAGGCAAACTGCTGATATGATACTCACTTTTACCCCTTATTTTTCTTTTCTTTTTGTATATCTAACCACATTCCAGAGGCCCTTGTAAATCAATTTCAAAATTGAGAAAATGTAACTTTTTTGACTTGATCATAGTTTACTCAGGGTTTTTTATGCCAAGAAAACATGAGAACTGTTCAACTTCTAACACGTAAAGGTTTTTCCTTTGGTCAAAAATAACCGTAACTTGAGTTATCCTTATTCTGAAGTTATTTGTATAAATTTATCCGCCCCGCCCCCCCCCCCCTTTTCTCTCTTTTGTAGTAGTTTCCATCTGTACCTATTGCTCTGACACCCCCTAGTGGCCATCTGAGAGTGAGTTGTCTCTGCTGTATGTACCATGCTCTGTGGAGTTGAGCCTGTCCCAGCACTTAACAATGCCGTTGCTTTACTGCTCTGAGCGCTTACTGCAGAATTAAAGATGAATATTGCCAAATGGCTTAACATTTTTATTCTTTGTTTTTAGAATATTTATAATATTACCTGTGTGCAACTGTATTGATCTGAAATAAGAAAACTAAAAATGTATTAGTCTAGTGGAGGGGAGCTAATAGATTATAATCACCAGAGGGCAGTATAATGCAAAGTATAATTGATTAGGGTTATTTTAAGTTTGGAATATATATATATATATATATATATATATATATATATATATATAAAATTTTTTTTTTTTTTGGGGTGGGGGGTGCACCAGCTTACATGTACACTTCCAGAGCAATATATGACAAAAATAACCTCCCAAAAAGCTTTCACAGACTGTTGGGCAACTGACAACCTGCTTACAGAAACCAGTAAAAGCCTGCTAGTGCAATAGATCAATACTGCAGAAATCCCTTTATTCCCACTCTAGAGTAAGACTTGACAGAACGGTACACATGTAGTTCTGAAATACTCCCGGTCACCATTTTCCTGCTTAATTGTCATTTGGAAGTTGATGGATGTCTGAATGATGTCAAGTGATGATTACTGTTACAGCGCACATGAGATTAAGCATCAAATTCCTTTGCAGTCCTCATATGAACATCCAGACCACCAGCTGTCAATGTTCAAAGATCTATGGTGATTTGTCATATAATAGAAAAAGTTTCTAATAATACTAATAAAGTGCACTTCAGGTCTGTCACTGACATCAAGGATTTCTAGGTAATGTTGAATATACTTCACTGAAATAATAATGTAAATTCTTCATAAACTACCCTTATTGAAAACTAATCATTTCAAATGTTTAATACATTGAGTTATATGAAATAAAAAATTACAGAATAGTTCATAAGGGTGAAGTTTACATAAATGATATCAAGACGTCATGAAGCCGATCAGATCCAGTCCTGGAGACGTAATGACCTGCAGAGTTTAGATGGAAACCTAATCAAACACATGATACAGGTAAACCCTTCAGTAGCATCTGGCCTTTGGTGCCAGGTAACTACTACTACTACTGCAGTGATCAATCTTCAGGACAAAAGCTGAACACCATTTCACCAAAAGTGAGTTTCTGGTTACAGATTCACTGATTGTTTAATATTTTAAGGTGGAAGACCACTCAGAGTGCCTTTGACCCTTTACCCATTGAACTATGTAAAAACACTGCTGTGTCAGACATTTGATTTTGCTGAATATTCTCTACCACAACACTGCCACATCACTAGCACTTTATTGGTAACTTAAATTACTTAAGTACAAATAGTTCTTGTGCTTGAGTACATAATGAAGCATTTATACTTCATTACCTGACACCATGGGGTTTGGGGTAAGAACACTGAGGATAAGGTTTTGGTGTTCAGGTTTTGGTAATCACTGAATAATTATTTAAATGGGTCAGCTATTGACTCCTAGGGAAAATGAGGCTGTGAAATCATCATGAACCAACTCTTATGGAACAAGGATAAAGTGTCTGGAGGTTTAGAGAATGAGAGCCTGTGTGTTCTAACACTCCTAACACTTACATTACTGTAATTACACTGAAGAAGCACCTAAACCTATATGCAGATAAATGCACCATTAAATAACCCGAGGCACAGTGATGTTTATCCTGCTGTTCTACAGCGGTGTTTAGAAGCTGTAACTGGATGCACTGCTGTGCCATATGGAAGACCACACAGGGTGATTTTTACACTAGGGGGAAACACCCATTTTACAGCAAAAACGCTAATATACTTTTTGGTATAAACCGAAACGTTTTAGGAAAATGTCAGATAGAGTTTTTTAATAAATTTTTTTGTTTTAGGAAAGATGATTTTAACCAAGTACTGTATTTTTTACTTTACTCCAAGAAGCCAGTGGTAACTTGAATTAATCAAATAAAAGAAAGTACAGGCATTTTAAAAATGTACATTTCAATGAAATCGTCATCAGCTTCAAAGAACCGAGATGTCAGCTCATACTAATATGTTGAATGCAAAGTCTTATAAATATATAGTAATATATGCTCTAGCCAAATATGATAATGTTTGCCATCTTCAAACATCTTAATTTATGTCTATTTTTTATACTACATGTACCACCATGTAATGTCCTCCAGAAGTATTGGTAAAAATTAGCCTAAGATCTACAAACAAATGTCTTTAGCTGTTAAACAGATTCATTATACACTGAAAATATGGAATACTTCTATCCACACTAAAAAACTAAAACTGACAAAAACAAAACAGAAATGTTTTGATTCTTTTTAGTATTTTGTACACACTCTCTTTGCCAAGAACAGCACTGTGGCTTCTCTTATGATGGGTGATGTAGGAGAGCACATATAAAGTAGTCTTTATTTTATGTTTCTATCTAAAATCTTTAGGAACCCTATAGTCCACACATGCAAACCCTCCACTACAACTCATCAACACACGGGTTTTTAGTGGAGCTTAGTTAGATTTGGAAGTCTGCATTGGATCATTGTCCTGATGGAAGATCCAACCACAACCCTGCCTTCACCAAGGCAGTGTTTGATGGCAAATGTCCTGATTAACTGCATGATGCGATGGCAAAATTTCCATAGAGTGAAAAAGAAAGATCCTCACTATAGTTACATATCCACCACGCCAATAGGGACTGCTGTGTTTTCTGTACAGCCTTGACTTTACATTAAACCCACCACTGGTGTTTGTTGGCAAAAGCTCTATTTTCCCCTCAACTTAGTTCCAAAATTTTTGAACTTTGACTTTGAAGGTAGCACAGCCTTCAGTTAATTTGCTGAAATGTTTTAGTTTTGAAGATGTTATCACCACTGCAGTTATCAAACTGTGACCACAAGAGAAAATGTTGTCTTGCAAATCACCCTACTCACTGTACATGTGAGCAACATACTCTTGCTCTGAGCAAGTTAATTTCTATTGTTTAATTATCTTAATTATTACTAGGAGATGGGTATTTTCTGGTCTGAAGCTATCTTGCCACTGAATGATTTATAAAAGTCAAGCGATTTAATTTGTATGTTTTCTATTCTAACCTCAGGGTATTTGGCCAGCATTCGACCTCACACTGAAATCCCAATGATGCAAGTTCCTAGGGGTTCGCTTTAAAAAGATTGAATGGAAGAAACGCATATCAATCAAATTTTGTTCAGGAAAACTTCTAGTGGCTTCCCAATAACATTGAGCCAAATTTTTAAAGATGTTAAATTTTTATAAGGTATTTCTTCTTTAGATTTTTCCTCCTAGCTTTATTTTTTCTCATCTTTCCCAAGGAAACAAAGAAGTCGGGAGGGCACTGCAATCTCCCGCCACTGGATCAAGAACAAATGTCTGCCAAAGCCCAGAGGTGAAAATTCATTTCTTGTGCCGTCAAGGGTGCAGTATAAATCCATAACTGCAATATCATGTGGTTCCTCTTCAGTCATCTTACACCAGGGAGAGTGTCAAGAATCATATTCCGTGTAATTTCTTTTAGACAGAGGGCCAGATCAGCAGAAACTGAAAAAAATAACAAGCCTATAGTGTACACCTGTGATCGACCAGATTTGTTTATGTGAAACAGAAAAAGGAACTACAATGCCTCCCACCTGATGTAAATTCCCAATATGTTGATAAGTTATATTTCATGCTTTCATGCTCAATGTGGAACAGGACTGGATCTGTACTGTTAACATGCCTCTGTACCCTTCAGAAAGACATGTCTGTTATAAAGACAGGTCAGTTGGTTCCAGTAAGTTATTAGCTGCCCCCCCCCCCCCCAATTATTTATTAATTAATCTTTTAACAGTCATAGTTGCAGAACAAAGAAAACAGTACTGAGGGGGAAAAGATGTATTTACATAAATAAATAGAGAATTTTTAAAGGAAGAAGTGAATAAAAACAGATATTAAAGGTAAAATTTTATAGAACATGTGGCTATATAGAACATATCCCTCATATCCTATAAAGAACAAGTGCACAAGTGTCACTCTTACACTCTTTTCATTTTGGACAAATTAGATTTTTGTGGGCCATTTCAGCTCTAGTTGAGCAAGATGCATTTCTTCACTATGTAGACAGGAGCATTTGATCATTAGCAGATGCTTTTCCCCTTTGCTAACAAACCCTTTTCTCTAGAACTCTACAGGCTTTTTAATGTACTTTTTTAAACTTAAGACTCCAGGTGCAAGTGGCATATCTAGAATCGACTCTAGACTTTGTTGAGTGCCTAAGTATTTACTCCATTTGTGGTGATAAAACCAGATCCTATGCCAGTGTTCTTGCCTTGTGGCCTAAACATCAGGCCAGAGACTAACCTGCTGACTGTACTGCATCCTGAGTATGCATGAATCAGTGCGCTGACATCTTTTCTAGACTCTAGATCTGATCCTGATGTTGCAGAATACTGCCTTCATCAGCCTGCTCTTCATCTTCTTTCTTTATCATGCAGCCTTTTGAATATTTAGTAGGTCTCTTCTAGTGAGTCCATACAGCTGGGAGGAGTCTGTCTCTCTCTGTGTCTGTCTCTTACTTTAAACCCCCCTTTATGAACACTGTCACTGACAGGACACTTGAGGTAAAATTATCTTAGCAGGATGGAACGATTCCTCCTTTCGACAACACACAGCCTTTTCCTGGCATTAAAAATCCTGTTTTGCAGTCTTTGGACAGAGAGCTAACCCTTTGGACAGAGAGCTAACCCTTTGGTCAGAGAGCTAACCCTTTGGTCAGACAGCTAACCCTTTGGACAGAGAGCTAACCCTTTGGACAGAGAGCTAACCCTTTGGTCAGAGAGCTAACCCTTTGGTCAGAGAACTAACCCTTTGGACAGAGAGCTAACCCTTTGGTCAGAGAGCTAAGCCTTTGATCAGAAAGCTAACCCTTTGGTCAGAGAGCTAACCCTTTGGACAGAGAGCTAACCCTTTCGTTTAGAGCTAGTAAGTGTGTTGTGCTTTGGTCCCTTATTTCCTCTGTCTACCTCTCATTCTACTCCCTGAGAGGAGCGTTTGTTCACCGCAGTCCACAGTGGAGCACTAATTGCCCTCTACAAGTTAATGCTTTCAACTGGGCTCTGTTGAGTCTGATGGAAATATCTGAAATTTTTCATCTGTCCTTCATCTGTATTTGAACTGTAAACACTAGACACTAATTTGAGTGACCTTTCTGTAAACGACTACAGTTCAGTAGCTCACTGAAATAGCAAGTAAACAAAACAATAACAACAACAACAACAGGTTGCTGGTTTAGCCCAAGCTTATTACTGCATGAATGATGTGCTATTGTGGAGCCAGACTGAAGCAGCAGAGAGCCGGACCCTTCTGTGTGGGGAGTGCTGGTGGGAGGGGCCTGGCGCAGACGGGCCTTGTGTTGGTAATGAGGGAAGGGGGCGGGGCAGCGAGGAATAGAAAGTGCCGTCCCGCTGTTCATCAGACACCTCTATTGTCTCCCCGCTCCACACACACGCACGCGCCCGCATGGCTGGGGTTTTGTGCCTTTGTGCTGGTGCGATCAGGGTGTCTGTTGCCTGAGAAAACCTGGGGCTTTGATAACACACCCCCCTCAGTGATGTCACCTTTTTTCTTTCACTCTGTCTATCCATCTCTTTCTCTTCTCTCTCTCTCTCTCATTTTTTTCTCACTCCCCTTCTCACAGTTTGATGTGCATATTCACCTCAGCTGGCCTACAGCGTTCATGTGGTCAGCCATCTTTACAGTCCTGATGCACCGCCTAACCTTTACGTCCTTAAGCCTGTTTACTGTATCTGAGTAACAGTACAGACCTCCCCTCCCCTCCCCTCCCCTCCTCACTCGTGTTCTGGGCTTGGTGCCAACCTTTGCTGCCATCGCCTCTCCCACCACACGGTCCAGACGTCCTCTGCCCATGTGTCACTCAAACCTAAGGCTCAGTATCCATGGAGATTCTGCCCAGTGTGCCAAGCATCCATTCAGTGTGGCACAGGGGTGGACTGGGTTGGTACCCAGGCAGGGCAGCTGCAGACTCTGCCCCCTTTGAGATGGATGTCGACCAGTGACAGGGGTGCGGGCGAACCGTGGCGGGAACCTTATAGAGAGAGGTGAATTCTGAGCAAAGCATGACTGGGTTGGTCTATGATGTTCATTGTGAAAATATAATAGTATGTTTGCATAATATTGATTGTGATGTACAAATGTGGAAAACGTTTTTTAAACAGATATTCGTAAGTTAACACATCAAGCACTTACACATACCTCCAGAAGGGGGCGTTTAAAAGTCACTGCAAGGCTGGTTGAGTTCATGTTTCCGTTTGCATTCAGTAGTATGTAACATTTTAACTCTTATTTAAGTCTTATCTTAAGTCTTATTATTACATTATATATTTGCACTACATTATTTATTGCATTATTTGTGCTAAATTGAACATGGACATCCAAGTTTGTTTTCAAGTTACTCTACCTGAAGCTCCATCTCTCTGTACATAAAATGTACATTAGTGTATAACATTTAAAATCCTTCAATACAGAAATGCAAGACTGGAAAATAAACCATAATGGGTCCTATAATTATGAACCTTGAAAACCCTTGATCTTTATACTTTTACTTGCAAATAATAACAGGTTAATTCTAAGAAAATAACTGTGTTAATAGTTTACTGTTGATATTAAACATAATATCTCTGCCACAAGAATGAGAAGAAGAAAAAGAAGAAGAAGAAAAAGCAGAAGAAGAAGAAAAAGAATACCATGAAATGAAGGCGGCAGTTCTAGCTTGCATTCAAAAACTGCTGTAGATTTGTGCCTGAAATCTGCTTGTAAGTTACTGCTCCAGTAAAGTGCAGTGACTTGCCTCTCCTTATGCTGTGTGTGTGTGTGTGTGTGTGTGTAAGCAACCCTCTGCTATAATTGAGTGTCATTCATTTTTGTCTCATTCGCTTGTTGATGTTGTAAAGATCCGTAAAGTTAGAACTAGAAGCATGACAGAATCTCCCAGGGTTTGCAATCCACACATGCACACAAGCACACATACACACAACCACACATACACACAACCACAGATGCACACAACCACACATATACACAAACACACAAACACACATACATACAACCACACATGCAAACAACCACAGAGTCACTCCATCCTGTGGTGATAAATATTCCTTTGATGTGGTTAAAAGGAAACAACAGGAGATCACACAGGTAAACTCCACCAGTATCTTTCCAGGTCTTTCCAGACTTTCAGGTGGAGAGTACGCTGTTGGGGATGTGGGACTGCAGCTGTGCAGATGTGGTCAGAGACTCACGCATGCTGTGTTTCACTAATAAATAGGAATTACACGGCACGTGTTATGACGTATCCCCGGTGTCGTTCCCGTTCTCCAGTCACAGTGTGCTGGCTGTAATTCCAACCGGATGCGGATTCCCATGCGGATGTGAATAAATCAGCTACTTTAATGGCTGCGCAATACTCAGGTTGTTTGGGTTTAGGTTTCTGTCCTGGTCTTCCATCACAGTCAGCCAGCACTGAGGTGGGGGCATGGTAGCAGCTGTCTCTCTGCCTCTCTGCCTCTCTTTGTCTTTGTTGAAATGAATTGTTTTTAACCCCCCCCCCCCTCAGTACTCACTCTCTCTCTTCTTTGTCTCCACATCTGTCTCTCTCTCCCTCTCTCTCTCATATTATCATGTCTGCTAGGTGTAGAAAGAAGCCTTCAAAGCACTGCACAGCTAAGCACTTCCCATGGTCCCAAGCATTCGATGCAGCCCCTGCTGGGATTGCCAATTTGCCCCTGAGTGGATACAGGAAAAAAGCAGACTGGAGATCTCCTCTTGGACTGGGGGGTCTCCTCTCGGACTGGGGGTCTCCTCCAGGACTGGAGATCTCCTCCTGGACTGGGGGGTCTCCTCTCGGACTGGGGGTCTCCTCCTGGACTGGGGAGTCTCCTCTCGGACTGGAGATCTCCTCCTGGACTGGGGGGTCTCCTCTCAGACTGGGGGTCTCCTCCTGGACTGGAGATCTCCTCCTGGACTGTGGGGTCTCCTCTCGGACTGGGGTCTCCTCCTGGACTGGGGGTCTCCTCCCGGATTGGGGGTCTCCTCCCGGACTGGGGATCTCCCGTCAGCCAATTCTTCAGAGTATGGGCTGTCTGTAACAACACTAGATGCAGGATCATCACAGTATCCAGCTGTGCACGAATATCTGGCAAGTGGATTGGTCATAAGCTTGCTGGCATATAAAAGGGCTGTTTTTAAGTAAGTTGCTATAGGCGACAAAAACAGCTATGCATTTGTATTACATCATGGTGAATTCTCTGTGTGTGAGTGCAGTGAGAAATCAGAGAGTGATAAAGTGCAACGAATTTCATGTAATGCTGTGTAGTTTGTGTAGTGCAAGGCAGTGTAATGCTGTGTAGTTCGTGTAACATACATAAGCTTGTCCCTTGTCCCATAACTGGTTCTCTCACTGTGCTGTAAGACGCTGTAAAGGATCTTTGGGATATATGTGGGGTTTGCTTTGATCTTCGTCTCCGCGGGGTCTGTTTGACCCTGGTGGCTTTTTCTGGGGGGTTAAATGTGGATCATAGCCAGCACATAAGGCTGTGTGTGTATGTGTCAGAGAGAGAGAGAGAGAGAGAGAGAGAGAGAGAGAGAGATCACCCAAGTTAGTGGACTGCTGTGTGTGTGTGCAAGTAAGTCGCTCTGGATAAGGGCGTCTGCTAAATGCCGTAAATGTAAATGTAAATGTAAATGTAAATGTGTGTCAGCCAGTGGGCCCCCTGGGTACATGGTCCTGTCGGGCTGTGCACACACACACACACACACACACACACACACACACACACACACACACACACACACAGTGTTCCTGAGCATGCGCCCCTGTCTGTGGGCCTCATCTCCCTGTCTGGAGAAACCCTTGATGGGCTACACATGTAACACAGAGGGCTGGACATTCCCTTATATTGCCCATCTGAAGGTCATGACAAATACATATCCACTTTGCCACTGGCTGTGAGCTACTTACCATCTTCAGATAACAAAGATTTATATCCAAACTGTGATGAAAATACAACACTTCATAACATTCACACGTAAAGCTTTATATTAAAGTAAATTAAGTAGTTGCGATGTGGAAAAAGCAGTGCGCTAAACACTGAGAGTGAGAGTACTGTTTTAGATGAGATGCTTGATGCACTGTTACACTGCTGATACAGTGTATGTAGGCTACACCTGGCTTGCGCTCTGCAGCACGTGTTTATTTTGTTGATCGACGGCGAGCAGAGAGATAATTAATGATTTTAACATGAATGAATTTGTATGTCTCGAGCCCAGTCGGACAACCAGCCTAGCAGCCGCGAGAAGCAGACTGAGGCTGCAGACTATTTAGGAGGGGTGTGTGAGGACTGCGCTGCAGGCGACTCCAGTGGATACCTAAAGCGGGACTTGCTGCTGGTGTGCGCGCGCGTGTGTGTGAAAGGGAGAGGGAGTGAATGTGTGTGTGTGTATGTGCGGAGCAGCTAACACACATTTAACATTCGCTCACAACATGGCGATGAGGCGACGAGAGATACGACGGCTCTCCCCCGACTAGTACAGTCCTGTTATGCTGAGAGACAGAGGGACAACGGTCCTGCGGCATACAAGAAATTGTGACCAACTGAACAATTCCGAGGAGAATTTTCCGGATTCCGTTGAATGCATGTAGCTGGCGCTATAGCTCGCAATATTAAACTCGAGCTGCTTTCCTCTCGGCTGGAAATCAAAGATTGTACATGGCGGTGAATATCTGGTTCTTCTGTCTGCTTTCTCTGGGGTGCTGTCGACTGTCCGTGCAAGGTAAAGAACAAATAATAAAAGGCTAACTATTAATTGTCACCACGGCTTAAGCGTTGTGTTTTAAGTTTTGGTACGTGTGTCGAGAATGTTTGTTTGATTCTTGTCAGGACAAGTGAGTCTGGCTAGACTGCTGAGAGTCATTTTGCACCTTGCTTGTTGCAACGTTTTCTTTTTTTTATTGGCTACAAAAACGTGGTCACCGTGCAATACTCAGAGGACAGTTTGGCCACCGGGAGATTTGTGACAGCATGTATGAGTTAAACTTTTAATTTGAGCGAAAGAAATATATGGATACTCATGCGCATTTCGATTTAAAAGTTGCGGTGCGACAAAAATTAGGGATATTTAAAAAGGTTTTGCTCTGACGTCTTTGATTTTAGAGGGGCTGGGTATGCTATAGATTAGGCATGCTTGTTGTAGAATAAATTGGACGAGCTCATGGGAAAAGTGGAATGCCGACATTAAATTTATTTTTATTAGTTTTTTTTAAAACTTTAAATTCCGAGTCACGCTGTTAAAGGCAGTTTTGGTAGAAAGCTTCCATTCCTGACACGAGTTTGACAATCAGTTTTTCCCCGTTTTTTCGGGTTTTGCTTGTTTTAAAAGTTTGAAGGTGGAGTACCAAAAAAGGCTATGAAATTAGATTGTTGCAATGATTCTCATCTGAAGAGTTGTGAATTGGGTGTTTAATTGAAGGATATGTAATCAAATTGTAGATGAAATCCAATTGTCATCTTTGAGCCTGGTGCTGCTTTTGCTTCTGTACGTGTGGGCGCTGTTCACAGCGATTGAAAGACATTGCAGTAGCTTAAATCTTGTCCCAGATCCGGGGAGCCATTCAGGCGGCGGGTGGCGAGATGGGCGGGTTGTGGTTCGAATAATCTAAATTAGGTACCTCATTTACATGACAAAGACTCGCACTAAAACACGTGGACACCATCGCAGCCCGCGATCGTACTTTTACCTGTCAGTCCGAAAACGCTATTTTGCATGTTCAGGGCATGAGCGACTTCTATTATGAAAGCAAGTGATCTTTGCAGTTGTGCGCTTTTCTCAACTAATATCAAGACTTTTTTATGGAGTTACAACGCTTTAAAAACAACGCAAAATCTATAAAACAAATAGGCCCATCCTTCAAGGGCTGAACGGATTCAGAACTATTTCAATTGTTGACTTTCTTACTGGTTGTTAAAGGGGAATAGTGACGTGCACTATTTAAAGGGTCTGCATGTTTACGAAACCTTTTCAAAATGGTCAAAAGTATCCTGAGTATCCGTTACTGAATAATGTCTCAGTGCTTTCAGCCAGCATTTCTGAAATACAAGGGTGACACCTTACTTGCAAAATGTGTTCTACCTACCTACTTGCTCCATGTGCTTAACTGAAAAATGCATACCCCACACCTCTCATGAGCATAACAGACATAATGGTGTCACATTTATGAAGCTCCCTTACCTAATCAGGCACAGTGAAGGCTAGGAGATGTTGAGAGTGAAATGGCGACAGTAACAATGGGGACCAAGAAGGTTAGGCTGGAGTTTGATCCTGGTGATTTTATTTTTTGAGACTGGTTGATGTAATCTCAAGAATCAAAATCAAGAGTTAAAAGGAATCGGTAAGGAATTCATTGTACCACTGGTGTTATCGAGAGCCCCTTAACAGTCTGCAGAAGAAGATTCCATAGCAAAATGCTCCACCACCATATCAGACTCATGATCTGAGACTTTCATTGTGTCTACTTCATTTGATGCGAAACATGGCAGTGGTGTTGGTAAAAGATTCTCAGCATTGTCTGACCACACCCAGCACCTGGTTCCATATTCCATGTTGCAGTCTGCCAAACATCATGGGCTCGACTTATTTCGTTGCTCTCGGTGAGAACTTTCCCCTGCAACTTCCAAAAAAAAAAAACAAGCCTGTCTGTATGGAGGTGGTGTCCGACCCCGAGATTCAGCTGAGGTCTGCATTTGAATTGTGATCTTGCTTTTGCCTTTACCGCCCTCATTATGTTTCTTGCTCCGTGTGCAGACACCGTGCACTTGTGGCCTCTTTCCGGCAAGATTTCCAACTATTGTAGAATTTTTTTAAAAGGGTAAGTTCACCTAAAAATGTTTTATGCCTTGTGTATGTCTGCCTTCAAGTAAGAAACCATTTGTCTTTTCGTTAATCTGGTACTTACTCCCGACAGGACTTATAAGCAGTTGATCAAATGTATGTAAATGGTGTTATCTCGAGTAATAGTACGGCTTACTAAGTAATGATATGTGCTGAGATGGTGATTTTGGAACCCAGAATTTCGTGCAGAATCTCTCTGACTAGGCTGCAATTCTCAGGCGATGGTCTTCTTCTGTTGGCTGGAAACTCTGTTCTTTGTAGTGCATTCTTCTTTTCATGCTAAGCATGGCAATGGTGTACACATCTGAAAGGATTGTCAGCATTGTCTGACCACACCCAGCCCCTGGATCCATGTTCCATGGATTGACTTCTTTTGTTTCTCTTGGTGAGCGCTTTCCCTTCCAAAAAATCCTGCCGGTATGGAGGTGGTGTCTGACCCCCTGAGATTCAGCCGAGGAGGTTTCCATTTGGATTGTTCTACTGTTGGCTAGAAACTCTCTTCTTGAGCTTTTGTCAAACTAGGCTCCACAGTACTTGACAAATGCAGTTCGTCTGGCATCTTATTCAGTTTGAACCATTTGTGTTTGGCATGAACGCGTCGACTTTATGATCCCCTCTACAGTGGAGTAAGAAAGGCCCAGCAGTGCTGGTCTATTGATTAAATTAGCTAAATTAGTTTAGGTAATTCTATACCAAGATCTGAAATGATTCCTGTTTGAAAAAGCAGACACATGAGCATTATTACATGAGGTCGTTGGGGTGTCAAAAGGACTAACGCAAAGTTTGTTATTATTATTATAACAACAATTTATTATACGTATTCAAAACATGAGTCTTCCTGTATTAAGTATGGCTTCACTGTTGATGAACCTGATGGATATAATGGCTCAAAGTGTGTTTTCTTGAAAATTTCAACAAAATGGGAAGATCGGTGGAATTTTTCCAACACAAAGAGCAGTTCGGCAGGCAGTCAGTAGCTTTCAGTGCGCATGTAAGTGTCCCTCAGGGGGAATTAAAGAGGACCATTTCTGGCCCTATGCCACATTTGTTAAAAAAACCTCATTCAGCTGCCAGAGATATGGCTTGAGAATTACCTGGTGATGAGGTGGCACAGTTTTTATTTTGCAGCTGGATCAAAGTGCCAGTTTAGCGACCAACACGCAGCTGTTTGTTTTATGTTCGGCTGGTGTTTGGCACTCTGAAGAACCTTTCAGAGGAGCTGCTGTTCTGCATACCATCCAAAAGCAGCAGTGCTGGGAAATGTTTGAGAGCTGAATGAAGACATGGAATCCACTGCCATTGACTGGTCTCTGAGTGATGCAGTGCAGTGATGGGGAACCCTCCCTCCCTGAACTCTGGCTATATGCATTAGACTGGTTCATTGAGGTTTTTTGAGTCCTCCAGGATGCCGTCAGCATAGTAAACTTCAACAAATGCTGTCCTCTTAATCACTGTTTGCTTTCTGGTGCGCTGAGATAGCAGCCAGTTTCTGGAGCTTGCTCCTCCACTCTCATGTGAGTTCGCTATTGATGGGGGCAGTTGGCTAATAGTGGGGGCAGTTGTCAGTTCTCCTTTGAACTGCAAAGCACCAGCTTATGGGGTGCCTGGCAGACGCAGCATGGCTCTCTAAACTTGCACATTTGTCTGATATTTTCCAGCATATAACCGTCTGATATTTTCCGGTAAATCAGATCATGGATCATGAAGAAATGCATGGAGAGAAAATGTAGGAGCATGACAGGTCCCAGATAAAGCTGTGTGTGCACGTAAACAGCGTATCAAATGCTCTTATCCAGAGCAACTTGTGTACACTTGTCAGTAGATAGCATGTGTAGTCTGTAGGAATTGAACCCATGCCCTTGGTGGTGTTAGCACCTTGCTCTGCCTCTAATACCAAGTGAGCTACAGTATACCTTTCTGAAAACGCCCTGGTGGACAAGCAGAAGATGCGTTCCTACCACTTTCCCTAGCGCTGCCAAAACGGACAAATCTGAGTGCGCTCACGTGCTTCCACGTGCAGTGGCGTTTCCAGAGGCGTTTCCGTGACCTGGATCGCACACGTCACAGTTGGATGACAGACTTCTTTGACTTCTGGCAATGACTGAGTCCCGAGAGGAATTCATTGATGTCACACAGGGTGTGGGGGTGAGTTGAAAGTCAGATTCACCTCCTGTTTCACTCTGCCAGGGCTGGATGTTGGTAAGAGATGCCTCACTCTCCGACAGCGCCAGTCAGTGTGCTCCACTTGTCACAGCTCACCTTTGTGAAGCATGGTTTCCAGGT
This sequence comes from Brachyhypopomus occidentalis, assembly GCA_020368025.1. Classification (NCBI taxonomy): domain Eukaryota; kingdom Metazoa; phylum Chordata; class Actinopteri; order Gymnotiformes; family Hypopomidae; genus Brachyhypopomus; species Brachyhypopomus occidentalis. The sequence continues at coordinate 335,383 of JAGXOD010000031.1, forward strand.
CTGTTGGTGATTAACAGGAGGTATAGGACATGCGTGTGAGGACGTGAGCATGTGCGCACACACACATGCACACACGCACATAGACACCTTCTCATATAAACATATTGATGGATGGGCCTGATGTAAACCCAACACTGAGATGGTTGCTATGGAAATAGTGAAAAATGAACCGGGCAGAGAGTAAAAAATATTTGTTCTGTACATGAATTTGCACTATAGCTATAAATCCACAGTCCGACAAGCATATGTAGTTCTTCATCATATGTGCCAAAAAGGCAAAACCTGTAAAGGATGTCTGGAGGCTACCATTATACCCAACTTGGTTGACAGTTCCATTTATTTAACATTTGCGAAGAGGTTAGTGAAGTTGAACTCAGTGAGCCAACATGACAACGAGAATGTGAGGGGTTGAAGGGGGAGGGACCGGTTGGTCCTTTGGCTCACAGTGACCCCAGGCTCCGCCCTGTGAAGTCTCTTCCCACAGATCTGGAGCTGATCAAATAGCAGCACTTCGCTGGGCTAGGATGGGCATTCCTAGAGGCAACGTGCCAACGTTTTAGAGAGAACGAGGAATACTGTGGTACCGCCTGTGAGGGCTTCTACTGCTAAGAGCGTTTTTACCTCTGTGTGTGTCTGTCTCTTGCTCTCCCATTACCTCTTCACGAAAGATACCAGCAAAGGTTTTTTTTCTGCAAAAGATGAAGCATGCAAACCCTGCTGATGCCATGGCAGACTGTTGAACGCTAGTGCAAGATGTTTCACGCTCTGTGGAACCGGCGCTGCTGTAGCAGCTTGATGGGGAAACACGAAACTTGTTTCCACTTTCACACAACACTTCCTACTGTGTTATCCAGCACTTCTGTTGTGTGCTTTCCCCTGTGCTTGTCTATCACATGGGCCACTTGGCGAGAGAGGGTGGGAACAGCTCTGGTGTGCATTTGAACCCGTGTTTGGTGGAAGATGCATCAATCATGGTGGACCCGGATTTCTGCTTTGGATCAGCCAGCCCCACATTGATTCTTCACTTTAGTCCTGACTTTGTGAAACTGAGTGGATGTTTAAAGTCCCTTATCTGATGTGTATAAAGACCAATCGACCACCATCTTACCATCTACCCTCATTTTATCTCCAAATTGCTTGTGGTGATCCAATTTTCTCAACTGATCAAGCACCTGAACCATTAGGTATAAATTCCACCTGGTCACTTAGCCAAAGTGCATCTGTTCAAATCTGTTCCATATCTAGTCAAATCTGGTGTCTGGTGCCATTATCTTTACCATGGGAGGCTGTTGAGGGTTTCATGTGACCTATATACACTGCTCAAAAGAAGTCAGGGATATTTAGCTTTTGGGTGAAATTTCAGGATGAACCTAAAATGCACTCTAACCTTTACAGGTGAACTTAATGTGACATTCTCTAAACATTTGAATGCACATGTCCAGCTGTTCAATGCTTCAGTACGTTTTGCACAGTTTGCTGTTCCCGAACAAGGAGCTTAATGGCAAAATTCACAACCGGTGTTTGATCCATGAATCGACCAATACATTTCCTTGTTCAATTAGAATTGGTATTTAAACAGTCCTCCTCATCATGCTGTTCACATTTGACATCACTGTTGTCACAGAAAGGCACAGAAGTGGACGTCCTTTGGCGACATCCCACACTGATGTCCGCTTCATGGGGAACATTACCCTGTGGAACCGGATGATGAATGCCACACAATTCCAGGCACATTTAAGGGAGGAGAGAGGCACACTATAAATTGTTTGAGATGAGGAAATCATCATTCCATGCTTCAACGTAAATGTCCAACTTTCATGATCTTTCAACAGTATCTTTCAACTTTCAACAGTATCACTGTTGTGTGAACTTTTAACATTTCCCATAAGTTTTTCTGTCTGCCTCTTCTCAGAGGTCTCTTTGACTGTGTGCTTGGAGAATGCAGCTTTATGGATTATTCATCAAGTTAATTGCATCTTTAATGAGCAACAAGCTGCTTTGTAAATGTTGCAGTATTGCTAATTCAATTACGTACGGCCCTGCTTTGGGGAAAATTTCCCCAGTCTGCATTATATATCCAAATATAGTATCTCTCTACAGTTGCTGCCTATATTAAATCTAGAATTGGCATTGTGTTGTATGTTGATGTAAAGGGAGTCAGATTTAACCAGCAGTTCTTAGAAGACACACTTAAGGTGTGATGTCATCTTACCAGCCAGGGTCCTAGCAGGTGCCTAGAAAATAAACGCAGTGTTGCTTTTAATTTCAGCTGTGACCAACAGAGCTGAAATAATGGTGCACTAATTGTTGTCTGTTCCACGTCAGTAGAAGTGATGGTAGTGGTGATCAGAGTGCCACTCGTTAACAAGATTACTGAGCAGAGAATACTGCTTCTGTTTGTAATTGTTGCCTTCCCTGTTAAATTAGATTTGTTATTATTATTTTATGCATAAACATCAGAAAATGTAAGTTAAACATTGAAATGGAAGTCTATTGAAATGTAAGTAGTTTATTGAAATCTGCAAAAAAACAACTTCTTTGTAAGGGTGTTTATAGTTCAAGCTCATTTGAGTTCGACTTCAGACAGTCGACCTTCCGCGGGTGCCAGTTAGGGTTGTGTGTCTGCGATGGTTTCCTGCATTAGGCCTGTAATAGTTCAGCCTGAGGGAGGCTCCCCCCACCCCCCCTTTTATAGCTGTCCTTCCTGTTTCGTTCGTGTTCACTGCTAAGGTGAAAAGCACAGTAAGAGGGAGATGTGTGGAGCCCAGGGCCCCCGGCTCTGATGCTGGAGATGGACCGTTCCTGCAGAGTTCAACTCCAGCCGTAATCGAACACAGCTTGCCCAGGTGCTTTCATCAAGTCCGTATTGGAGGCAGGTATAACGAGCCCATGCAGAGGGGTCAAAGTTCAGGAGCGAAAATGCACCCACCCCCATGGTAAAGGATGGATCGAGTGTCTAAGGATGTTGCAGGCTGTTCTACTGCCTTAGTCAAGGCCTGAATATATTTGAGTGTCAAAGCTGGGAACCCTATCTGAAACTGCTGGGCTGAAAACTTCAATGCTATCTGTCTTTTGTGTAAGCAGATGGTTTGTTTTGGCACAGGGCCTGTTGCAGGCTTAGTGAATCTGCCATGGATTGCCCATTTGAAACCCACTCCGATTCCTCCAGTTTACTTCAGTTAATGGTTATTCTGCGGTCCTGCTGGGTGAAAACTGGTTCTGCCACAGTTCTGTTTTAGTGTTTGCTGTCCACGTACATTGATTTGGGGGAATAACAGTCTTGCAGCAGTTAATACCAAAATGAAACTTGTTTCTAGATCAGAAAATGTACTTTATTTGTAATGCATGTCAGCCATTTTAGTTGCAATCTTATTGATTAGTAGTATGACTTATTTAAATATAGTTTTTCACTAGATTAATATAAATAACTTCCATTATCAACAAATCAGACTGTTAAGCTATGCTGGTTGGTGCATTAAGTGTATGTAGATGTGCACTGTGTGTAGTGTGTGGCTGACATGATCAGTGTGTGTGTAGTGTGTATCTCACATGTTCAGTGCTCTCACACACCTTTGTTCCACTCAGCACAGGCCTGAGTTGGACCTGGGATTTAGGTCCTCATATGCTCATGAATATGCACATGGGTGGGTGTGTTTTAGAGCAGTTACCGAGCGAGTGTGTGTGCTGTAGGATGAATGTTTGGCTTTAGCTGTGGTGTCATATCAAAACACTCTGTCTTACATATTCATATGAAAGAAACACAATATTTCATAAATTGGAAGTATGTCTTTGTATGTGTGTGTGCATTGTGGGGTCTCTCCCTTGTTAACAGTCATACGATCACATTCTTTCCATTCCACATGGCTGTCCACTTGGTCACATGACGATGGAGGAGGTGTCTCAGACACTGAGGGGTGGGGTGCATGTATACTTGCGAGAGTGTGTGACTGAGCAAATTGGTGTGGAGGTATGATTTGAATTGAATGTACAACATGACCAAAGATCCTTGTAGTGAAAGCAGCACACACACACACACACACACACACAAACAAACAATGTTGATGATCAGAAGAAGCTGCTGGATGCTTCTAAGTGAATGCAAATTTGTACATAATAAAGAAGACATGGCAGTTGGCTCTCGAAGGCATTGTTTGCTCTCAACGTATAAGCAGATTTCACATTAGGAGAAAGGCTATTTTAAAGCTATGTTATTGTTGGTTTGCTCCAATTTCCTTTAAGTGGCAAGCATCTTCAAAAGACACGCACTCTGACTGATGCACTTAAGGAATGTTGAAGCCATCATGTCTTGAAGCAGGCCACGAGAGAATTGAGAATGGTTCAGGTCTCTTCAGCTCTGCACGGTCTCTTTGCCACCTTGTTTACCTCCTTTTGAAGGTGTGTGCGTGCGTGCATGTGTGTGTGTGTGTGTGTCTGAAATGCTTGCAGCTGCAGGCCCGTGGAGGCGTGCTCATCTGTCGAGAGGTTCAGAGTTTTTGCCCTGCTGTTCTGAGTCGTGCATTAATGCCCCCAAGAAACACAGTGAAGGAACAATGCAGTGAAGGAGAGGCTGAACTCTCTCTCTCTCTCTCTCTCTCTCTCTCTCTCTCTCCGGCTCCTCTCCATCACACTCCACTCTTGTGCTTGATGAATAAGAAAAGTAGCACATTTTTCTTTGCACCTTCTTTGAGGTTCATCTAAACCAGATCTCTTATTTCCATAACATTTTCACCACATTAACTGCCTGCACACTCCCTCCAAATTCATCCATTTGTGTTACTTTGCTGGTAATGGGCAGTTACTTATAAAAGCGATTTTGAGTTTTTTTTTTTTTTTTTTTTTTTTTTTTTTTTTTAAAGACGTTGTGTCCGTGAGGGCTCCAGAGCACACCTCCATCTGGAGAGAGGCACCTGGGGAACAGGTGCTTGCTCTGAACGCTAATACTGTGGACGAACAAGCCATGTCAGCTTTCTGTATAATCCATGAAGCATTTATCAGACATAGGCATCCATGATGGCTCCATCTGTGTGTTTTAATGAAGAGCGTCTCTAGAGTCTCTAGGGTCCAAATGAATTCTGATCAAACTGGAAGAGCATGTAAATGTTGTCTTTTCTCAACATTTGAATAAGAAATAATCTGGTATTACTATGGTTGGTCCATAGTAAGAAGCAGTCTGGAGTCAACTTGGGACTTTTCAGACCTTTTGGTCTCCCTGAAAGAGCCTACACTCCTTTTGGTTCAACAGAGTTCTCCTCTCCCCTTCTCATGCCAGAAATTTCCTATCAGCTTCTAGATAGTATCATATTCGAACTGGCTGGAGGTGTGTGTGGGTGTGTGTGTGGTGCACAGATAACTGAGCAGATGAATGGAGTTTCCTCAGTGCCCCCCCCTGCACTCTTATCACCCCTGTAGCACCCGTGGGGAGCTGCTTGTGGCTTGGTGGTGCTGGGTTTTGGGAGCTGTTGCCTACTTGTCTTTTTTTTTCCTTTGCTCTCTTCCACTCCCACCACTGTTGCAGATACATTAGTTAATGGAGGCTATGTGCAGATGAGTGTGTGTGTGTGTGAGAGAGAGAGAGAGAGAGAGAAACAGAAGGAGAGTTAGTTTGCGTCACGGACTCGTAGCGTGTCCTGCAGTGGTCCCAGCTGGAACGACTCAGAAGGCAGCACAGCTGCAAAGGAGGAGTCATTCATTCCTTTTTTTTGTTTATTCATTAATTCTCCATGCATGTGAAGGGACAGGAATACAGACCCTCACCCGAACCAGCCTGCTCACAAATCCCCCCCCCTCTCCCCCCTTCTCTGCCTGGGCTGAGGAGAGAAAAACGATTGCCGTGTCCCGGGACGACGACTCCCTTTCTTCCTCCCGGTGAGTGGCGGACGTGACCCTCCTTTCAGAGCCCACGAGTAGGAAGTCTTGACGCTGCGAGGCATTAATGACCGCCAGTGCTGTCCGTGTGGTGGCCAGGTCTCTGGGGAAGCGAGAGAGGGGAGACGTGCGTCTTTCACGCGAGGAGAACAGAAGCGGGAGTGATTTCTGGCGGCTGGTGGGTGGTGGCATCATGGGCAGAGGCTTGTGCTGTCTGATCCCCTTACACCCTTCATCAAGACACAGAGCCCACCCTGCTAGAGCCTTTAGATTACAGTCAAGTGAGCTTTGCCATGTACAACTGGCACAGAGTCAGTGCTGGTGTTTAAAGGTGCAGCACACACACACACACACACACACGTGATGCAATGCATGCACATTAATGATCATTATATATATATATATATATATATTATATATATATATATATATATATATATAATGTATGTATATATGTAACAGGATGTTCCTTTATCAAAAATGTCTTCATGGTCTTACCTAATAAAAAAAAAAAAAAAATTTCATTTCAAAGAAATTACACAAAAATATTGCTGGGAAGTTTTTTAATCAAATGTTTAATTTATTGAAAGTCAAAAGTCCTGTGCATAATCTGTGTTCGGTAACCAAGGATGCGATATTAAATTATGATTGTTACATTTAACCTCTTATACATGAAAACTAATCTGATATGTTTTCTTAAATATAGGCAGTCCAAAACAAACACAAACTGTTAACTGGACTTAATCTTCAGTGAAATTAATCAGAAGGCTGTTATTCATTGCTATGGGACAGGAGAAGAAAAACTGAATGATCACAGAGATCAGCTGGGCATGGGAAGCAATCAGAAAGAGTTCAGGGAAAACCTCTGAAGCGTCTGCAAAGGATGCAAGTTAGGATCCTGGTCCGGAACGCAAGGACTGCAACAATATCGTTGGATTCAAAGTTCTAGCATTAAAGGCCTCAGCTTGCATCTGTAAGGTCAATAAATATCACATGAAGGAAGCATTTTGAAATAAGGTGTTTTTTTTCTTTAAGACGTACTGAAATAAAAAAAGACTGGTTCTTTGTAAACCTATGGATGACATTTATTGAAGAGATATTTAAAGGTTTTAGGTTCCCTCTAATTGTAATCATCTGTCACATTAAAGCAATCATTTATGTGATTTTGCAAGGGGAGACCACATACATTATCCACAGTAATGATTGAGAGGCAGTATGTGCACAGAAGCCTGAATGTCAAAGAATCAGAATTACTAACATTCAGAAAACGGGTGGAGCATATTTAGGTGCTCTGGACTTGGAATGAATTACAGATGTAGTTACCTGTAGGGGGTGGAGCTGGTGACACCCAAAGTAAACTGTCATGCAAGAGCTGATATGATTGAGAATACCTGGAACAGAGACTTGTTTGGTAGTTCTTAGGGCTCACTGACATAATTTACTCATTAATTTGTTAATGCATTTCAGAGGAAGATATTGTTGAATATGTAATCGGAACATTAACATGATTTAAATGTATTATCTGTTGTTGGTACACTGGACCATTCATGTAGTATGGTTTAATCAAGGGCAATTGTCTTTTGTAGCGAAGTTCAGGATGGTAGACCCATGTTGTACTTTCTGGATTATGAAAACTGTGTGTGTGTTTTGTGCTGTGGATATGACGTGAAGGCTAGCTGAAAAGCTTTTCTAAAGCAGTATTTCGCCATCCCATCTCTAGGGACCTCCGACGGTCCACGTTTTGCTTTATGCCTGACCCTAGAACACCTGAAGCAGCAAGGGAGAACTTGAGAAGAGTCCTTGAGACCTGGAATCCAGGGAAAACGTGGACCATCTTTGGGGGCCCCATGGACTGGATTCTTAAGTGGTTTCTCAAAGACAAAACTTTCTAGTTGTCTTATCCAACTGAGTGAATTGTAAACGTACCAGTATGAACTTTGAACTGAGAGGTGCAGAACTCCAAATGTATAGTTTTTTTATTTCACATAACCAATTAAAATGGATATGTTATCCATATTTAAACAGCACTGAACATCTCAAGGGTAAAGACATCATTGTTAAATTTGGTTGTGGAATGTTGTATCCAGAAAATTGTCAGCCTCGTTAAATTATGCAAAATGCACTTATTTTCAGAATTTGTAGCATTTTGTTATATCCTCGTGTTAATATTCAACGTTATACAAAAGACCCTTCTGAACAATCGCATATGTTGCAAACTCCTCTCCTCCTATTCAGTCTTAAGTACTCACCTCTTATACAAATCTATCAATGTTTAATCCTTAGCCAAAACCATGAAATGGGGCCATGCTCATACATTTAGTTATTTAACTAATTTATTTATTAATCAAATCTATTTATTTGTTTATACAAAAAAAGACAATTATATCTGTTTGGTTGAAGCCATTCCAGATTGAATCAGAGCCTGGGAGGACTATGTCCATCCTGTATCACCCCCGGAGAAGCAGTACAGAAGTGTTTGAAGATTAATGATGCTTCAATACAGTTACATGTGATTAACTGTGTTTGTTAAACTGCTGCTTTAATTAATAAGCTGTATGAGCTCAAAATAATTTAATATAATGATAATAAATATAATAAATAAGAATTTTTTAAACTCCAAGGGTTAATCTCAGAGCCTTCGTTTTCTTTGTGATATTCCTTGCACTAGTCAGTTGATTGGAGCAGTTAAAAAATTTAATACTTCATAGAATGAAGCAAGGATGTTAACAGCTATGTATGAATCTAGAGCATGACTCATGGCAAAGTTCTCTGACCACAGGGCCACCATCATTATTGTATCCAGTGTACAGTAACAGAAGGAGAAAAAACATATAGAAGTGTATTGCGGTGAACACACTGCAATAACATATTCAGTATAAACCAGCTGGTGACTTGTAAACTGAAAGGGGTATATATGGTGAGCGTGAAACACTCCGACTGATCTATAGAATTTCACCTGTGAAAGCGAACATGCAAAACATTAAAATTAATCATTTAGCTAGTTAATGAAATTCCTCCATATACAGCATGTGGGTGTATATTATGGGTAGTGTGTATGTTGTGTAGATGGTACATAGTGTGGGCTCAAGGTTAAAACACACAGATTACTTATATGTGTTATGCTGAACACACAACAGTGCACCCACACAACCCGACGCCCGCCATATGATTGCAGATGCTATGGCGATTGGGAGGGGATGCCTGCCCATCTGTCCCCAAGCAGCGAAACCTGCTGGAAGTCTCCGCCTTGTTGTTTCGACTCTGTCTCGCAGCATGGCGTATTTGACTGAACGACTGAAATGTAAAGGCAGGGTGTCGGCTACAGGATCATTTTGAACATTTTGTATAGAAAACAACACGGCCCTCCATCTTAGGGGGTCAGAAGTCACGGAGCATTTAGCTACTCATTTGTCTTGGTCAGCAATGTGCAACAAGAGACTAGGGTCTCAGACTCAACAACGGAGTAACTAAACCAATGCTAAACCAATCCAGATTTCTTCATTTTCACCAGTTTGTGTTCTACTGCCCTGTATAACACACACATCGCTGATTACTGATGCACTGAACACGCACATGCTGAAGTATTTGCTTTACTGTTTATATCAATGTGTTTATATATATATATATATATATATATATATATATATATATATATATATATATATATATATATATATATATGCACACATAGATACATACATGTGTCTATGTTGTGTGCTCTACATCGAGACACAAGTATAAGAGTAATTGGTATTAGAGTTCATCACCAAATTTTTGTTGTCAAGATGTCACTTTTCTGTTAGTTCTACCTCATGCAGTCACTTGCATCTGTTCTTTTCAGAAGGGGTTAAAACAATACAAAATGGGCAGCTGCACTCCCTAAACTATAATATTGACCAAATAGTGCCTCTGAGTATTGATTATACTTGTGTATTGTGCTGAGAAAAGAGATTTGGATAGTGGCTGTTCTGTTTGCCCGACCGCACTGCAACCTTTTGAAACAGGGCAGAGTGTCAAAAACATTTTAAAACATAGATGATGTTCACACATGAACTGAGTAGGTCTGATTTGTCAGCTTGGTATGACTTATTTGGGTAGATGTTCAGGCATCACAGGCCTCTGCTCTATTTAAGTAATTGAACAGTACTTGCAGGAAACTAATTTAATTTCTGCAGATGGTGTATTGACAATATTCTTTGGATCAAAGAGGTCTGTAAGATCTGAGATTGTGATAATCTCTATTCTCATATCCTGTTGGGTGTCAGCATTCATACTGGTGTCCTGTTAAGCATCAACTCTTTGAATTAGGTGTGTGTGGCTACGCCTAAATAAATGGAAAACTTCAACACTATCTTGTCAGGTTCTCCTTTGACAAATGACTGCTCAATTACAGATAGATTTGAAGTTTCATGGTACGGAAAACTGACCATAACCTGCAACACCAAAAGCCATGGAATGACAGGAATGATAACTATGTCAGTTTCACACATGAAAGTTAGCCTTTCATGTAGCTGTGAATTGAAATATCCTATGTGCAATCACAAGGTGATATAGAAATAAATCATTACAGGTCAGGCGGCTAAATACCAACTGCAGCAGTCTCTACTGTGGGCTTTCAAGTTGGTTAATTGTATCTTAAAATTATCTGCCATTTCAGATGCATCCATGGTACCACAGTTGGTACAACGAATACGGGGATAATACATCCATCATATCACACCCAAACAGCGCGTTATAGCTACAGCTTAATGTTTAAAAATAGCAATTTCCCATACTTTTTGTGTGTAAAGTCCTAAAACCTTAATTTAAGGTCTCGAAAGGAACGGAATCGCGGTTAAGTGCAAGTTACGAGGAATAAGAAGTACCGTCAGCTAGCTAACAGCACACAGTACTTCAGTGTCGAACGAGTGCCCAGAAAATAGCGTTCGTGCTCCTAACTGCATTTTAAAATTCCGCATGCTAATAACCGCGCGATCAGTGCGGAAGTCAACCAAGCTTTCGCTCACTGCTGAGTGATTTCGAATGGAGAAAAAGCTACAATTTACATGATCACCTCCAGAGGCGGATCAGCGGGCTGACTGTATACACCTTTTCAAAGTTTGTAAACAAACATGACGGCACGGCCATATTGGCAACGGAAGTGTAGATCTGTGCTATTGATCCACATTGTTGATTCCATTTCTTTAACATCATTCCGTCATTCCTGCGAGAATTTTATTTTAAAGGATTTTATTAAAAATAAAAGCCTGCGTATATGCATCATCGAGTTGGCATAAAAGTGGAATAATGATTTGCCAACTATAAAACAATGTATTGACATCTTTACTGATTAATTTAGCTGTTAAAAATGGATCAACACTGTGGATAAACTACACAGATCTCCATTTCCATTTCTGGTGACGTTCCTGAAACCACATCTACAGTACTGCACTGTGTCACTGGCTCTTTTCTGATAATGGATAAAGTGTTTTCGCACTTGGACGCAAACACATACTCTGCTTCACTGATACACATTAACTTTGCATCGGCACACACAGATCTGTACTGGGTCGTGTTATGTTCTTGTGTAGAAAAGGTATAAGGTGAGACCATCGATAATATATAACCATACTGACCCTTCATTGCGTAACACATATATGGAGAACTGTTGGTCTCTGCCAAATCTCTCTCTCTCTCCTTGTGTTTTATCTGGTCAATCTCTGCTCTCGTCAGAAATCAATACATAGCCAGTTTCCACATTACAAAACTGCTTTCCCTCTGTTCATTTTTTTATCATACTGAGCAGAACGGCAAACTCTTGGATCTTTACTGTCTTTGCTGTCGAGATAGAGACCTAATGAGAGATGGGAAACCAGAGAAAGACAAGAATAGCACCAACCTCTCATTATCATTCAAGTCCTTTCACTTTACTCCCACTCTCTAAACGTTAGCCCTGCTGAGGATGCTGAGGCTAAGCCTGGTGCCTCCTAATTCTGAAGTGATTTTGGCTGCTTGAAGGTCAGTCCTAGAATTTCATTAGTGGACTGGACCGCACACATGACCTGCCTATGGTGGAGCATGGAAATGACTAATACATCCACCTCTCCTGTCTGTAGTTTACATGTTTATTTCAATGTAATGTGGCACCCTGTTGGCAATTAATAGAGTTATGAGCACTGTCTATACTTTTAAGATGTTCACCGCTTCCATTTAACAGAGCTCCAAATTTCACTAAAGCTTTTTGTACAGAATTTGCTATGTGGGTTGATGTTAATATTCAGATCATTCTGAGTTAATCAGAGGGGTGATAGAAGTGCATTAATTAAATAATCAAGTTTAAGCATTAATTAGCTAATCATGTTTTATCATTGATTAGATAATTATGTTTAAACATTAACGCCATGTATCAGTGATTAATTCTGATGGGTTGTTTTCAAGATGCATGCAAATTAGATGTATGCCAACAGGAAATTTGATGTGTAGATTATTTCATTCAAGAAAGTCAGAGGTTTTCCATTCATCCTGACGTGGGTGCTGTGAAGTGATGGTGTAATGTGATTGGTAGTTAGTGAGGATATGGTAATGGTGTAAATGTGATTGGTAGTTAGTGAGGATATGGTAATGGTGTAATGGTGCTAGAATCTGATGGCTTGATGGTTAGTGAGAATATTGTGATATGTTGGTTGGTTCTGGTATGGTGAGGATATGGTAATGGTGAGATTTGATTGTTGCTAAAGAGGACGTAGTGGTATGATGTGATTAGTTGTTGGTAAGAATATGACTGTGATGTAAGTGGGGATAAGTGAGGGCAAAATGATGGTGTGATGTATTTGGTAGTTAGTGAGACCATGGTGATTGCTTGGTTTGGTGCTTAGTGAGAATATGAGTGTGTGACACTGTGACCCCAGAAGTTTATTTTGCATGCATGGAATCACCCCAAAACCATACTCCACTGTCCTCACTTCACATGCTGAACCTGTTACTTATTCTGTAGGGCTATACCTGTGTGTGTTTGTGCGCTTGCCTGGGGTTTTTGCATTGCAATACACAAAAAATGTTTCAAGGAGGTCCAGACTCTGGAAGTCTTGCAAAAGAAGATCCACTTACAAAGAACAGCAAAATCACAGAAAAGACTTTTAATGACTTAATGACATTTTAATTGGACTTTGAGTGTGAACAAAGAGGTGGAGGTGAGACATGGAAGGAATGAGTGTGTTTTTAGTGCATGTGTGTGTGTGTATGTGTGTGCGTGTGTGTGTCGGAGAAGTGTGCGGGGTCAGATTGGGTGAGTGTGTCTTTATTGTGGTGACATTGCACTCTCACTGCTTGCTGTTATTAGCTGATGGAAACTAGGCCAGCCCCCGTGATGGAGCCCTCTTAAGCTCTTCTGTTTCTGTACTCTTCAAAGGTGCAGGATCATAGTGACCAGTGTTATCTGCCCCCATCACGCTCCCCCTCCTTCTCCTTCTCTATTTCTCTCTGTCTCTCACTCCTTCCCTCTCTGTCTCCTCTCTTTTTCTCTCTATGGTTCTCTGTTTTTCACATACATATGCACACTGAGACTAATAGCATATTGCCGTTTGGACGGATGCTGTGGCCTTTTCTGAGCCAGAGGCACTGTGGCCTTGTTCTCAGTCATATTAACGAGGGAGGACCACGCTGCCTACTGCTGCTACACATGTTTGTTCTCTCTCTCTCTGTCAATCTCTCCCCCTCACCGCTCTCTCTCTCTCTCTCTCTCTCTCTCTCTCTCTCTCTCTTATGTATTCCTGGGATTGTGCTCTTTTGCACATGCATGTGCTCAAACATCCCCCATGGTCATGTTTTACTATCTTTGTAAGGATCTTCCATTGACATATTGATTACAGTATCTAATTAAAGATATGCCTACATCGAACCCTAACATTAACCCCAGTAACCCAAAATAAATCATTTGGTTCTTTTATTTTTTCAAATCAAAGTTACAGTATTGGGGGGGGGGATTTTGTGGCACTTTCTCTTCTCTAATTCTTTTTGAAAGTTTTACATCCATTTTATTTTTCTCTGTTACATGGATCTCATAGAGTTGTGTGAGGCATGCACACACACATGCGCACGCACACACAGCTGTTGCTGGGTCGTCTCCCACTTTAATCTTGCAAATAATTCCACTTCCCATTAGCTTAATTAATTGAGAGCTTTACTGCAGTATGTGAGAACAGAACTCAAGCTTGTGTGTGTGCATGTGAGTGTGTGCGCGCAAGTGCCTGTGCATGTACTTGCACATGTGCGTGTGTGTGTGTGTGTGCTTGTGTGCACTGCTGTCCTGCCATAGCTGTGCCTCTGCCTGAGAAGAGCATGAATTAAAAAATGACAGCCGTGTGTAATCTGGTGTAGAAGAGACACTCATTCGTCTTTGCAGGGTGCTCTGTTTTATGCAGCAAATCCCTTTAATGCATTACTGTGTGCTCTGGCTGTGTCGGTGCTGCCCTGTTGTGCTTCTCCTGGCACTGAAAGCAGCAAATCTGCAGAATCCTGGGAAGATTTGCTTCTGCTGGTGCATGGCTGACATCATTAACAATAGAATAAATATAATGTATTATATGTGTAAGCTGATCTTAAATTGGTATAGGGCTGTTTGTCCCGCATCATTATTGGTATTATTGGTTTAAAGATGTGGTTAGCAGTTTTGTGTTCAGAAGGGAGCAAGTGACCTGTAGGGAATTATATACTTTAATGAGTTTAAACATGGGCTAAACATGAGCTGCACTTTTATAATTTGGTACTATAAATAAATGAATAAATAAATAAAATCCCGCTGGAATGTAAGGCTAACAAAATATTACGATTATATTGCTACAGATTGAGACTTCCATGTCCCTTGAGGTGAAAACACTTTGGTAAATGTGTTGATGTGTTATTTACAGCAATACTTTATGTGGCACAACCATGTTTGTGCAACCCTGCTGGGCTGACTGCTTGTGTACCTTCCTGCACCTTTCTCTTTGCTTCTGCAGAGAACCTTGCATCCGTGGAGCTGAGCTGCGGGCCCGGTGCTGCCCACGTGGTGCTGGAACCACCCCACCCCCTGCTGCTGGACTGCCATCTGGGGGCCGCCGAGGGCCCACGCAACGTCACCTGGCTCCGCAACGGGGCGGTCCTGGACGAGAGCGAGGCCACCCGGCTCCTCCCCAACAGCTCGCTGCTGGTGCTGGCGGCAGGCCGGGATGGGCGGACGCCGGCACACGTGGAGGGAGACTACAGATGTCTGAGCGGCAGCTCCTTTGGAGCGCTGACCAGCCGCACCGTTACCCTGCAGCTGGCTAGTAAGTGTCTGGCTTTAGCTGTTGTGTTCCAGACTTCACCGCCCAGTCTTCAGGACCCACCAGCTGGCCACGTTTTTGCCTTTCTACCCGGCTCTCAGTTACCGCGCCTGGTGGTCAGTGTTAATCTTGGCTTCAGCTCCTTGTGGTCCTGGTGGATGGGGAATGCAGAAGAAACATGGACAGTGTTGATAGTGCGAAGGTCTGGGCTGAGAAATGCTGTTCTAACCAGTTTATCGATCAGCTAATGTCACTTATTGGTCCATGTTGTCATCACGTGCCACAAAATAAAAACAGAGTGGAAATGTAATGTACTGCAGGTCTGAATGCACTGAATGTACTGGAGCTGAATGCACATCTGGTACATTGTCTTATGTGCTCCTGATACAGCTGTTAATTGGCATGATAATTGTTAACGAGCTCCTCATCCGATATATAGGACACATGGGTGGATGAGTGGATGAGTGGATGACGAACAGATGAAATGGACAAATGTTTCATCAAAGTTGATTAGGAGTGTGAGAACATAGTCACACATAGCTGTTGTATTGCACTAGTTTGAGCTGCTGTTATGGATTACACCCTGTAGGACCTTCTATGGCCTTCCAGACAGGCCCTTAAAATGAAACAGCGTGTAGAAGGAAATCGATGGGATTGTTGTCTGTGGTCTCCTCCCTCCCTCTCCTTCTCTCTCTCTCTCTCTCTCTCTCTCTCACCACTTTCACCTGTCATTCCCCCCCCTCTCTCTCTCTCCTCTGACCTTCAGGTCTGTCTCATTTCCTCCAAGACCCAGAGTCCCACGTTGTGCCCACAGGTTTATTTAAACAATTTGATCAGTGATCAGTGATTAGTGATTCTGAATATTTAGATGCTAGTTCTGTAACTTGGTCTGATGTAATGGTAAACAGATAATAATACACACACACACACACACACTGTAGAGAAATCAGATGTATATTATGGTGATATTTTGTGGTGATATACTGACCATAATTTTATGGCAATGTATGCAACATATGGAAACTTGTCTAGTCCATCCCCTCTGCTGCCTGCTAGCTGAGGAGAGAAGGCAGGATCTCAGGTCACTGTGCTGTTCGTTCCCTGGCTGTCTGCCCCGCCCGGCCCACCCCAGCCGTGTTGTGTGTGGACAGTAGGAGAGGGGCGGGGTCACAGCACGCTGCAGCTGTCTGTGGGCACAGCTGCTTCGAATTCCACTGGTGGCATCTGGATTCGCTACCCGTCCCAACGGAATTTTGCAGGACAGAATGCTGATGTGTTCTGTGTCGCATGCAGAAATGAAGAAAGCAGTAAATTCCTTGTCACGACTCTGTGGTAGTTTGAGCAGCTAGAATCCGAAGCATGCCATGTCTCTCCAGAACGCGCGGGTTGGTTTCATAGTCATGGTCTTGATTTCACCTGAGAAGCAAGGATGAGATTGCAAGGATTGTTACTCATTTGCCTGTTATATTCTGATGAATACGGTGATGTTCTCCATGCTCTCAGTTTCATTGAACTCCAAGGAGCTCTTTGAGGAATCTACCTGGAAGCTGGACTTTGAAAATGTGCTTTTGATGATTAAACTCTGCATAGTTGTGCATGGGAGAAAGCACGGTGTACACAGACATTATAAGCAACATAAACAATAAACATAGTGCAGAACAAAGTGAATGTTGGATAAACAGGTAAACACAGGTGCACACACACATAGTCACACAAACAAGCTAAATACTACATAAAGAATAAAGATAGTGTGAAAGATGGTGAAAGCTGGAACAACAAAATAACGAACACACATGCACACACAGACACGCACACTAAATAAAACATGAACGCAATGCGGACCATGGTGAATTTTGTAAAAGTCACATCGCAAAACTCACGTGTGTGAGCACGCACACTTGCACGAAAACGGCAGTGCTGTTTGCTTCATTGGGCACTTGGTTTATAGTGGTGGGTGCACACGCGCGCACACGTGTGTGTATTTAGGCAGCGTGTGATGAAACACACTGAAATATCCTCTGTTAATGTTTAACGTCGTTATCTCTCCCCCTCTCTCACGCTGGATCATCCCAGACCTCTGTGTTCCCATTGAGAAACTTTGCTCAGAGGATACAAGATCAGGGGCATGTTTCCCATGTCCCTGTGAGTGTGTTCCTAGGGGGGGAAGAGGAGAAGGGGGGGGGGGGGCTCCACACCCCCTCTCTGATGGGCAGGATCATCTTAGCAGTTTGCTTTCAGGCAACTGGGCCTCTGAAGTGACATATTGACTGCAGCTACTGTTTCACAAGTATATATGTGGAACAGCCCTGCTGTAACCGCACTGTAGGGGGAGATTCATAAAATGATTTGTAGACTTATGCCAGTCAAGGTGATCATTTCCAGTTTTATCTGTTATTTTGGCAGTGTACAAAAGTACAGTACACTGGCTGTTTTATCAGCAAGGGCTGTACCACTACCTCCACAAAATCTTAAAATTTAAACTATGTTAGTACTCCCCTGTTAATTTTCACAGGACATCATGTCATATACAAGTTGTTTTCATGATCTTCATGTATAAGAATTGTTTATAACTAAGATTTTTCTACACTTTGTTACACAAGTTTTTTAAGAGATTTATTACAGAAGGACATGCTGCATTGAAATCTGATTTGAAATAAAATAAAAAACCTGTTTGTCTAGTATAAAATTAATGCCAGAATTGATTCTTTATTTTCATATAAAACACTGAAAACATTTCAGAATGAAAGGATTCAAGGCATTTCTTTCTTGAAAAGGTTTTATTTTTTCTAGTTTCAAGTATTTTTCATGTATATATTAATTATTTGGCTATATAATACATGAAGGTATTTTATTCCATCTAAGAACATCTCCTCAGCTGTAGTGGAAAGCAGGCTTGTTTTGAGTAGTGCTGGAAAATACAGGCCTGTACAAACCCATTGACCTTCCAAATGTTATTTCTAGAAATGCTTTTAAACGATATTAAGTCTGTGTTGCTGAAATGCACCCAATATTGTAACTGTACTGCATAGCTAGGACACAGGAAGGGGGACCAGGGTCAGGACCCCATCTCCCCAGCCCTTTAGTGCCCCCTTGAGGCATAGGATATTACGTGTGGCACTCAAGGTTTATTGTGTCTCATTCTTTTACTCTCTCTCTCTCTCTCTCTCGTGCTCTCGTGCTCTCTCTCTCTCTCACCACTTTCACCTGTAATTCCCCCTTTCTGTCTCTCTCTCTCTCTCTCTCCTCTGACCTTCAGGTCTTTCTCGTTTCCTCCAAGACCCAGAGTCCCAGGTTGTGCCCACAGGTGGCACTGCCCGCTTCCAGTGCCATGTGGATGGCCTGCCTGTCCCCAGCATCACATGGGAAAAAGACCAGATGCCACTTCCTGTTCCTGCCGAATCGGATGCCCCGGCGAGGTGCGTGACCCTTGCTGCAGCCCTCAAGGTGGCCCTTTCACCCTGCAGTCACCAAACTGCCCCCACACAATGGATCACATTGGCACTGACGTTGGCAAACATGCTTGCTAATTTGGAGTGCTTAATACTGTTCTAGAATTTATACATTTCTAGAATTTACCCATGAGTGCAGCTCTGCTTCATCTTCAGTGTGAATATAAATCTACTTTGTGTTCTTAATGAAATATCGAACTGTCCAGTAAACAGGGATATGCAGAAGTAATTGCACTCAGAAACCAGATTTTCTTTCTCTGTAAATTTTGGTGCTTTTGCGGTAATGTTGTCACTAAATATAGAATAGATGTGTGTTTTGATGGCAAATATCAAAGACAAAAAATGACAATTTTTTTTTGCCAATTTTAATAAGACTACATGAGCTTATAAATAAGATCAGCACTTTAGGGTGTCCCTTCTGACTTTTAACCTGAATGACTTCTGGTTTTCTGTGGGCTCTCTATAAGTATCTCATTTAGACCTACCGAATTAAGGACACTGTGTTGACCACCCTTCCTGTGTATGTAGGTGTAAACAGAAGTCTTTTTCTCCAAGGTGTGAATTACCACACTTGAGTGGTAGATATCCATTCCCCCATAGAATAATGAGAAGTTAAATTTAGTAAGTAGAAATAGCAAGAAAGTAGCCTTAGTAGTATGCATAACCAACATTTATTAGAATACGAATACTGCTCTGATTGAACCATCATCATAGAGACATTCCTATAGTCCTTTTTATAAGTGTTAAATACATGCTGAGAGATTAGTCTTATCTCTTAGCCCAAAAGTGCTGAGATACTTACAGGGTTTAATTCTAAACGGAAACCTTTCAGCCTGCAGAGGTTCTTGTA
Organism: Brachyhypopomus occidentalis; assembly: GCA_020368025.1. Taxonomy (NCBI): domain Eukaryota; kingdom Metazoa; phylum Chordata; class Actinopteri; order Gymnotiformes; family Hypopomidae; genus Brachyhypopomus; species Brachyhypopomus occidentalis. The sequence continues at coordinate 354,828 of JAGXOD010000031.1, forward strand.
CTGCTTATCTGATGCACTTTTGGAAAAAGAAAACACCTTGAAATTGCTTATTTGGCCAATTTTTTTACTTATCTTTCTGTGCTTGAACTGTGTGAGGATGAGTATTTTCATACATTAGCTTTTAGCAGCTTAATAGTGTGCACATAGAAAAAATCTTTGAAGGTTTTAGATGTAGAGCCATGTATTTGTTTGAATTGTGAACTCTGACTCTAATGCATTCTGAAGTGGTGACTGAATAATACAGTAATAGACCTTAATAAAATCTGATCCTGTTTATCAAGAATATTACACAGTAATAGCCCTTTATAAAATCTGATCCTTGCTATCAAGAATAGTTGTTGCTGTAAAATACCTGAGATGCTTTCATGGACAGCATTTCATGTCAATTTTGAAAGGGTGCAAAGGTGTAGCTGAACAAAGTTAGTTAGTTGAACACGCTCGCCAGCCACCTAAAGACCATGTAAACATTTTAACTAAAGTTTCTGAAGTTAGAAAGAGCCAAATGAAAAAGTATTCAGTATCATATCAGTCTGAGAATAGAGTTCCTGAGTAATTCACTTGCTACTTCAATTACAGACAAGTCCTCTGTTTCTATAATTGTCATCTCAGGGATGTTTGCAGAGTCTCGTAGTGTAGAATGCCCCTCCCCATTCTCCCAACCAAAAATTCAAACCTACCTACCCCTACCTACCCCATAATTTCCTCCACCACCAGTAAGCCCATGACTGGATTTACCTGTAATGTTTCGGCCGATAGCTTAGTAGGTAAGCAAAGACATTTGGGGCCGAGGGTCAGCACAGGGCGCCTCTGAATGTCCAACCCCCCATATGATATTCTATATGAGAATTAGGGAGTATTTATTTTTGGTACTAAAGCATGTGGGAGTAATGTGAAGCGAGTTGAGGCAGGATGCAAGTACGATAGTGAGCTACTTTTATTTAGGGTTGTTCCAGTACCACAGTCATGGTCACAGTCCATGGTCAAACAGCTGGTAGAGAGAGATATAGCTTCAGATAACCTGAGGGCAGGAATCAGAACAAACAATGGGGGATCAAGAAACACACACAAAAATTGCAAAGCAGTAAGTAAATTAATGACTGACAGCCAAAAATATGACATCTGCCCCTTACTATCCACATAGGATAACAAGGGGGCAAGCAAAACACAAATAAAAACAATGCAGGGCGGGCATATCAGAAAAAAGGAGAAAGGGTGGAGACTACATGATACAGAAACAAAAACAAAACCACATGGCACTAGCGCCATGTGAACTGCACACCACTGGGGGGAAATTGTGACAGTGGACAATAGCACTTGTCTTCAAAAGCTATAATCCTGTCAGGCCTCGTCGTTCCAGTGGGCTGGGCCTGGGAGGTTGTATGTAGAGCGCAGCATCATTGCTGCTCCAAGGATTGCGCTCTTTTAGGCCGAGATCTATTGGAGCCACTCTTCCAATTTTGGAATCGTAGCCTCAAATGCCTCTTTTACCACTGTTCCAACCTTGATGCCCTTCCACATTTTCTCTGTTTCTTCTTTCAGTCGCTGGAATTTCTCCAACTGGTGCTGGGTTGTCTCAGATGCTCCTTTACACAGTCTTTATCTTGGGTCTTGTCTGATGTGATGCACCCTGCTTCAGTCAACCTAGTGCTCAGCGTTTGATCTTGTGATGATCCGATTACTGCCTCTGTTCTGACCTTCAGTTTTGTTGTTTCCAGCCATTGGAAAAGGATTGTCTTATGTAAACCACCTCTGCAATCTGTAGATGGTACATTCCGGGGTGTGGGGTGAGGTGTGTGTGTGTGTGTGAGTGTGTGTGTGTGTGTGTGTGTGTTTAAAGGAGGGGGGGGGGGGTATCCCGCTATGCCACCTCTTCTGCTTCCATTGTGACCATGCCCCCCCTTTTGTTGAGAGGCACACTCTCATCAGCTCTTCCCTTGTGCCAATTGCTTGGGTTTATTAATAGAAGTTTTGTGTCACATCCTGGACAATGGATCTTACTCTTTGCAGGCCTCTTCCTCCCGCCTTCCAGCTGTCATACAGCTTTTCAGTTCTTCTCTTAGGCCAGATTATTGTGCCTGCCGGGTATCTGGTGATTGGCAGCACAGTGGCTTTGATCTCATTACACCCATTCAACTGATTCTCGAGGACTTGCCTTACCCTATGGAGGTACTTGGATGTTGATGTCCTGCTGTCCTTAAAGTTGCTCCCTCATGGTTAACTTGTCCTGGTCAGGTGGATCAGTGAGTCAATATCCCTTTCCATCTTATCATACAGATTGATGTCATCCATGTACAAGGGACGGCTGTTGGTATTTCCACTCTATCAATCTGTACCTGTACCCACTTTTACACTTGAGCTGGTTTACAGGATTCAGGCCTATGCAGAAAAGCAGTGGGGGCGGGGATTCTCCTTGGTATTTCCCACACTTTATGGTCACCTGGGCAATTGTATTTGGGTTGAGCACAGTTTTAGAGTTGTATCCCATTGTTCTATTGAGTTAGATGAAGAATTGTGTTGACTGTACAGGCCTAAGTGTTCAAGCATGCAGTTGTGCAGCCGAGTCATCTACTGTCTTATACTCAATCCATTCAGTACTTCTGGTTTCCAGTCACCTTCTGAACAGTGTTCATGTATGTGCGCATATATTCGTATGCTACTCAGCTTGTAGTATTCCTTGCAGGAATGTTGTGAGTATTGATCTGTGGTGTTTTGCCCTTTGGTGAGGTATTGTAGCTGGCCGAGTGATTGGCCGCACAGATGGGAGCTGGTACCTAGCAGTTAGCTCATTTGTCTTTGCTAGGCATCCATGCAGATCTGTTTCTTTAGCCAGTCGGCATGGATCGTGTCAGGTCCAGGTGCTGCCCAGTTTTGCATGAATGTGACCTGCTGTGGGACATCTGCTGTTGTACTGTTGAATGCTTCCTGGTCTGGGAGATTGTGGTGCGTTTGACCGCTGCTTCTCTCATATATCTCTACAGTATGGCTGCCGGTGCTTTTAACCTTTGCAGATTTCAAGGCCTCATTTATGGGCTATCTATTGAATTCCCTCTTTATCCTAGCACCATCATTGATCTTGATGCCCTTCTAGAGTTTGCTGCCTTACACCCAAGTTGTATTTATCCTTGTTTCCAAGGGAGAAAGTGGGAGTGGCTTGTGGCCTGTGTTTTGTAGCCTGGGGTCTGAACCATGACTATTGCAGCATTACATGTCGTCTTGTTGATTTCATTTATTTATGGAAATTATTTATTGGAAATTGTGTATACTGTTGCATTCACATCTGCTAGTATATGGTAGCTTTCCACAAAGTTACAAAGTTGGGGAAGTTTACAGTGGTGGCTGGTGGTGTGTATATGTATGTATATATGTGTGTGTGTGTGTGTGTGTGTGTTTGTAGAGACCTAATTTCAAAATAAGTCAATTAAAAAACAAAACAAAAAAGACCCCAGGCAGCAAGCAAATAAGAAACTTAAAAAACAGTAACAAATACTGGACTATTAGAACAACAAAAATAGTAAATAATAAAATATAGAAATCGTAAGGTAATTAATCTTAAATGTATTCAAATAAACCATTACAGATGTATCAACTAAAAAGTAAAACAACAACAGCAGATAGAAGTGAAATGAGATGAATTTGTAAATGTAAAAAAATAAATAAAATAATAAAATAAAAAGGGGTACATTTGAAGTTGTTCTCCATATTATTCCAGGCTTTAGGTGCACAGTAAGCAAAACTGGATTTTTCAAACTCAGTAAAAACAGCTGACACGTGATCCACTCATTTGAGCAAGTAAGGGCTGCATTAAAGGACAACAATGATGTAAGGAGGTAGGAAAGCCAGAAACAGCCTTGGAAATAAATAAAATCCAGTGTCTATAACACTTTACAAGGACAGAGGGCCACTCAACCTTAGAAAACAGCTCACAATGATGAGTATTATAAGTATCACAAATCTTGGTGATAAAGAGAAATGTTACCATAATTTAAATCACAAAGGAAAGTTGCTTCAATTCGTGTCCAGTAATGCAAAGGGAAGCTTGTTTAATTCCGATTAAGGAACAATTTGCTTGCAAGTATCACGGGCGAGGAGAGGCAGGATGATGAGACAAGTTCATAAGAACATGAATGGGTTTATTAAGTAGATCTGCGCGAGTAGCGCACACACAACACAGAACACAATGAGTAAAAACTCTGACAAAGACGAGCATGGGACATTGCGTTGACGCACATTGTATGTTGATGAGATGAGCTGAGCCACATGTAAGACGGATGAACACACGCACATTGAACCACACCCAAAGGAAATACATACATGGACATAACCCGATGTAGATTACACCTACACACACCCAAGGGGAGGGGCCCGGGGCTGTAACGTGACAGCAAGACAAGTTATCCTCTCATTGATCCAAATGACAAAATACTTGTTCCCTGTGACTCCTTCAATATGTCTCTTTTGATCTCTTTGCATAGAGATATTACCATAATTAATATGTGGGTCTGGTAAATTACATGAATTTAGCCTTATTTGCATAGGGAACTAATTTATGGATACTGAGTGCAGCTAAATTAGCAAAGCAGTACTGAAGGGATTTAACAGCATTATGTGCAGAACAGCAGAACAAAATTATATCATCAGCATATAGATGTACATTGTAGAAACTGTATCATTTATGTAAGGTGTGTAGAGAACAGGCCCTAGGATTGAGCCTTATAGGACCCATTTAGTAATTTGTTTATATTTGGATTTAACATTTCCAATTGCCACCCACTGCTGTTTGTCCATGAGATAACTCAGAAACCATTTATAGCCTTTTAATAGCAATGAATGATCCACTTTACTGAACACTTTTGAAAGATCATTAAAAAGGGCCGATTGGTGTTTTTTTCTGTTTAAAGCCAAAATAATGTCATGAGAACGATTTCTCTAATATCAGATTGGTTTTAAGAATAGAATTCTCAGAACAGAATGTGCTGAAAAGAATGATTTAAAATGAACTATTTACTAGAGATTCTAATATTTCTGCTAGGCATGATCATTTTATTGAATTTATAGCTTGTAATGCAATATTGTAAAGTGAAATGAGGTCTAGGCATTCAATTGATTTCAGGCTTGAAAACGGACAGAGGTCTTGTACAAACTTAATCAATTAGGTTACCAGCATATGCAAAATGTTTATTAATAGCTACACAGATCTCTTAATGTTCTGATATTGAACACCCATCAGCTGCGTCAAGAGGGGGAAGCACGTGGGACCCTGTGGTTGAGAGACATCCCCTCCCAGAAATGGATGATTGTGGAATTAAAAACAGATGATAATTAGATTTCGTCTGTCTTGTGGTGGATGTTTCTAAGCAGCCCAAAGTCAGACCAGTGATGGGGCTCTGTGCTGCCTGCCTGGGGCTCAGGCTTTATTTCTCTCTGGAAGCAAGAATGACATTTCTGCTGAGAAATAGGGACTTGACCTAGTTTGTATTCCATGTTTCTTAGTGGTGCATGTTTATCAACTGATTTCTGAACACGTTGGAGCTAATTCAACATCAGGGATATTAGTGGTATAGTGAGCATCACTCAAGATATTCATGAAGGGCATTGAGTAGGTCAAATTTCATTCTTGTCAGCAAGGGTCAACATATATTTTTCTTCCTGGTACTACAAAACAAGCTATTGGCCAATGATCACTAAAACCAAACTTATATACTAGTAACTCAGTTGTTCTGTTTTGTTTTTTAAAATGAAATCAATCACAGAGGACTTATACAAGTTGTTTAAATTTTGCCTGGTTGGGTTAGTAATTATCTGTGGGAGTTTAATTTGAAATCACCCAGTATAATCATCTCTAAGTTTTCATAAGGAGATTAAAGGTAGTTGTAGCTGTCCTTTGACAAGGGAGCAGACGGAGATTTGCATGCTCCCACAAGAGTAGCAGAAATATTTTGCCCAAAATACACTTTCAGGGCCAAGGATTCAAAACAATTTTGTACCGTGACTGCATTAAGAACAGTGCAAGTAAAACAAGTTCATATATACTATAGATAGCTACACCTCCTACTATTACATTTCTGTCCATTCTAAAAAGGTTGTTGTCTTCCAAGGCTACCTCGGCATCAATCTCTGAGGAGCTTACTCAACTTTAATAACACCACAATATCAAGATCTAACAAAGTGATCAAGATTTGGAGCTGATCCAATTCATTAGGCTGAATGATGTTCCTAATATTTGAATGAATAATACCTAAACCTTCCATATTCTTGACATCTAGAGGATTAAACAATGAGTTTAGGAGATACTTTGATTACAGTTTACAGTGGAGTCAGACTTTAAAACAGATAAGTTTAGGTAAAGCGTAGGTAAGGCAGGTACGTTTATATGTACACATGTAAAGGTTCAGTCATCATACCCACAAAAAATAATAATAAAAGAAAATAAAAAATAGTTTGCAAGAACAGCAAGTCTCCTGGAGCCAATTAAGCAGGTTCAAAGTGTGGATAAAACTCCCAGTTCCTTCAGAAACTCCCAGATTGCACAGGTGAGGCCACTGGCAGCAACAGTGGTGATCAGCCAAAGAGGGGCAGTGATGGCTGTGTGTCTCCTGCTGGGTCCAGCATGGTGACTGGGTTACGACCAAGCACCCAGCAGGCCAAAGAGGAGTGGACACAACCAGAGGGCAGTCATTCTGTTCTTCTAAAATGGAGAATATATTACCCAGTTTAATAGTTTTGAGGTTTTGTCACATGAGTATGGTGATCAGGGCTGCCTCCTCGCTATCTCACACAGGCCCTCGTTCCTGCCTCAGACAGACACCGTGTAGAACAGATCACCAGCCTTGGCCATGCAGCCAGACGGGGCCCTGGCTCTGAGGTCTGGAGCAAGTCTTGTCTTGGAGTAGTGGAGTCCACAACAGCCACAGGGGCAGTAGTGCTAGCCAGAGCGGTCAGTGCAGCCAGCAAGGAATAGAGCAGGATGTCATTCTCTCTGATCTGTAGCAGCAAGGTTATCCTGCCTTCAAGCTTGGTAAATTCACACAGCTATTACAGCCAGCTGGGGAGAATAGAGGAGATATTGGCTCAAAACAAATCTCACTAGTCCCACTTGGATGATAAAATGTCCACCTCTGATCCTAGATAAAGCCACAGTTAGTTAATTCAGAATATCAAAACAGCAAGAAACACAATCCAATTCCACAGTTTAAACAAACAAACAAACAACAAAAGCAAAATCAAAGGGGTCTGACCAGGGGATAGGCTAGGGGTGTGCATGCATACATACATAGGGTTAAAAACTAGTCAAAATTTCAGTGGTGTACACACACACACACCTATAAATCCAAATTTAATATTAAGAAATGGAAAGAATATTGCACAACCACAACTCTGCCTAGACAAGGCCATCCATCAACAGCCAATGATCGATTAAAGAGAGCAATAAGCAAGAGAAGTAATCAAGACAGCAAGGGCTACTGTGGAGGTGCTGTGGAGATCTGCAGCTCAGAAACAGTGTAAAGAACAGCTGTTCTTCAGACACTCCACAGAGCTGGTCATTACTGAAGACTAGCAAGAAGAAGCCTTTTCTTGAAATAAATCCAATTGAAATCACTTCAGGAGATTGCCAAAAGGCACCTTGCAAAGCTGTATGTATGGTGTGAAGCTAAACGTCATCCAGAGAACACAGCGAGAACGTGTGAAGTGTCACACTGGCAGCATTGTTTCATCTGCTGGACTGGGAGAGTGGTCTGAGTTCTGAGACTGGAGAAGAGGTTCACCTTCCAGCACAACGGACCCCACCCAGAGAGACGCAGAAGTCAGGCTTGCTTTTCATGGGTTACTCTGTATGAGTTACACTGACAGGTGGTTTTCATTGACTGAAGTATTTAAGTTTAGTCTTTTTTGTTTTTACACAGATTGAAATTGAAATTAAGACAGATTCAAATCCTCTCCCTTCTGACTGTGTTGTTTCTCCCTACCCTCTCTGGTCACAAATATTTTGGTATGTTTTAGTATTCTTTATTCTGAAAATCACTGTGAAAAACAAAATGGAATTGAATTGAATGGGTATTGGGATATCTTTGTGCTTTCCTTCTTCCTCCTACATCACTCTAAATATATCCCATGTGATGAGAGTCACAGTTAAAGGACTGAAAAGCATCCCTGGAACGCCCGGGAACGCCCAGGAACGCCCTGAATCCCCACACTGAACCTGAGCAGTTCAGTGCCGTGTGGGTGGAGCCGTTTCCTGGTGTGCTGTCCTGACTTGATTCCTGCTGTGCTGAACCCTGTATCACTGAACCAATGAGTCATGCAGGACATTCTCATCAAAAGCGCACACACACACACACACACACACTCACACACACACGGGTGCACACACACACACAGCCACACACCCACACCGTAGTCGTTGTGGCCTTTTGGACCACATTTCCCACTGACAACGATCTGTCTGTTGGATTAATAGTCTATAATACGATTCCGGAAAGGTCCTTGGAGGAGGTGGGGGAACCCAAGGTCTCCTGAGGCGAGCGGTGGATTGCAGCGCTGAGCTTTGCGGTGGATGGAGTACTGGTGGTGTAACCTGAGCTCTCCTCTGGGACACCCACAAGGAGGAGGGGGGGGAGTGAGAGGAGAGAAGGGGGCAGAAGAAGATAAATACTGACAAGCGAAGGACTGGACGCCACTTTGTTCCGTGGTGCTGAAACCGTGACGTGCAGCCACCGCTGACCTACATTTTCCATTCACCCCTGTTCAACCATAGTCCCTGCCCCCTGCCCTGCCCTGACCCCGCCTCCCCACTCCCCCTCCCCCGCCCACTCTTCTTCTTTTGGCTCCTGCTGTAATTGCAGACCTCTCGCTGCACACAGAAAGCTGTGTGCTAATCTGGTGTTGGAGGAAATGAGCTGGAAGCTTATGCCGAGGCAGCCTTACATCTAAACCACCACTCACCTACGAGAGGAATTTATTGAGGGCTAAAATGATGGAGTGAAAGATAGAATGCCCCACTTTTATTATCTCTCTCTGTCTGTCTCTCTCTCTGTGGCTCTCTCTCTCTGACTTTCCCTCTGTCTCTCTGTGTCCCCGTTTCACAGGTATGTAACTCTTCCAAACGGGGTCCTGCAGATTTTGGGGGCCATCAAGGATGATGAGGGCTTGTACCGCTGTGTTGCATCCAATTCTGCCCGCAAGCGTTACAGCCAAAACGCTTCCCTCATTGTCACTTCAGGTACCAGTGATCACACAAACATTCACACACATCAGCCAGTGGTCACCAAAGTGCCTCAATATTATAAAACTCATCCCTGGTTTCAGTATCAATCATACCTGGAAAGTCAGCGTGAAACACATTCTCATCAGAGCCATGCTAACGAGCATAATCTGTCAGAGCAGGAAGCAAGCACTATGTCCACAGATGGAGGGACTTGTGCTGTCTGGGGCTGCATCCAAAGCACATCTGTGTGTGTGTGTGTGGATGTGTGTGTTTTGTACGGGATAGAAAGAGATAGTGTGTATGTGTGCATGCGTGTGTGTGTGTGTGTGTGTGTGTGTGTGTGAGGAACAAAAAAATGTGACTGTTTGGTAGGTGTACCAGTAGCCACAGCTGGCAAGCTTGGCAGACTTTGTTGTTGTGATCAGATAGTCCTTGACATGGTGGCCCTGCCTAAGTGAAGTCTGTTCTGTGGCAGTAGCACTGTCCCCAGGGACATCTGTGATGTGCTACTGACAGCGTCTTTGGTGTGAGAACATACAAGGAGAGAAGCAACAAAGTGAGATGGAGGCAAAGTGGTGAATAAGAGGCTGTGTGTGTGTAAGCCATGTTAGAGACTGCTGGACAAGCAAGATTCCAAGTGAGAGAGAGAGAGAGAGGCAGGCATGCAGGCAAAGGGAGGGAGAGAGAGGGAGACAGGCAGTGAGAGAAGGAGGGAGACAAGCAGAGAGAGAGAGGAAAGGAGACAAGCACAAGGAGAGATAAAAGCAATTGTTGTGGGTTCAGTTGTTCTCTAGTACAGTGTGGGTTCTGTGTTAGATTTGACCACATTTGTTTATTACCGTAATACCACATATGTGATTTTACATATATTTCTTGTTTTCTTGTTTGTTTTATAGACCTTCCACATGCGAATGTTTCATTATTTGTCATGGCAATGAAACACCTGGAAGAGAGAGAGAGAGAGAGAGAGAGAGAGAGAGAAAGAAAGATAGAAAGAGAGAGAGAAGTTACTGTGTAATGGTTTAAATGCCCTTTATTACCATAAGTCCTTGAAACCAGGACACTCTTGCTCTGGGTTTTATCTCAATCTGCTGTTCTGTTTCAGTGTCTAATGGAAACGATCAGTTCAGCCCTCTGCTTGCAATTAAGTCTGTATGTCCTAGAGAGGGGGCTATACAGTAGATGCTTTGAGTGTGTATGTCCTAGAGAGGGGGCTATAGATGCTCTGAGAGGGAGAGAAAGTGAAAGGTGCACTTTACTGTACACCAAGTGGCTTTTACAGTTTGTTAGATTTCTGGTCAGTTTAAGGCAGAAAGATTGGAAAAGGGATAATTGAGTATTTATAAGAGAGAGAGAGATGTATGTGTGTAGAGTGTATGTATTTGTGAGAGTGAGAGAACGAGAATGACGCTGAGAATTAAATGTTCACCTTGAATTGGTTTGTATTATTTCACACTTCCAAAACCACATCTGAAATGAATTAACTTGTGAATGAGTCTTCCTTCATTTTCTTTCTTTACCATTTTGTCCTCTCTTTGTCTGAGCCTGTCTCTGTGTCTGTCTGCACATCTGTCTGTGTATCTGTTTGTGTATGTCTGGGTGTATTTCTTGTATGCCTGCAAGTCTGGCTGAGAGATTGTGTATCACAAATGTGTGTACTGTAATAATGTATGTTTTATTCAGGAACAGAGAAAAAAGTGATCCTGTAGGGCATTTCTCCCTAAAACTCTAATGCTCATACCAAATGCCTTTTAGCAAATCATTAAATCTCTTTCATGCCCATTCAGACATTAAGTAGACACACACACAACACACACACACACATATGCGCATGCACATACACGCAGCCGGTTCAGACTCAGCTGGAGAAGCCTGGGTGAGCCGACCCACTTGGAAGGCAGGAGTGGGGGTGACTGGATGTGGTCTGAATGATTAATTCATGAGGTGCTGACTGGACCCCTGCCTGCCTCTGCCATTTCATTACCATGATCTGTGGACTGCCAGCATCACAGCTGAGCTTTTGGGTTCTATGGGCTTGACCCATGAGATGCAAGGAGTCCTTGTGTAATATACAGCACTGAATACATACGTAGGGATGTATATTCATCTCTATAGCAAAGTGAATGGCTCATCTACTGTATACTCGTTTTGTCTGTATGTTTTTGCCTTTCTTTCTGTCTGTCTTTCACTCTCTGTCTCTTCCTGTCTCTCTTTCACTCTCCCCCTCCCCCTCCCTCTTTCTCTCATCCTCTGTTTGGGTCTTTTTTGGTGAGTGTTTGAGACAGCTGTGTATTGACAAGGTGGCTATTTTGACCTGAAGTCACTTTCCCTCAGGCTAGCCGCTCTGTCTGCCTGTCAATACAGTGCACTCAGCGCATGTGCCATAATACATGCATATATAAATAAATACTCACAAGCACACTCTCATATACTCTTAACCCATTGTAGTGTGTGTCCGTGTGTGTGTGTTTGGGTGTGTGTGTGCATTCTCAGGTCCCTCAGAGGAGAGCGAGGTCGTGATTACAGCTCCACCACAGGGCTCGACAGTGGCGCTGGGTCTTCCAGCGGTGCTGGAGTGTATGGCTCAGGGCCAGCCGAAGCCCTTTGTGTCCTGGAGTAGACAGGGTAAGAACACACACACGCACATACATACACACACACATGCACATACACACACACACACACACACTTTTCTCAGTGTAGCATGGCTCATCAGGCCTGTTTAAACAGCAGATTGAACAATAGTTCTGTACTTTTCCCTCTAAAACTCTGTAATCCTCCTCAAGGCCATTACTGGAAGTATCAGGTATGTTGGGTATATGCTGGAATTAAGTCCTGTAAGACATTACAATTGAGATAAGATTAGGTTTGGTCATCACTATTATAGATAAAGATTTTTAAAGTTTAAAAAAAAGAGTTTATTGGTTCTGAATTCAAACAGTGGACATATGGTTCCACAGTCACACAGCTAATTCTACCCCAACACACATACCCCCCCTCATACAACTACATGCATTCACTCATACACTTGCGGGTATATTTTGGATCTTGCCTGTTTGTTTGTGGGCCCCACCTGCCCATGGATGGCTCTGTCTTTGTCTGTCTTTAGCAGCGCAGATGGTGCTGGTCAGTATGTCTCAGTAGAATTCATTGTGGCCTTTCACACCATCTCCACATGGCTACTATGCTTCTCTACCGCCACCTGCTGGTTATTTGAACACATTAAGAATGGTTGTGTAGCGTAGTGGAAGTGGAGTTTAAGGGCTTAAGGCAAAACTAACTCCCATTAATTTTCTTATATTATACAATTTTATTATTCTGGTTTGAGTCTGCCAAATATTTTGACTTTTTACATTTCTTTGCTGTGAATTATCAATCGTTTCCCTCCAGGGATTTTGTAGTTCAGATCTGAGTAATCCAAAGGTAATATGTCTGATTTTGCCCAAATCCAGACCTCATTTAGGCCTGACATAGAAAACCACCCTGTTCCTACACGGCTTTTACCGGTGCTGATATGTCCTGCAGAGGATGGGGAAAAAGCCTGATCAGAAATAGGCTTTAAATGAACTTTGGAGACTCATGCTCATTGCACAGGTCTGTGCATTCCATTTAGCTTTTACTGGGAAATCCTGCATCATATAGAGTGGAGCTCCATGGCGCGGTTATGTTAGTAGGTCCCAAATAATGTCAAGTGGTACTGGTAGTTAATTGGGTGCAAAACGAAAAATGTACATGTCATGCTTGTCAGCTAAAGCCGTTCATACTGTGTCAGGCAGATTACTAATTGTGAATAATTTCTTTTCTGGCTTCAGTTTAGAGTAACCGTATTTTAAAAACAGCGCCATCAAAGAAAAGGATCTGCTAATGTAGTCTCGGGAGCTGCATGTCCGTTACTGAGGCAGTAGAACCTCATGAGCGGAACAAATGCCCAGGAGACCCAGAAGAACCGTGCATGCTCTGTTTCTTCTTCTTCCCTTTTCTTTATGTTACATAACTGCCTCTCTGGGGTACAGATGGGAAACCTATTGCCACAGATGTGGTTGTCCTGGCAACCAACCTAGTGATCCCAGACACCCGCAGTCACCATTCTGGAGTGTACGTGTGCCGTGCCAACAAGCCCAAAACCAGGGAGTTTGTGTCTGCGTTGGCAGAGATCCGTGTGCTGGGTAAGAAGAAGCGCCTGTGATGTGATGATATGAGATGACATGATACGAAATGATACAACATGATACGCAGGGAAAATTTCCTTGGACTCACACACAGAAAAACAATCACTAATTGTTTACACAGTTGTGCAGTCGTTGCACAGCTCAAGAGGCATTGCACGATGACCTCTGCATTCGTCAACATCCACAGCATGCAGTGCAGTGGGTGCTGCAGTTCTTGTACAGTTCCACGATTGCCATTGTTGCACAAGTCTGCACAGCCAACAGTCCATCTGATATTGCTCTTTCTCTCTGATTTCCTCTTTTCTTTCTTTTTGTTTTACATTTTGATTTTGCCATACATTCTTCTATGTTCTTTCTTTCTCCTTCTTTCTTTCTTGGTTTCCTCCCTCTTCTTTCTTCCTTCCATCCTCCCTCCCAGTGCCTCCGGTGATCCTGCAGCCACCCGAGACTGTGTCGCTGTCCCGGGGCAACACGGCACGTTTCGTGTGCAACGGCTCGGGCGACCCCAGGCCTGCGCTGCGCTGGCTGAAGAACGGGGAGCCCGTGCGCTGGAGCGCCCGCGTCCGCACGCAGAGCCCCGGCGTGCTGCTCATCAACCAGCTGGGCCTGGCCGACGCCGGCTACTACCAGTGCGTTGCCTCCAACAGCCTGGGCACCGCCTGCGCCACCGCCAAGCTGTCCGTCATCGTGAGGGAGGGGCTACCCAGCCCTCCGCGCCAGCTGGAGGCCACACCCCACTCTAGCACTTCTGCCCTGCTGACGTGGGAGGCACCCGAACACAACAGTGACCAGGTCATCGGCTTCTCCATACACTATCAGCGCGCCACAGGTCAGTTCTGCAGAAATGGCACGTCTGGATAAGCCATCCTTAGCTTCAGGATGGTTTAAAAAAATTTGCCATTGACATCTACATATTCTCTTTTCTCATAGTCTCCTGAGCAGTCGCAAGATGTCTTATTTACTTTATTTATATGTCTCCGTAAATCACTTCACATGTGCAAAATGAGCTCTGTCCTCAATGTTGTCCACTTAGCTAGAAACAACCCCAACTCTCAACAAAATGTCCTTTTTGCTCTTGAAAGATGCAGTCCTCTGTAGATCATCCTTTGTGGGTGTTTAGTAATGGTGGTCCTCAGAGACACAGAAAACCTATTTTGCTAGTTTACAGAGGCTTATTTAAGTTGTAAAGGCCCATTCTAGGAACCCTTTAGAAGGCCTTAGAAAGGCTTCTTTTTTAAGCCTCTGCTAAACCATGCTTGGGCTCTGTCTGTTTCTCATTCAACTGCTATATAGTTTTTAATTATTTATTTTTTGTGGAGTCAGTTCCTAGAAGGGCAAAAGCAGTTCCATGAAAACCCTTTTAGTCTTTAAAATCACTCTCTCTCTTCCCCACCCTCTCTTTCTTCATTCACCACCCTCCCCCTCCCTTGCACACGCACACGCACACACATACATACACACACACACACACACACACACACACCCTGTCTGGCTGTATTTGTGAGCAGGCTCTGATAACATGGAGTATCAGTTTGCGGTGAACAACGACACAACGGAGTTGCACGTGAAGGAGCTCCACCCTCACACGGCCTACACCTTTTATGTGGTGGCATATTCACCCATGGGTGCCAGCCGCCCATCACAGTCCGTCACCGTGGAGATGCTGGAGGATGGTGAGTGCTTATTGGTTGGAGTAGAGTGGCCAGATGAGGAAGAGCCAAGGATCTCACTGTCTCCAGAACATTTTTGGAGATACTGAATGTCCGCATAATTGGAATGAATAAATCAGGCATAGCTAGAGGCTATGCCAGATCGATGTCAGATCGATTTCACAGTCTTAAACACTCTCCCCACTGGCTGCTGGGTTGCCAAGGGCAAATGAGACTCAAATGTTTGTGTTTATAAACATTTTTCATGTCAAACTATGTCAGTTCTGCACTGCTATCTGTAGAACAAGCAGATATGTAAACACTAAAGGCAGCTGTCCACTTGTGGTTTGAGTAGAGCAAACTGCCCTAGAGGCAGGTAAGAGACTCACAAAGCAAGAACTCGCAGGTCAGTCTGTCTGCTTGAGTGCTGCTTCCTTCTAAGACTTCAACCTAAAGCTGTCTAGCCATCTCGTGTCCATAGACATTTTTTCTGACCGCATGGTGATCCCGGTTCAATCACACCTTACTGCTCCCCTGCACGACCTCTTACTGACTCTAGATGGCACTGTTGTTCTGTCGTGCGTAGTGCCCAGCGCCCCTCCCCAGCTGTCCCTGCTCAGCACGTCACCCACTGAGATCCGAGCCATGTGGATGCCCCTCTCCTCACACCACAGCCGCGGAGCCATCGTGCGCTACCGCATCGACTACCGCACACTGGAGAGCGGTGAGACACCTTGTGGTTATGCATGAAAGTGCAGGGGTGTTGGGTAGGTGGGGGGGTGTGGGGCTGTGGGGGGGGGGTACATAGGCAGCGGCTTGATTAGCCTATGGGTAGTGTGTGCTGGTCCAATATCAGATTATTATTATACTCTGCAGTGCTTTTAGAATGCTGCAGTCATTATTAAAATATATGTGCATATTTGGTAATCATAATACAATAGTCTAGATATTAGGTCATTATTGTATTATGCAACATAATGTAATATATATATATATATATATATATATATATATATATATATATATATAAAATGAATGAAAAAAAAATTGAAATACAAAAAAATATTACATAGCTTACATAGCTTGCGATGCAAATAATATTATGCAGTGTATATTAGGTAATTACTGAAATATCCAGTATATTTTAGGTCACACATCAGCAGAGATAACCAGACCTGTGGGAATTGCACATTTATGCACAGAATAACTGTATGTAGGGATGCATGTGTGGGGGTATATGGAATGTAGGTGTCTCTGACGGCGGTGGAGTTAAAAGGCTGGATCTGCTTCTATTATTACTGCATTACAAGTAAAAGAATGAGGATTTATGAATAAACAGAAGCCTGGTAAACTCTGACCTAGAAAGTGCTTAGGGAGACCAAGCCAGGGCTCAGGGAAGTCAAACACAAAGGGTAACACTTCCTTCACTACCTTCAAGCAGGATGGTGGCGTGTGTGTGTGTGTGTGTTGTGTGTGTGTCAGCAGCTGAGGTGTTCTCAGTGGAGGTGGCAGGAAACGAGACCCAGGTGACCCTGAAGGATCTGAAGCCCAGTCACACATACAAGCTACGGATCGCCGCGGGGACCCGCGCTGGCTTTGGCCGGCCCTCTGAGTGGGCCATTCACTACACACCTAACCTTACTCAGGGTGAGAATACACACACAAACACACTCGTACACGCATACGTAGTCACATGCACAAACATACATAATAAATAAAGCCTGTGAGTGTATTTCAAAATGTTATTTCAGAGCTGTGTCAACAGCTTAATTACAGTTACTGCTGGTTTCCTTCTTTGTCATAATCCTCCGTCCACATGGCAAAGCAGCAGAGGCCATGCTGAGTGCCTTGGATGTTTCTGTCAAAATTAAGTTAATTTCTGAATAAAGAAATAATAAACTAAGCAAATAAACTCTCTCTTGACAAGGCTGTTTAACAGAAGACTACAGATACAGCCAGAAGAACAATAAACTAATGTGTTTGGATTCTCTTGGATTCTTTTCTTTGCAACCTCTCTTATTTCCCAGTGATCTTTGCTCCGACTGAATTAAAAGTGAGAGCCAAGATGCATTCCCTTCATGTCACATGGCAACCACCACCCAATCACACGCAGATCACCAGCTACAAATTAGCCTATCGGGAGGTGGATGGAGAGGAAGCTACTAATGAGGATAATACAATGAGAGATGCTCATGGAATTAGGCTCCGCAAGCGTTTGAAGCATTACGAGATCACAGGATTGGGTGAGATGAACATTAGCCTACAGACACCAACTAAAGACCTGATGAGATGCTCATCATTGCAGAATTGTGTGTGATGCTCATCATTGCAGACTTGTCCTTTATTTAATATGCGTGTGTGTGTGTGTGTTTCAGCTTCTGATCGTCTGTATGAGGTCAAGGTGTGGGCATGTAATAAGCAGACTGAAGGCTACCCAGCTGTTTGGAAGGGCCGCACAGAGAAGTTTACTGATCCAGGTGTGTGTGTGTATGTGTGTGTGTGTGTGTGTGTGTGTGGTATGGTGTGTGTGTGGTATGTGTGTGTGTGGTGTGGTGTGTGTGTGTGGGTATGTTTGTGTGTTACGGCGTATGTGTGTGTGTGGTATGGTGTGTGTGTGGTATGATGTGTGTGGTATGGTGTGTGTGTGTGTGTGTGTGTGTGGGTATGTGTGTGTGTTACGGTGTGTGTGTGTGTGTGTGGTGTGTGTGTGTGGTATGATGTGTGTGGTATGGCGTGTGTGTGTGTGTGTGTGTGGGTATGTTTGTGTGTTACGGCGTATGTGTGTGTGTGGTATGTGTGTGTGTGTGGTATGATGTGTGTGGTATGGCGTGTGTGTGTGTGTGTGTGTGTGTGTGTGTGTGTGTGTGTGTGTGTGTGTGTGGGTATGTTTGTGTGTACGGCGTATGTGTGTGTGTGGTATGGTGTGTGTGTGGTATGATGTGTGTGTGTGTGTGTGTGTGTGTGTGTGTGTGTGTGTGGGTATGTTTGTGTGTTACGGCGTATGTGTGTGTGTGGTATGATGTGTGTGGTATGATGTGTGTGGTATGGCGTGTGTGTGTGTGTGTGGGTATGTTTGTGTGTTACGGCGTATGTGTGTGTGTGGTATGATGTGTGTGTGGTATGATGTGTGTGGTATGGCGTGTGTGTGTGTGTGGGTATGTTTGTGTGTTACGTTGTGTATGTGTGTGTGTGTGTGTGTGGTATGTGTGTGTGTGGTATGTGTGTGTGTGTGGTATGGTGTGTGTGTGGTATGATGTGTGTGGTATGGTGTGTGTGTGTGTGTGTGTGGGTATGTTTGTGTGTTACGGCGTATGTGTGTGTGTGGTATGATGTGTGTGTGGTATGATGTGTGTGGTATGGCGTGTGTGTGTGTGTGTGTGTGGGTATGTTTGTGTGTGATGTGTGTGTGTGTGTGTGGGTGTGTGTGTGTGTGGTATGATGTGTGTGGTATGATGTGTGTGGTATGTGTGTGTGTGTGTGTGTGTGTGTGTGTGTGTGTGGGTGTGTGTGTGTGTGTGGTATGTGTGTGTGGTATGATGTGTGTGGTATGGCGTGTGTGTGTGTGTGTGTGTGGGTATGTGTGTGTGTTACGGCGTGTGTGTGTGTGTGGTATGGTGTGTGTGTGGGTGTGTGTGTGTGTGGTATGATGTGTGTGGTATGGCGTGTGTGTGTGTGTGTGTGTGTGGGTATGTGTGTGTGTTACGGTGTGTGTGTGTGTGTGGTATGGTGTGTGTGTGGTATGGTGTGTGTGTGGTATGATGTGTGTGTGGTATGATGTGTGTGGTATGCGTGTGTGTGTGTGTGTGTGTGGGTATGTTTGTGTGTTACGGCGTATGTGTGTGTGTGTAGTGTGTGTGTGTGTGTGTGTGTGTGTGTGTGGTATGGTGTGTGTGTGTGGTATGATGTGTGTGGTATGGTGTGTGTGTGTGTGTGTGTGGTGTGGTGTGTGTGTGTGTGTGTGTGTGGTGTGTGTGTGTGTGTGTGTGTGGTATGATGTGTGTGGTATGGTGTGTGTGTGGGTATGTGTGTGTGTGTGTGTGTGTGTGGTATGGTGTGTGTGTGGGTATGTGTGTGTGGTATGATGTGTGTGGTATGTGTGTGTGTGGTGTGTGTGTGGTATGTGTGTGTGTGTGTGTGTGTGTGTGGTGTGTGTGTGTGTGTGTATGTGTGTGGTATGATGTGTGTGGTATGGTGTGTGTGTGGTGTGTGTGTGTGATGTGTGTGGTATGTGTGTGTGGTATGATGTGTGTGGTATGATGTGTGTGGTATGGCGTGTGTGTGTTGCAGTGCGACCGCCGGACACCCTTCCTCCACTTCCCCCCAGCAACATAAAGGCTCAGGCCAACAGCTCCACCTCCATCTGGCTGCAGTGGGAGAAACCAGCGTTCAGTAATGTACGTGTCATCACCTACACCGTCCGCTGTAGCCCCGCAGGAACCCGCAACGCCTCTCTCATCTCCTACTACACCAGGTGAGGTACACACACACACACACACACACACACACACACACACACCAATGTACACCCACACACAAGTACATGCAGGTATGTACACACATACATACTCATGCATGTATACATTTGTGTAATTATACATAGTAGTATTCTCCTGCATTACTCTCTTTGTGGCGTTTTCTATTGACATATTTCATTCATTCATTTTTCATTCATTATCTGTACCGCTTATTCCCGCTAGTCGGGGTCACGGGGGGGGGCTGGAGCCAATCCCAGCATCTCCGGGCGAAGGCAGGGTACACCATGGGCAGTTCGCCAGTCCACCACATGGCCAACACGAACACACACACTCACACCTACGGGCAATCTAGAGTGACCAATCAACCTAGGATGCATGTCTTTGGACTGTGGGAGGAAACCGGAGTACCCGGAGAAAAACCCACGCAGGCACAGGGAGAACATGCAAACTCCACACAGAGCAGCCCAGACCGAGAATCGAACCCAGACCACCTTGCTGTGAGGCGACAGTGCTAACCACCACACCACCATGCCGCCCCATATTTCATATTATTGTAAATAAATACTACTCTGCCTGAACCTAATCCAACATAGAAGCCCAGACACTAAATTGAAATGTTTTTTTCCCCAAGTGCCTGTTCTGTTATTGTGGGAGCTTGACTTGTTGATGCAATATGTGATGGGTTTGAACAGTTATTTGGCACTTGGACCAGCAGGGATTTGATGGAAGCTGCAGCTCTGGAGAGAATGTGTTACACATTGCTGCTTTCTAAGATCTATAGCTTCCAAAATGTATTTGCATCCCTGGTAAAAGTAAGAAAATATGAAAACCACTAGTTTTTGATCAGCGTGATCTTACGTAAAACACGAGACAAATCAAACAAATTTTCACATTTCTTCAATTTACCAGCACTTCTCAGGAGATCCTGTTGGGAGCTCTAAAGCCCTTCACCCGCTATGAGATGGCCGTTCAGTCCAATGGCATCAGTATGGGTGGCCCCTTCAGCAGCAAAGTGGAAGAGTCTACATTAACTGATCGTGAGTGCACCTAGCACACAAAACCCATATCCACACAACACCCTGTTTGAAAAGCTCAGGGGCCAAGTAAACCATTCCCATGAGTATAAGTTGTAGGCTACAGATCTCTACTAATCCAGTGCCTTTATGATAGTGGAGCTACTTTTTCAAATATTTTATTATTTGGGTTTTTTTTTCTGGTGAATTTGTGGTGCATATGTGTGTGGGGAGAAACTTACGTATGTGTGTATGAGTTTCTTGTGTGCGTGTGTGTGAGTTAATGATTTTCTGTTTGTGTCTGAGTGAGTATGTCAGGTAAGGGGATTAGTGGAGAGGGTTGTGGGGAGATAATTGGCTTTAATTAAAAGTCCAGATGGATTTAGCTTTCTCATTGGCCAAGAGATTCTCAGCTTCTCAGATAACCTAGCCAAGTGCTGGTGGGAGGGGGCGGGGCTTCACGGCACCATTTATTGCCAAGGCAACAAAGAAGGCTGACCAAGTGATAGAGACATGAGGATGGGGGTTGTTGGAGACTAGCTCCTGTTCTTTTTGCCCAAAATAATGTGCCTATGTGTGTGTGTGTGTGTGTGTGTGTGTGTGTGGCAGGACCCTCATCTCCCCCCACAGACCTGCAACTGAGTGCTATAAATTCCTTCTCAGTGTTGGTGAGTTGGCGCCCCCCAGTGGAGCCCAATGGTATTATTGTGAGCTACAGAATGCTCTACAGTGGCAACTTCAGCCAGCCAGATCACCTGTGGACCAACCTTAGCCATGATGGTGAGCACAGGCTGCTACGTCTCTCCAGTTAAAAAATAAATAACTGTTTTGACTTCACAGTACTACAGATACTGCACATCTGCCCCTGTAGCTCATTTACGTAAGCAGGTAGCACCAAGGTCATGGGCTCAGGTCCCACAGAGCATAATTGAATATAAATTTCTCTGCATAAGAATCTGCCAAATGGAAACAGAATGTGTTTTAAATAAATACTCAAATAAATACTCACTTCCTCCACCCCCCCCCCCCCCAGGATCTGTCACTAGCACTGAGGTTCTGGGTTTGATGAGCCAAACACGTTACTACTTTAAGATGGGAGCATGCACCGAGGTGGGGGTGGGTCCTTTCTCTCCTGTGAAGGATGTACACACACCCCCAAAGCAATATGGTAAGTGCATGAAGCGCTTTAGTAATGTATGTTTCACAAATTTCAAAAGAGAGTGTGAAATGTTCTTCAAGAGGTTCAGAAGTCTGTGACACACATACACACACAATTTAAATTCAGCCCATCACAGAGGCTGATGAATGCTGGTCTCTAAGTGATTGTTACACTGGTGTGTTGGGGTTAATGAGCACTGATCCAACTGAGGCGGAGGTTGTGGGTTAAAGTACAAGCTGTACATCACAGGAATATATATGTGAGATTAGGTAGTAGATGAGTGTGTGGCAGGGATACCACTAGGTCTGACCTCTAGGTTTGAGTGAGTGTCTAGATATGGGTTTGAGTGTGTGGGTGTCTATGGGGATATGTTTGGGTTTGACTTCCTTATGAGTTCACTCAACTTCTGGGAGAATTCCCTGATCTCAGTAAGCCAACTTTTTCCACCATTGGTGTAGGTTGTAGGCTAAAGGAGATATGCTATCATATCAAATGCCTGAGACACCAGTCGCCCACGCTGATGCTCCAGATTGTTCTGTCTATGAACACATGATAGATGGTGATTGGCAGATGATTCATTGTGTTTGTCTGCAGCTCCATCTCTGCAAACGGAAGTACAGAACCTGTGACCATGTGTTACTTATATCCTACCTTTCCATTTTATATTTGCTATTTCACTTTCTTACTGGAAAGCCCACCATGTATAGATCACAAACCCGTGGAAGTCTGCAAAAAGTTTGGTCCCAAATCTGTGAACTATATTCAGCTTGACAAATAGTGGCATGCCTGCCATTCAACACTATGGTGGACTGCCTTACTTGGTTTTGCCTGGGGTTGTCCACTTGCATTTGGATTACTCAAGCTCCAAGCGTAGAACAACAATCATGGGATTGGTAGACACCAATTTAGAAGATTTCTATGGAAGCAAATCTGTTCAAGACTGAATTAGAAAAGCTCTTTAAATGTAGCTAGCTAGCTATAATTAAGCCTTAAAAAGGTTTTTAAGCCTTAGTTATCGGCCACCATAGATTTGAGACAGACTCGATTGCTAATCCTTAGTGTCCCGGATGTGTGATGTATCCACTGGTCAGCCATGATTATTCCTAGGGATTGTAGACTGTCTTTTGTTTGTTTGTTTTTGGTTTTGAGGCTGTTTTGGGTTCTCACACTTGTATAGAAAAACCACATTGAAATTCTCTGCATCCATATTTGTATGCGATTGCCCTAACAAAGATGGCCTGTTACCTGTGTTGTGTGCCTGTGGGCCACAGTTGACTTGACACAGTTAAAGGTGCCTGAGCATCATTCTGAACATTTTAATGTGGACATGGTGAGCACCTTCTTCCTTCTTAGGGCTTCACTTGTCTTCACTTGTCTGTTACCATGGTGGACAGTACTGACCCATGGCTGTGCCTCCGGCATTGACTTCTGTTGCTGATATAGTGCAGTCATTCATTTGCTCTTTGATCATGGTGTTTGGTACACTATCTTATATTTCCTCAGACTGTGGGATACTATTTACATTGGAGCTCTGGCTGGAACCTGAAGATAAAGCTTCACTGTACCACTGCTTAACATCTGCAGGCCAAGGTCTGTGAAGATGCTTCCACTGCTCAGTGAAAGCCACGCTAAGGGCCAGCCTGCAGGATGACTACTGGTTTCGTTGTTTTCTGTTTGGGCTCAGGATGGCCCAGAAGAAAGATCACAGGTTTTCTTTGGCAGAGCTGGTGTATGGTCAGGGACTCCGGGTGCCTGGAGACTTGATTCCAGATGTTGCCACCCCTTGCGCGGCATCCTGCCAGCATTCTGCAGGACCGGACAAGGCCAACAGCTTGTCACCTTGCTCACCTCTCAGCATGGTTCCATGTTCATCCTGGATCCTGGCCGACTTGAAGATAGCAAAGTTTGCATTTGTGCATAATGATGTGCACTGGCACCCACTCAGATCTTGGGACCTGGCAGTAAAGTATGTGTAATTGGACTGTCTCAAACCTACACACTGAGACCCATCACCTTGGCTACACCCATCGTACACGGCTGTCCTCTGGTTACACCACTGCCACCTGGTGCTGGGTCCCTGGTGCTGGGTCCCTGGTGCTGGGTCCCTGGTGCTGGGTCCCTGGTGCTGAGTCCCTGGTGCTGGGCCCCTGGTGCTGGGCCCCTGGTGCAGGGCATTATTTATTTATTCTTTATGTAATGAGAAGAACACAAGCGTTATTGCATCATTTACTCCCTGGAACCACCAACAGTTTTTCTTTTAAGTAAATGGTGAATCGCCTGAATTTTTAGTTGCTATGTGAGAAAACAAAAGTAAAGTTGCCTTAGTTCTGTTGCTCATTTAAAAATGGTGCTTTTGTGTTTCCTTTTTCAGAAACATCACAGGTGGATGCTGGGATAGGTGTGGGTTTGAGTGTATGCAGGGATGTGTTTAGGTTTTAGAGTTTTGTGTGTGGTTGAGTATGTCAGGGATGTGCCTGGTGTTGAGTGTGTGTAAATATGTCTGTAGTTAAGGTTGGAAGTGTGGAGGGGGAGGGGGGGGGGGGTTACTAAACACTCACCTCTCCTCTCAATTGCCAATGATATATGCATTACTAACACTCAAGGGAAGCTTTTGGGTGACCAACACACATCAGCCAACCAAGCAACCTAAAAGAAATCTGTCCTACAGTCAGACACCCAGTCCAGTGCAGGCTATTTTGTGGAGATGGTTCTATCAGTGCTGTTGATGGCTATGATTCTGTGATCAGTACTGCCCTTCAATGGACGTGATTAGCCGCTATATCTTTAGCACCATTCCTGCAATACAATGTACCAGTAAAGTTTTGTTCTTGAAGTGAGACTTTTATTCATGAGAAATGTGTGAGTGTCTGTATAGTTGCTGCCCATAACACACGTAGTATTTCCATGTTAATTATTATCCATCTGTGAATATAAATAGGAAAAATCCCATTGAGGTGACTCTAATGGGAACTCCTTTGAGGATATGTTACAAACATCTTGTTAGAATGGGTGGACTCCTCTAAACATCTCTTTCTTCAAACAACCACTGTAAATGGCTTTAGGGTTAATGTCAAAACATGGCTTGTCCTCTCTCTTTCATTTCTCTCTCTCTCTCTCTTTCTGTCTTTGCCCCCCCCCCCTGCAGTGCTGGACGTCCATGCCGTCACTGGGATCATTGTTGGTGTGTGTCTTGGGCTTCTCTGCATCCTACTCTGCATGTGTGTTAGTTTCCGCAACGGAAAAAGCCGGTACACACTCACTCTTTTGTATTATCCTACTCTCTCCTGCTTTCTTTCTCTTTGCCTTACTGTCTCTCTCCCTCTCTCTCTCTCCCTCTATCTCTCTTTTTTCTTTTAACAAGTGTGTATGTCTGTATGTGTATCTGACTAGGCTATTCTCCAGCCACTTACTCAATTGAAAGGGTTCTTTTAACTGATCTTTACCAGTGTGATGTGGATGAATTCTTTACAACATTATTACAAGAATAAATGTCTCAGTACCCTAGGGTGCTAGAGAAAAGCCAAACTCCATTAGCAGCTTGACCAGGGTCTGCCCTGTGGTCTGTGACTGTGGATCCAATAATGCTGTTGCAACATTTAAATATTAATCATTTTTATTAAATACTCGTGTGCATCAGTATGATGGAACAATTTACATGTTGCGTCCGAGACAGAAATATTCAACCTTCCATGTCACGAGTGGGGAAAAATGTACGGACACTTATGGGACAGGAATTTAAATGCCGAAGTAGTTGTGATGGTAATGGCAATGACAAAAATAAGATTTTGACATGCGCTTTGTTTGCTGATAGAATCCCGAATCTCCAGTAATGGTATTGTAAAGCTTCTTTCAATGGCCGATGTCCAGGCATGGTAATCTCGATGCGTCAGGTTGTGTACATTTGCCCGTGGTTCGTGTGTGTGTGTCTATCAGCATGTCACAGCAGTCAGACAGGCAGATGCTGAGGTGTGTTACCGTGCCATGGCTGGTTGCTTCTCCCTCTATTAGAGTTCCTAGATGCATAATGAACAGGAAAGAAGGCTACACAAAAGACAGTCTCTCACTTCAGTGAGCTTTGGCCCAGAAAGGGCCGTGCACACGAATCGCTGTCTTGAGGAAACTTCTTGTTATTGTGCAAAAGTATTGGCTTATATTTTAATTTAAATGTGAACAGAAAGCCACATTTGCATATACATAAATGTGACCTTTTAAATTTGAATAATTTTGCATAATTTTGCATAAACCCCAAAGAGAATGACCTCACTGCTCAGCTTGTTACTAGAACATGTCCGTTGTTGCCTTGTTAGCATGACTGAACTCATTAGTATCTCAGTTGGGGGTCGATGACGACCTATCCAGTCGTTAAGCTGGGAGAAATGCCACTAAGTGTGATGGTCTCAGGTGATATCACACCTGCTAATGGAAAATTGAATGCCCAATCCAGATAGGGTGATTTTGTGCAATCAGAGATACTTTAAGTACACAAATTTTGTAATCCACTCTGTTACTGTCTTTCTCTCTTGCACCTCTCTGTGGGTCTGTGTGTTTTAGTTTATTCTGTCTCTTACTCAGTCAATATATCTTTCTCTCACTCTCTTTCTCTGTCTGTCTGTCTCTCTCTCTCACTTGCTATATCAGTCTTTCCTCTCTCTTTCTCCATTTGTCCCTCTCTCACTATCTTTCCTTCTCTCTCTGTTAGGGATGCGTCTGATGGGTTGGAACCCAGTGTACTGGGGTCTCAGTACCGTAGGGGGGCCCAGCCTGTGTCTGCCTCTGTACGCGACTGCACTGACTGCCATGAACTGGACACCCTCATGGCTCCTGGGGCCCATGATCCTCATCTGCCTCTGACGGAGCCCTGTGAGCTGCAGCACCTCATGAGTAGTGTAGGCGTGGCTGAGGATTCCCCGGCGGATCCCAAGGTGAGGTTTAAACACATGAAGGAGGTTGACAGGGAGTCATGTGATTATGTACTTATACTTAAAGACTGAAATAAACCTGGCGTAAGACAATCTATTGACTTCCATTAACCCCAGTTCAGTTAAAATGACGCTTTGACCACAATCAAATGTGCAGTTGTGCTTTTTATTTTGATAAGATTTAGATAAGTATCAAGTTCTGGATTGTTCCTTTCTATGTAACTTTTGTAATCTCTGTAATTGTATGGAAGGTATTAAAATAGAGTAAGAGGTCCACGATATATCAGCTGATATATTTTTTGCCAATAAGGACGATTTTGAATTTTTCATTGTTGTTTCAAGATTGGAATTTTGGCTGATAATTGCAAATGATTTTCATCTTTCATTATGACAGTTAAAAGAAAATGCCAATAATTAAAGTTTTCTTTTGTAAAGTGAATTCTTTTTACATCATATGCAGTGTTGTAATTCAGCTCTGTTAGGCAGAGCAAGCTCTCTGGTGTTGTCTTATACTTGCAATAGTTTGAGGCAAATAATACCACTTAACATTCGAGAAAGGCCAGAGCATGAAATGTAATGAAACTATTTTTGTTCCCGTTTGTGTTAAGAGCAACGTATGTTTACAATATGATATGATGTGTGATTCACCTGCGACATGACTTTTGTAAAATGAATTAGTAATCCATTTTTAGAGTTTAACGTGTCTTATATCTGTGTCACGTTTGTCCTGAAGTGATTGTTACTAATGCACTTCAGTTTGTGTGCTCAGCCCACGTGGAATGGTTCAGTCAGCCGGGACTGGACCAACCGCATCACCACATACAGGGACACCATCATGGAGGAGCTGCCACCCATCCTCAACGGCCCAGAGGACGGCCCAGAGAACAGCGAGGTAAGAGTGTGTGGCAGGTGTGTGTGACTTTCACAGTGTGAGTACAGGGATGTACCGTTTGGTAGAGGGGAGTTGACAGTGCGTGCCTCTTGTGACCAGAAAACACGCAGAGAAAGTAATTAACATTAAACAAGCAGTGAGAGTGGCTTGTAGATAATTAGCATGTAGCAGGTGATGTGGTTTGAATGAAACTCTGCCGCTTGTATCCCACTTCGCAATTATACCAACCTTTCTGTCTCTCTCTTTCTCTCACTCTCTCTTCTCTCTCTCTCTCTCTCACTCTCTCTCACACACACACAAAGAGGCCCAGTGATGGGACCAGTTTGAAGAGAAGAGAAATCAAATTAATCCTTGAGTTAGCTTTTCATCATGCTGGCCTCAGGTTTTATTCTCTTGCTGACCTTCAGCGCTGCCCCCTGCTGTCTGGTTCTCCTCCCCGCTTGAGTGGTAAACACAGCTCTGGGGGGATGGAGGATGCCACCCAGACCACTGGGGCCAGCTGCCACTTTCTCCAGGCATTCGCAATAATGCCTCATAGCACATCATCAGGGCAGTGGACAACCTGATCTCATCTCCACATACATAGTGACCTCATAGTGACCTGTATTCTGGTCTTTATTGTTCTGATTGGATCAGCTATGATCACGAATGATTGAATTAACAGCGCTCACACAAAGATGCACATTGTGCACTGAGAATATAAATATTTGTTTTAATCTGGTTTGTGTTTCAGAGAGGACGTGAGGAGTGCTTGTATTCACTAGGCTCTAATCAGATGGAGGCGGAGGTGATTGTGCACTCGGAGTTGTCTGAGCCTGTGAAGGACCAGGGGGTTCCAGCTCTGGAGTCTCCTGTCTCGAAGAGTCCCGCTGAGCCCATGGAGGATCAGGAGGATCAGGTGGATCAGACTGTGGATCAGACCTCTGTCTCTCAGGGTTCCCCTTACAGAGAGAAGCCTCCATCCCCAGTGCAGCACGCCACCTTTCCCTCATTCCCTGCCTATGATCTGGAGAGCCAACCTTCCCCTCCTCCCCCCTCCAGACCCATCCAGGAGATACTGTCCAATCACAATGGACCGCTGCAGAGTGGGCCAGTTCAGCTGACTATGGGAGGGGCCAAGCAGGAAGGGGTGGGGCTTACCAATGGTTTCCACTCCACGGATCACCTGCAGCCCAAGCGAGAAAGCCTGGAGGTCAGAGATCACAGACTGGGACCAGCAGTGAAGGCCTTCTCCCAGTCAGGACTGGCCCCATCCACTGCAGACTTTGCCAGGCCTGGCCTTGTTCAGGCTACCTCAGGTGGACCTGGCTACCTGCGGCCATGAGCTCAGTTGATGAAGAGAAACCATGTTGAAGTGAACCTCGCTGCCAATATTCCAGAGTGGAGAGGTATCAGAGTACCAGACATGTTCGAACAGCACAGCCTGTCTCACGTGTGAACCCTAATGGAGAATGCTTCATTCTTCTCTATGGTCAAAGTCTCCCTCTTTTGTCTATTGCAAGTTATTGTTTTAATGGTTTTATAACAGTGTACATACAGAATAGTTTTTTAGCTCTAGAAGCCATGGGTGTGCGTTTTTTTTCGCATATGATTGGCACTTTGGGAGTGGAGTGTGTATGTGCATGTATCATATGTATTGATTTTATTGATTTGATATACATAGTTACATGCACACATGACACACACACATATATATATATATATATATATATATATATATATATATATATATATATATATATAATATGTGTGTGTATATATATGTATGTATGTGTATATATATGTATGTATGTGTATATATATATATATATATATATGTATGTATGTATGTATGTATATATATATATATATATATATATATATATATATATTGTAGTAAAGTTGGAGTTTTCTTACTCTGAAGTAAAGTCAGATGATCCTGAGGTCAGATGATTTGATCAGGATCCAGTGGTACACTGCTGACTTAATCTAATGGACTGATCAGAGATCAGCACCTGAATGGTAGCCGTAGACTTACACTGAGAGATCCCATCACCCTGCCACATTCTACAGCCTCTCGCTGTCTCAGGGTCAACACAAACACACATACACACAAATGCTTTTGAATACAATGACCATTGTCCAGAAGTTTTTATAATCATTTATAGACTTCAATTTCATGTTGATTACTTTTTAAGCATTTTATTTCTTTAGTTCCTGTCTCATTTTCTCAAAGGTGTACACACATACACACACACACACACACACACACACACACACGCATACACACACACATTCAACCAAACAAATAAGATACACATTCCCTGACAGGAGCTCTCAGGAGTTTATGTTGTAGGCACATTTATGACCTTATGATTATTTATATACATTATTATATAAAATACTAATATAAAAAAAGACAAAATGAACATAACTGCTGAGAAAGATAACAGAAATGCATACTGTACAACTGTATGCATTTTTTTACTATGATTTGATCCATTTAACAGGAGGATAAAACATGCTCACAGATCCTTCATATCGAAGCTTTCTCCATGTTTTTCTCCCAGACGCTACCTCATTTGAGTAAAGCATTTATTGTTTGCCCTTGTGTGAGGAGTCACCAAGAACTAAGAGGTTAATTCTTTGATTTTGACAGTCTTTGGTAGAAATCCCACCCACTGCCCCCTACCCCACCCACGCCACTGCCCCGCCCACTGCCCCTGCCCCGCCCTCCAGCCACTCCCTATCTTTTACGCATTCATATGAAAGCAGATGGTCACTTGAGCAGATCCACATCTCTCTAAAGGCTTTTGAACATGTGCATGTGCGTCTTAGCTCTGTTTATCAGGAGCTGGTGTTTTTTTTTTTTTAATAGAATGGTCTGGAGAAGGACTGGAGTATAGGCTTCATTCTGGTCCTTTAATTCTGGACCTAAACATGAGCTCCCCAACTGCCAGCCTGGAGGATCAGCCCTGCCCTGCCCCGCCCTGCCCCTCCCCACCACGCCCCGCCCTGCCCTGACACCCAACCCCGCCCTGCCCCGCCCCGCCCCACCCCACCCCACCCTGCCCACATCTTTTATAGATTCCTCCTCCCTCACTCCTCCTTCTCAGGGAGCTCTGGATAGGGAAGCTCTGCGAAGGGAACATATGTGTCTGTCCAACTAGGATTATTCTTGTTGTTCAGGCTCCGTTTTGTTCACTCATCTGTCAACTTTTCTATATAAACAACACACACACACACACACACATGTGTGTTCTGTCAGTGGTGTGCCATCAGTCCCTAATCATAATTTGTTAGGTAGTATATGCCTGCAGGGACTCGCTGCTTTGAATGTGCCTACAAGAATAGCAAAAATAACATGAAGTTTCAACAGAGAAAACTATCACTTTCACTACGGGGCCTATAGAAGCAACGGCACTTCTCACCGTTCTGAAGAAGGGGGCACCATTTTTTTTAGTAAAACGTCACTATCTATGTGCATGCTACCTTAGCTAGCAAACTTCGAATGGCACCTACAACTGAGACAGACATTATGGTGTACCTCACTCAAAAGTTCTTTTCAGTGCTACCCTCCAATGAAAATGTCATTATAATTATGTGAGGAATAAATAATAATTCTTTCTATATCATTTCATTTTGGCCAATGAAAAAATTTAAATGAAAATAGCCTAGACCATATTTCTACCCAGCAGCATTAATGCAAACCTTGACAAAGAACTAGCTTTTCTTAATTTTGCAGTATTCGTCAATATTTGAACTATGCGAACTATGGCAAAGCTCATTCCCATTCCTGAAGTCCTGCTGGAAATGTTTTCATTGTCTCCCACAAGCATAGTATAACTGGGAGAGTAACTGGGCCGCACAGCGTCTGTTGTGAAAATGGGCTTCACCAGAATGGGGAGAAGACATGTAGCTACAATATGTTGTTTCAGTAAAGAACAATGTGAGGTCCATTTTGCACTGACAGCGGGAATGAGGATGAATTTTACCTTAGCCTACGCCTGAGATAACACTAATAAATAACTAGGTAATGATGCCTGTATTTTTTCATGCGTGGTTTAATATAACAGCTAGTTTAAAACGTAATCAATAAAAATAATAAAAAAACAAATCAATAATAAAAAAATAATGCTTTAGGCACTGCACGCCACTGATATACACACATAGATTAACAAACACAAACACTTCTCTATATTTTTGCTGCTATGTGCAGTTTATTTTTAAGCTTTTTGAACAATTATTTAAGCATCTTTATTTTCTATTCATATATTTTTTTACACTTCAATTGTGTTTCACTATGAATATTTTTTATAGAAATGCTGAACCTCTTGCTATACATTTTAGATGGGAGAATTTGCCCTTCATGCTGATGTCAGGCTAAATCCTGGTTAATGTTGGTTAAGATTAGGATTTTGCCTTTTGTATGACCTCAGTGGGTAAATCCATTGTGGATCCTGTACATCACATTACAGTTCTGGCAGGGCTGCCTACCCTCTGTCCCTATTACAGCTCTAAAAGGTTCGCTAGGCAATCTATTCCAAACTTAGTCAACAAATCTAGTAAGGTTTTCGACAGGATCGGTTATCCTTTATGTCTACTACAGCTTTAATTGGCTAGCATCGGAAAGTCCTATCCAGTCACAACGTGAACAGTCAGGATATGAAACATGCAACCATTTGCTTAAATACCATAGTGCTCTTCGTATATAACAACAGAACTTCTCAGAAGTGTTAGCTTGGTGCTACAGCTAAGGAAAGGTGCTTTTCAGAACAGTGTCTACAGCATTCCAGTTATTTTGTACTTTCATCAGAGGTCACTCAGGTTTTGTCATATAAGAAATGAATTAACTGAATGTCTGCATCACTGGTCTCACATTATCTTCACACTAACATTCAGGCATAGCAAACCCTGTTATGGTCTGACAGCTCAGCATTCTGGCATCATATACTGTTGATGACCAGTCTCCAATGTTCAATCAAAATCATGTCTTTGTTCTGGTAATGTTGCTATGTTTTATAGGTTTATTTTCATCCTCCCCCCCCCACCCCCAGCTATAAGAAATAATGGAAGGTTATTCTACATGTATTCATTACTCTCAACACACAAATTAAGCCTAAATCAGAAAACCTCCACTGTCTGTTTAAATTGTCCAAACTAGGCTTAATCTGTGCCTTGATAGACCACCCTCGCAACAACTATGGTCACAAAATCTACTCTATTTAGCTGAACAAGTTTGAGTGAATGTATTCTAATACCTACGGTATGTTAGTACAAGTCAGGCCTGATCTTTCGGACACACCATAATCTTGGTCTTGGAGCAATTTTATGTCTGAGGAATGCAAAACCATAATCAACACGTCAGTTTCATGTGATGATACTTATGCTGTAATGAATTTCAGACTGGATCTGCATCTACATCTGAGAAACCATCTTGTAGTGTTACTGACAACCTGGTGAGTCTTAACATTTACTCTGAAGTCTTGTAAGACTGGGGCTGCTACAGGTGATTGTTTTGTCCTTCAGATCTGGCATCAGGAATGCATGATGTTAATTTTTGGACGTTTACTGAGTTTGTCAGGAGAAGTGAAGGATGATGTTTGTTTTCCTTTTTTGGTCAAGAGCTGCCATCTGTCTTCAAAGTGTGTATTTTGTCTTTCAATCTTGGATATGCACAGTTTTTCAATAATGGCTCATTCTCGTTTTATATAAGATTATTAGTAGAATACCTCATGTGTTACTTGTTAATTTAAGTGTAATCATACTCTCAGCACTGCACATAAATGTCATGTTTATAAAGGGTAAGACATTTTAGGATCTTTTGAAAAGGAGCCATGCTTGGAGATACAGGTCTTTAAATAAATATGAGGCGCTTACTGACTTATATAAACTTTGAAACCTCTTTTGAAAGGTACTTTGAGTAGAATTTTGCATCAAAATATGGTGAATTAAAGAAAATTGATATTGCTTAAAGGTAGAAGGTTTTGGAATGTAATACTGTGATGAAGTAAAACCTAATGAAATTGATGTGCTGGACAGTTTTTTTTTCTCTACTGTATATCGCACAATAGTGTATGTTACTTCTGCAGTCAAATATCACAGGCCATATTACTGGACATATGACCAACGTGACACAGTATTTACTTATTGTACCTTTAAGGTGGGTTTCCATGTAATTCAGTGCAGAAGGCCCATAAAAGAACTTCATATGGGATTTCGTGTGCCTACACATATCAACAGGACATAAGAAACTGTTACTACAGGCCAGAGTGCTCCTAATAAGGCTCCACTGGTTGAAGTGTGTTAAGAATGGGCCTTCTGCCAATGTTAAGGCCTCGTTTGACTCACAGGGGTTTGGGAAAAGACGTCTGTATGATCTGTATGTTCTCAACACGTCTGTTTCTCAGGTTCCCTGCCTGTGCATAAAAACTGTAGAGGAACTTTTCATATATATATGTAAGACTTTGAAATGTGACTTGCCGTAATACAAACCCTCACTCGTCTTCGAGAGAGAAGCCAAAGGCAAAAGAGGAATAAAAAATACTGATGCATTAATTTTATTTTTTATTTTTTGGATAAAACCACGATACTAAACATCTGTTTCCATGGTGCTTTTTGCGATGAACTGCCATGTCTGGTGCCATCACAATTTGTGTTTTCTCTCTCTCTCTCTCTCTCTCTCTTTGGAACAGCATCGTAGCTGAGTGACCTGTATTATTATTATTATTATTATTATTATTATTATTATTAGAGTGAGTCTGTATTATTATGTTTTGATTCAGCGTGAAGGCCACGCCCGTCTCTGGCCCGTCTCTGGCCCGTCTCTGGCCCGTCTCTGTTACTTAGATCTTCACCTCGGTGGAAGACACACAACCGCAACGGTAACACACGTGTTTACCAGCGCAGAGTTCTTGTCAAGCTGGCACCTCTCTGCATTTGGGTTTTTGTTTCATATTTGTTTGTTTTTTGGGGAGGGTGCTATGACCCTTGAACTGCTGCCGTGCTGACGTGATGTGTGGCGGATGCAAGTTTATCCAGTCAATCTTCTTATTGCAAAAATGGCACGCCAGTCCCCTTTTCTATAGTTCCACTCTTAACATGTCACGTTTGACGTTGTTACGGGATGACCCAAGCCAGCCTTAGCATATTCAGACCTCAGAATGCATAGTTTTTCACTGTTCCAGTGGGCCTCTGACGAACGCGTAGGTTCAGGAGTGAGGCTGGATTCAGCAGATCCTAGTCATATCAGCAGATACTAGTCGTACCCCCATGTCACAGTTTGTCTGTTGTGAAGTCGTGTCACACAACTACCCCTCAATAGACTGTATGGTCATATAGGATGTAAATAAATATCTTAATAAAAAGATGAAGGAGAATCAGCAGAATGGAGCCTGGCTATTTTTTCTTTACATGCTAATTTTAAATGTTCTGGAATCGGTCTCTTGAGTCCATATACTCTGAGAATCCCTCACTAGTCTGAGAAGTGTGGAAAGAAGGATCGTTAGATAAAACTGCCTGTTGGTTTGGTCTGCCTCAGTTATAATACAGCTTATTTTTGATTATGATCAAGCTGGCTCACATCTAAATAACAGGCTTTGTTTTATGTGCCTAATTTAGCAATGGAAAGATGCAGAGCTTTACAGGAAATGTAGAAAAGTTCATTTCATTTATTTGCATAGTTGTGAATGACACTGGGTCCTTATATGTATGGCAGAACCATTAGGTTGTAGAGTGAATAATATGTATGTCTCAGTCAGGGACAGGGACAGGTGTGGGACAGGTGTGCCTCAGTCAGGGACAGGGTCACCATGGAAGCCGAGGAGGTGTTATGGAAGGACGCCTCTCCATGGAATGTTCCATCTACAGAGAGCAGAGGTGGCTGACGTAAGACAATCTGAGCAATGGCTGGAAACGCAGGACAGGAGGACAGTAGAGGTACTAATCATGGCAGCCCACGATCAAGCACTGAGCGCGAGGTTGAAAGAAGCAGGCGTGAATCACACCAAAAAAGACCCAAGATACATAGTGTTACAAAGGAGCCTCTGACGCAATGCAACACCAAGCAGAAGGACATACGATGCTGGCAGGGAAAGCATGCACTGAGAGACACAACAAGTGGAAGACATCATAAGGAACATGAGCTGAACGCCCCCAAGAACAAATGGTAGGAACTGGCAGAGAATCACAAGGATAAAATCCTGCAGGACTTCCAGATTTAGACAGATAAACAGCCATTGTCATAGTGAACAAGATGCAGTGGTAATAGATGTTGCAGTCCCAAGAAATGTGCAAGGTTTACTCTAAAGACTGAGATTTATAAATAATATTCATATATATGAATAATAATTATTATAAATAATAATAATGATAATTTAAAACATCTGATGGTCCAGAGGTGTTCATCAAAACAATCAGCAAGATTTCGCTTGGTTTCTCCAATGTAAAGCTGATTACATCTCTTGCAAACTATACAGTAGATAATTCCTGCAGTAATGCATGAGAGGAAATGGGTGATAATTCATCCTTTCTTGCTTGTTATTTTAGTAACTGTTTTAATGCATTTACATGTAGCATCTAGAGTGGTTACAGACTTAGTACCCCGGTTATTACATGAATGGTCATTCATCTCTCTCTTGACAAGCATGTCATCAATTCTTTTGCAGCATCTATAGGAGGTTAGTGGAGAATTACTGAGAAGGGATGCGGCCTCTGCATCATCCTGGAGGATTTTAAGTATTAAAGTTTAAATTTATCCAAAGAATTCTTGTTGTATTAGCAGTGGATTGTTTATAGGTCAGTGTGTCCATTCTCTGAACGGGTAAAAAAAAAAACAGTGATTTAGAATGAACTTCGCAGCTATATATACTACTAAAAGGTCTAAGAAGAGCTTCTACTAATGAATTTAAATCCATTACTGACGCCAAAACAATGTTGACGTTTAAGAGTACATGCTCATATACATGCTCATATAAATCCTGTTCAGTCATACAGTAGACATAAACATACATTCTGGATTTTAAATAATTCATTAGTAGCTAAGTTGATTATTTAAGTTTGCTTAATTATTAGACAGACACATACACACAACATATTT
This sequence comes from Brachyhypopomus occidentalis, assembly GCA_020368025.1. Lineage (NCBI taxonomy): Eukaryota > Metazoa > Chordata > Actinopteri > Gymnotiformes > Hypopomidae > Brachyhypopomus > Brachyhypopomus occidentalis. Next base: position 391,382 of record JAGXOD010000031.1, read on the forward strand.
CAGAACAAGTGTATTTACTGGGTAATTATGCCGCTCTGTTTAAAACATGCCATTAGCGAACTACCAGAAATGTGGGAATACTACCTGCAGTTTTCTCCGGTCCTGGGTGAGTCTTGTAACCGGACCGTAACCGCTTGCGATTGTGTCGGTACTTTATTACCTTGTTTGAAGGTAATAACGCTGCAGGAAAAAAACTCGCTCAGCACAGTGCCCCGTAACTATTATCACTAGATGTCGCTCTTTTTCTGTATATAGTAAGCCAGCTTCATGGTCTGCAACATGCGCTGACGCACCAAGCTCACACTAGTTCTTTCGCTGTACGAACGGACTGTTTACTGGTCAGTGTAGCAGAACTTTAGAGGTATCTTTAAGTACAGATTCTTTATCGTGTTCTGTTTGTGCTTCAAGTTGGTGCAAGCTGATGACATTAAATGTCGCTAGTAATTTTTAAACAATTTCTTTCATTATCATACGCAAAGCATATTTTATACGCAGAGCATATCTATTTTAACAAAATAAGCAGATTAGTCCAATGGTATCCGTGTTCACGACAAATTATATAATCTAGGTAAGCCGTAATCATAACCTACATTTAGTCAGAAACTGAACAGCAGTATTAAAAGTGCCTATAAACCCGTTTAATTTGCAGTGGCTTTTCAGATACGTCACCTGCTTCTCGTGACATCCATGACACGCCCATCAGACAGGCGCGAGCTTTCCTCAGATGATGCTGTACCACGTGGCAAGCCTATGAATCCATCAGAAAAAGCATCAGTTTGCTTACTAAACCGGGTCCAGCTATGCAAGCAAGTTGTGCTGTGTTTAAACATAAAAGGAAAATAAAGTCAACTAAAGCCAAATTCGAATCATGAATGAAATACATTAATTATAACAATTCGTTATTTCTTGCAACTTGCTCGTCTATATGTCTTCGGGATATTTTCTCCAGTAAAGTAGTCGGATCTATTAACTTGATTAAAACTTATTTTAAAAAATGTAAAAACAACTGTTATTAACGATTGGATTATTAATTGTTTGTATTGGTTTTTACTCTTGTTAGATAACTGTTGCAGCTGTTAATGTACAATTGCAAAATATCCTGTCTTGGCGGCCCTTTTTGCTTCATGTTTAACAATAATTTCCTGGCATTTCTCGAAACCTTTCCAAGCATAAGCAAACGGTGGCACCCTTGTCTGAGATTTGACACCACGTGGCAATCCAGAAAACCGTCTCTATCGTTTACTTAGTTAACTGGGTCCAGTATCCACGCTCGCTGACGTGTATATGTGTTAAAATATAAAATAAAAAGTCAGCCATGTCCAAATGATCAACATAGGCTAATTTATTACAATATTGTATTATGTATTTCTGGCACCTCGTTCTAATACATGTATAGAGGATTTAACTGTAGATTCTCATAAAATTGCTTAATTTATAATCCCGATCAAAACAGTTTGAATGGGGAGAAAATCTATTATAACTAGACTATACCATTATATATAACAACAACAATAATACATTATTACTGTTATTTTTTATAATTATTGCATATTTTACTGTTATTATATTATTTCTTAGTTGTACGACTGCAACATAGCTTGACTAGTTTAACAGCATGTTTTGCTCATATTAACATGAATTAGCTTAAAAGTAACGTATTTCAACTTCGAATTTTTCTAAAACTTTCCAAACATGAGCAAATGGTGGCACCCTTATTCCTGCCCTGCCATTTACACGAACCAAGTCTTTTGTTCGAGAGAGAGAGAGAGAGAGGGAGAGAGAGAGGGGGGAGAAGGAGAGGGAGGGGGGTGGCTATGACAGAAACTAGGATACGAGGAACGGCCGTTTGTAGCGAGAGCAGGAACGTGGATGCCTGAATGTTGGGAGATACAGAGCGAGGACAGAAAATAATTAAAGGGGACAGAGCACGAGATGGTGACAGATTCCTGATAAATGCGCAAAATGGCGCAAGCATGAACGACCCCCGCGAACCACGAATTGTAACTGGATGAGCTAGCCAGAAAACCGCTTTTCTTTCCGTCTTGCTTTGTTTTCCTCTTTCACGGACAATTTTAAAGAGTTTAAATGGCTACCAAGAGGCGCCGCCTGGCTGCAGGCATACTTGGAATATATCTAGTCGTCTTTGTTGGTAAGTGTTTATAAACATTAATAGCAATCATGCAACGTAACACCTTTTGGGGGGGGGATCAAATCTTCTCATAATCAGCGTTGAGGAGCCCTAGACGGCTAATGGGCGTTGCACTGACCATCCCGATTGACCGTGAACTTGGCCGTGGCGTTAATCATGTTACCCTTTTTAAGAAGCACGGGTGCGCGTAAAGCGATTGAAGAATTAAAGAATTGAGTATAGTGGGCGATTGGTGGAGTGCGTAAACTTGATGACCCACGTTTCTGCCCTGCGATGTCAAGGCTGCGTGCGGTGTGTCAGTGATTTCAGCACTGATTTTAGTGTCAAATGCATCGAACCTTCAGGCCAACCAATCAGCGAATCTTTCATTTGAAGCATTATAATCAGTAGCCAGCTCAGAGTAATACTGATAGATCATAAATTAATTTAACAACTCTACAATTTCACTATTTACAGTTTTACTACTTAAGTCTAGATATGGTTTAAGTTGTTTAAATCACCTGTAGTTGATACATTTGTTACTTTTAGAACTGCATATAGTGTTAAATTTGACATTGAGTGTAAAGATAAAGATTACTTATATGTACATGCAAGGTCATCTGTCTTGGGTGTAACACGGGAAAGGGGTTGGGTGCTGGGATGGGGGGCGATTCATTTTTTAATGTGTGCATATGTACTTGGCCATACTTCATCTGAAATGCTCAAATGGTGTAGTGTCCTGCTACAGTATGCTTATACTTGGCCTAGTGCCTTTATTGAGAGACTACCCCCCCCCCCTCAACACACACACACACACACACACCACACATACCCCACCCCCGTGTGTCGTGTGTGGACTTCTGCTAAAGGATCTGGGAGCTCTCTGCATGTTTTGCCTTATTGTTAGGCTACTCCGCACTGGAAATGCGGCTGAATTTATGTCGTTGGATAGCTGCATTTACAATATCCCCACTTGCTTAGGTACCATTTACGAATGTGGAGTGCGGATCTGTGTTTTCCTTGACTGGCTGTTTCTGCTTGTATTTGAATGTTTATGAAGGTTCTCCTTAATGTGTTCCTCGACATTGATGCATTTGTGCATCTCTGCAGTTTAGAATGTGGCAGTCCAATACTGATACTGATAGGTGGATATGAAGTACTGAACATTCAAAAGTGGTGATGGTACGTCTCAGTCATATCCCAGTGTTCCAAGCAAGTGCTGACCTTAAATACTCTTTATGTGCGTCCCGAGCAGAAATATTTCTGCTGTCTCTCGCCCCGTTGAGCGGTTTGTGGCCATTATCTGTCAGGGATGGCAGTGGCTCTGATTGACTGTCTCTTTGTATCGTCTATCCGTTGTCGTAAATGCTAGGGGAGGTAGCGGAGACGGGGACCCTTACCAGCCTGCTCCAGGGGTCACGTGGAAAGATTAAACTTCAAGCCTGGTTCTCTGTCCTTTTCAAATTTCTCCTTCTCCTTTGTGCACCGTGATTGACAGCCTGTGCCGATGAATGCGAGGCGCGGACCCTAGCAGTAGAGGGGCGCTCGGGATGCCGCCAGCCATAATCATGGTTTACTCCATTTCATTTCCAACCAGCATGATCGCGAGCTAGGTCGGTGTGCGATCTCCCGTGTTTAATGTCACGTGTGTGCATTAGCGGCTCGTGTGGGCTTTCTCAAACAGATTTACTTCGCTCACTTACCTAATACCTGTGATTTGTGTGTGTGTAGCTTTATGTACGGGAATCGCAGCAGCACGTGTGAGAGATGGGAGACGGTAGGGAGGTAAATGATTTGTTCTCTGCTGGCTTTGGCACCTGCAATTTCCTCACTTTTTGTGATTGTTGTCAAAAATTACAGATATCAGGGATATGTCAATTTGCTAAATTGCACGCACACAATATGAGTAAAACACATAATTGTATTAAAGTGAACAGATATAATGTTGACTCGTTTTGTTAAATAATAGATGTTCACTATTGTATCTAATCCTAATACACACACACACACACACACATTTTACACTTCTTTACATTTCTCTCCCCTACACACCTGTGTGTGTGTGTGTGTGTAAGAGAGAGAGAGAAAGAGAGAAGAGTATCCCCCCTGAGCCACAGGATTGGAGATGTGTCCTTAATGAGATCAAATAGAATTCCATTGATTAATAATTTACCTGCATGGAAGTCTGGGGGTAGAAAACAAGCACAGCAATACAACACATTTTCATCTTCCTCTCTGAGTGAGTTAATGTGAATTAATGAACTGACTGATGAATGTTGGTCATCTTTATATTTTACTTTAAGGCTGAATTAACTGGCATACTTGGTCATTGGTGGTCATTTTAGGGTCATGGTGATGGGAGTCAGTGTAATGTGATTTTAGCAGGTGTAAATGTAGGCAGGAGCCTGTGTGGCAGGCTGCCTGATAGGCTGCTCCATTTGAACAAGTGCAGTAAAAACTGGATCTTGAAGGATTGTCAGGGAGAACTGTGAAGAAGAGTGTGTGTTTGTGTGTGTGCGTGTGTGAGCTGTCCATGTGATATCATAGCAGATTGCAAAGATCCCTTGATCTGTCTGTTATTCAGATAACACAGAAGAAAATAGATCACGGAAAATATAAAGTGAGACAAAAACGACCTCTGGACCTCCCTTGTCAAGTCACAGAGGGACTGGGATTCGGAGTGAAATATGCATGATGTTTGAGGATGAGGATGTGTGTGCGTGTGTGTGTGCTCGTATGCACGCCAGCTCTCTAAGAATGTGCCACAGAATCTCTCAGTGACTCAAGGTCATGAAGGACTATAGGGCTGGTGTCTTCAGAGCTGCTATTTTGACTGGAGCACTGACTGAATTGCTGCTCTGAATGGTTAAGGGCTTGAGGCCAGTGAGACCGGCTCTCACTGCTCTGCCCTGCCACAGCTTTTGTAGGCTGAGAGCGCGTGCAGGAGCGCAGAGACGTTTACAGGGACACTGACGCTCCGGCCTGCATGCAGATTTCATAACGAGTGGAATGCTGGAAGCAGACAAGCAGTGCAGAATGAGAAGTTTTTATAAAAAAAAAAACCTTTGGTGTTTGAATTGTTTAACATGACACACCCCAAAACAAACAATAGTGACCACAGAATTTATTATTCTCATATCTTCCCCAGTTGCGTGGCATGGCTGGCCTTCCTAAAGGATGTGTTGAAATGTGGGGAATGCGTGCTGTCTTTGGCTTTAATGGATGCTGTTTAATCCATTTTTTGTCTTGGATTTTATCATGCAGTAATGCCAGATGGTTCTATATGGCACATTTATCTCTGTCTGTCGTCTATCAGAGATGTGCTGTTCTTACACTGATGGAAAGCCAGGATGTTGAGTCAGACTCTCATCTGTGTGTGTGTGTGTGTGTGTGTGTGCGCACACACGCATGCGCCTATTTGCACGCGTGCCTGTGCATAAGTGCATTAAGTGCATGTGAGCATGCATGTTTAAATCCAGCTGTGAGTGCAGGGACTGGTAGATCGCTTTTGCTGCTGTGCACAGCTGTGCTCTCCACTCATCTTTCCCTCCATCTTTCCCTCCATCTTTCCCTCCATCTTTCTCAGCTCAAGGGGATTAGGGGTTCAGTTCAGTGTAATCAGTGCCCCCTGGTCCATTGTTAGCATCTGCACAATGACTGTACAAATACTGCTAGTGTCCTGTTGCAGCTCTACAGTATGAATCTGTGTAGCTGACGACGAAAATTTTTAAACAGCCTTGTAATAAATCAAACAGCAAATGTCTGCTGGATTTCTTTACTAACTGCCTGAGTCTGGTGATCTAGCAGATGCCCCTGCATAACCAGTCTGGCACTCAACATAAACATGCAGAGCAAGGCCATCTTTGCCAGGAGTGAGATGATGGCCGGTCACACTGTCATGAGCCCCCAAGGTTGGGGCCTCTGGGCCAAAGGTCACATCTGCACTGGAGATGCTCCTTTTTGGGGAGCTGAACAAGAGTGATGCCCCAGGAACTCTGCTGCATGGAGAGGAGAGATCTGTGCTGGCTCGGGAAAGGCAGCAGGGCCACAACTCAGAACTGCAAGTTCAAAGGAATTCATACGGGTTTAGCGGTCGTAGCTTTTCTCCTGACATCCTCCGTATAAGATCAGACGAGGCTGTTGTTCATTACAGATCGTGCTAAATGTTTTTTTTTCCTTTTTTGACATCTTGACAGTAATAAATATTTCAGTATATTTGAGTGCTGAAATTTGTTTCAGAAGCCCTAAAGGTGCACACACGTTTACCAAACATAAATACACACATGGCAGAAAGGTTTTGCAACAAGCACTAGGCATGCAACACATCAGTGGAAAGAGTACACCACTACACACACACACACACACACACACACACGTCAAGAAGAGTCATAAGCATTTCTGTCTTGTTCAGTCCTGACACTGGAGGGGGTTTTCACAGCTGTGATGTGGAAGGGAAGAAGGGACAAATCAAGAGGAGACAGTGACACCAAGCCTGGTGCCCCACACGTCTCATGAAGGGGGATTGGGTTTCAGGTGCTGATGGCAGTAGGCATGAAGAGCCTCTGCCCATGGGCTGTAGAATCTGGCTGGAGCTGGGGTTGGGGGTTGGGGGTTGGGTTAGACATGGAGGTTGGGATGTGCTGCAAAAGGCACACCCTGAGAAGACCTCTGCTGACGGCTCCAACTCCGGCCACTTCAGGGGCACTCCCAGAATGCACGGGTACATTTGCCCATGAAGTTCAGTTAGGAGAGATAAAGGGGGAGAGGGCGACAGGGAGAGAAGGAGAGAGGGAGAGAGAGAGAGAGGGAGGGAGGGAGAGAGAGAAAGTTCTGTGCTTTTTTGCTGAAGTTTACATGCCTTTCTGCTTGTTTTCGCTCCCCCTGCCTGCAGTAAAACTCTTCTGAGTCTTTCGTTCCCTCTGTTGGCAGTGTTGAAATATTACCTGGTTACCAGTGGAAAGCAAAGTATCCCTTGGACAATTCACTCTCTTTCTTTCTTTCTTTCTTTCTTTCTTTCTCACATTGCTCTTTCTTCATTCTCTAGGTCTTTCTCATGCTTTTGTATGTTACCTACCTACCTGTCTACCAGTCTACCTTCTCTCATTCTCTTCCTCTAACACACTCTTTACATTTTGCTCACTCCTTCTTAAGGCTCTGATTTAAAACATTGTCCTTGTCCTTTTATACACACATACACACACACACACACACAATTTCTGACAGAACAATTAGCTCTTGAGGATGTAGTCAAGGTAGTTCTAGGCATTTCCATCTCTAATTTTGCACTCTAAGTAGTAAGTCAGGCCTGGCCTGAGCTAAGAGCAGTCAGTGATCTGTTCTGTAGCATTTTGGAACTGAAGGTCTCAGTTTAGGTCTTTAGTTAATGCTGAAAACTTTGCAATTTGAGATGATAGATCAGATATGATAATGGAAGTGTATGCTGAGTTATTCTTTGGCTTACTGATCAATAACTATTGGTTTTCTGAAACTTTTGGTATTGTTTTTGGAAAGGGATCCCTTATAACTTATATGAAATATCTCTGTGTTTGCAGGCACTATAACTGGAGCTGAACTGTCTTTCACTATGGAGCCAAGTGACATCATTGCGGTCCAGGAACAGCCCCTGATGCTGCACTGCCAGGCGGAAGGAATTCCACCAATCACCACACAGTGGAGGCGGAATGGAGCGCCTATGTTGCAGGATGAGAACTATTCCATGTTTCCCAATGGCTCACTGCTGATTGGTCACTTCCAGAGGACCAGGTTTGACGGTTCATCCGACGAGGGGGACTACGAATGTGTGGCCCAGAACTCCTTCGGGCTGGTCGTGAGCCGCAAGGCTAAAGTCCAGGCTGCCAGTGAGTAGCAGAGCACCTGCACACACACACACACACACACACACACACACATACGTACTCACTACATTCACATACTGCTCTCTTGATAGCTCTCTTGATGGCTTTTTGATATAATAGAATAATAGCTGGAGTAAAACAGCAGTATGTGAGATGGAGCGACGGGATCACTGTTGTCCTTAAAGTGAACTGCTCTGCTGAAGGACTCGGGATCTGGATGGTCTGCCATCGTGCAGTTTCAATTTAAGTTATGTACCCGACCCATTTCTTCTACTGAAGAATTTTAGTAGAGTAAAACTGAAATAACAATCTTAAATACCTTGAAGATTTCTGAATATGTGATGATTAGAGACATGTTTGTCAAACCTGCTATTAGACTTTCTGTTTCTAGAATATACTTTTAGACCGGTCCATTTTGCAACAGACAGTTTGGATTAACAGGACGACTGAGGCAGTGAGACTCGCAGACAGTTTGCAGGCGAACTGTGATCTGACTGTTCCATACAAATGCCCATCCGCACGCATCTACTGTTTTCTAAATCAAAGAAAGGCAACTCTCATTTGCACACTGCGATATGTGGCCTTTCTTTTCTGTGGAGGTAAACTCCTTCGTTCACTTTTGTGCGACACTTTGACGCTGCCACCTGGGTTGTGATGAATATGGCGAGATCTGGCGCCTGTGTATCAGAACGCTGACGTGTAATCCCCGCACACTGGGATTCTTGTTCAAGCCCCTTTTGTCGGAGAACCATAATCTTGGCTGCCAGCGAGATGGCTGTTGAACAAGGGGGCGGAGCCGTTCCTTTCTGGTCCCGCCCTCCTGCTGAGCGGCTGCCGGAATGCAGTTGGCATCCTGGCCAGGGTCATGTCCTGTCCATAAAAAAAAAAAAAAAACAATAATAAAATATCATGTGAGTTTTTCACATGTTGCTGTCTGAAAACACAGATGTGGACCAGTGTGAGGGAGTGAGGAGAGGGCAGTGTGTGGTATGGTGTGGGGTCTTCAAAGCTCCATGGAGGGCAGTGTGAGGTGTGAAGGTCTCAGAGTGTGGGTGGGTCTCCTCAACTCTGTGGAAGACAGTGTGTGGTGTGAAGATCTCCTCCTAGGGCATTGGGTGGAGTGGGGGTCTCCTCAACTCTGTAGAGGGCATTGGGTGGTGTGGGGATCTCCTCAGCTCTGTAGAGGGCATTGGGTGGTGTGGGGATCTCCTTAGCTGTGTGGAGGACAATGTGTGGTGTGAAGATCTCCTCTGAGGGCAGTGTGTGGTGTGAAGATCCCCTCAACTCTGCTGAACTGCTAGCGGGGGGTTAGGACGGTAGAGTCTGGCATGGAGGCTGGCACCTTTATGCTCAGGGCTGTGGTTAGCAGCACTTACAAACTGTGTTAATTAGAATGCTCCTGGCAGTATTAATGTCATCACACTGGGGATGCTGACAAGAAGGACATAGCAGAGCTTTCTGTTTGTCTCTTTTTCTCTCTCTCTTTCTCTGTTTTGTTTCCTTTTATGCTACTGCATGGACAAATTGCCCCTTAGCTATTGATTGATTTTACTGCAGAAAAGAAAAAAAGAGCTTACAGGTCCAACTGCTTATTCCCTTGTAGTGTAACATGAAAGACATTTGGAATGAATATCTGAATGTCTTGGGCTCATGACCCCTAGGTCATCGCATCACAGCCCTGGGCAGGGCTCTGGCCATTCTCCATACAACACACATATGCCTGCTGTTAACTTCAGAACACTGCATATTCACTGAACACACAGAGCAGCTTTGACTGGCCATTCTTGGACAGAGAAAGGCATCTCACACAGACACGTATATATACACAGACATGCTCACACACACGCGGCCTCATGAATACATGCACACTTGCATACACAATCACGCTCTCTCTCTACTCTCTGTCTCACTCACTCAGTCACTCACACATACCCACATGCACACACACACTTCACTCTGTCTCTCACACACACACACACACACACACACACACAGACACACGTCCGCTCCGGCTCCAGTCTCAGCAGGACGGTGGCAGCGGTGCCGCCTGTCCCGTCCCAGGCGCCGAGGAGTCCCAGTGACCCCCCCGCACACACACTCCCCTCTCCCCACACTCCCCCCTCCCCACACTCTCCCCTCCCCCATAGACACGTCGTTGGGCTGGAGGAGGAGGCGTGTGGCACAGCCACAGGGCAAAGGCAGCTGCGTTCGCCCTGAACTGCGGCCATCTTTCCCTGTGCTGCGTATGGAGCACATCAAAGGGCATCATCTACCCCGCCTGTTCCTGTCTTTCTCTCTCTCTCTCTCTCTCTTTTTTTTATAAATGTATTGATTCTTTTGTTCTTTCATTTTAATGCTGCCACAGCTTCACGCTGTATTATTGTCATCTGTATTAACGCATATCTGTGCATCTCGCCATGGCTTTTAGCTGACTAATTTGCATTCGGCAGATGAGTTGTGTGTGTGTGTGTATGGAGAAAGTGGAACAGATGCATTATAGGAGGGGAAGAGAGAGAGAACAGAGTTATTACATGAAGAGCTACTACAGTACGGTGTGAATAATTTAATTGTTATTATGATCTGAAGTAGATATGAAATACAACAAAATGAAAATCTGGGTGAGGAATTATTAGCTCATGAATAAAGATGATAGCTTCTCATGGCAAGGGAATTACAGCTGAAAGGGCCTCTCCAGCGCGACTGACCGGGCTGTCCGGCAGTGGAGGCTGTGAACTAGGAAAACCAATATTTTCCCTCTTTCTGGTCCAGCGGTCATAATAATTCTTTTCAGTGGCATGTGCTTTGTGAATAATAGCCAGGGCTTATGTTTCTTGTTTCTGTGTCGCGCTGTGACCTTTTGACCCCCGATCGCAGGGCTGAGGGGCAGACTTGCAGAGAGTGGGCTCCATAATACGAAAGTACGTGGGAGGCAAGGGAGCAATGGTGCCTGTACTTGCGTGTGTGTCTCTGTGTGTGTCTGTGTTTGAGTGCATTTGTGTGTGTGTGTTTGTGGGTGTGTCTCTTTGTGTGCATGTTTGTTTGTGTATGTATGTGTGTGTGTCTGTGTGTATTTGCATATGTGTATGCGTTTGTGTGTGTGTGTGTGTGGGTGTGCATCTGTGTGTATGTGCGCCAGTACACACTCATGTATGTGTTTGTGTATGAGTACATGTGTGTGTGTGTGTGTGTGTGCGTGCCATGCTGACGCAGAAGCAGGAAGGGGGCTGATGAGTGTGTTGAGTGAAGAGGAGTGCCTCGGGACGTGGCCTCTTCGTAAACGACCCCCTTACCCCGTTCCGGGAGCAGCAGTGAGACAGGCCCCTAGAGAGAAGTGCCCCGCCCCCTCAACCCCAGGAACCCTCCAACCATCATCACCAAGCTCCTGTGTGCGGCCCTTTATCTGACAGGCCCTTCTCTTTTGTGACTCGAACAAAGGCCCCCACCGCGGCTGTGATCGCGTCTAGCAGCCGCTGCTGATGTTGGTGAGGACACGAGGCGAGATTGTCCCTGATTGTCTCCACCGTGTCCAATCAATGAGCCTCTAATAGGCCCTCCAGGTGTTCTGCTGGAGATGGGCTCTGATCTGTGGATCACGGCACTCTGTAAGGCCTGTGAACCTCCCACCCTGGGCATTGTTGGAACATGAAGCAAAATCCATATTTCCTTTTTTAAAAAGCAGTGGACGGATGCTCCCTACCACACCCCTCCCTACCCCACCTCTCCCTTCCCCACCTCTCCCTACCCCACCCCTCCCTACCCCACCTCTCCCTACCAAACCCCTCCCTACCCCACCTCTCCTTTTGTGCATGGTGTCTAGTCCTCACGCCAAGCTTCTGTGGCCCAGTGTGGGTGGCCATAGCAGGCGATGCGACACAACATCAAAAGAGTGAGCAATTCCTCTTTAAGGAGATGAAAGGAGAGAAAAGGGGAGGGGAGTGGAAGACTTGAGAAAAGATGGAGCGCGTTTCCTCCTTGACTTGTCCTATTTGTCCTTTTCCACAAACTGTAAAGCACACTTGGAAACTATAAAGACACTGTAAACTGTAAAGGACATTTAGAGATCTCCGAGAACAACTAACAGTCCCCATCCTGTCCCTGCACAGCGCTGGACTAACAGTCCCCATCCTGTCCCCGCACAGCGCTGGACTAACAGTCCCCATCCTGTCCCCGCACAGCGCTGGACTAACAGTCCCCATCCTGTCCCCGCGCAGCGCTGGACTAACAGTGTCCGTACACGCTTGGCGGATCCTCTGCTGTGCCCGCAAGCTGCCAGACGTGTAGCTGACACGGTGGCCCCCACTCACCTCCCACCACCAGCCGGGCGTGTGTAGCGTTTAGGAGGGCTTCCTCCCCCACCCTCACTCTCTCCACCCCCCCACCGGCTCTTTCAGGCTTTCAGCGTCACGCCGACGCCCAGGAGCCCAGGAGCCGGACCCTTTCTCCAGCGCTGAGCGCAGTGACACAGATCTACACCGTGGCCTTTACGTTCTGTCTCTCTCTGCTTCAGTCTCCATTTGTTCTCTTCCCTTTTTGTCATTTTTGCCCTCTTGCTCAATTTGTACCACTGGGTAATGTGGGCCATTTTGGGACCCCTGTAACAGCGGTGAGAATGGCCAAGAGCAGGCTGTGATTAGTGAGGGCTCTCTGCAACCTCACTCAGATAAAGAGGAACGCCTGCACACAACCCTCAAACACCCCCACTCCACCCCAGCCACACATGCCTGCTTTCCTTCATAAAGCTTTCCTGATGCTGTTCTCCTGGGCACTCTCCAGTGACCAGCCTTTTCCGGAAAATACAAATCTTTGTTAAATTGTGGATTTGTTTTGTCTTCTTTGACTTCTCCTTGGCACTGCTTTCAGTCTCTCTCCCTCTCTTTCTCTCTCTGTCTCTCTCACTCTCTCTCTCTCTGTCTCAGTCTCTCTCTCTGTCTCTTTCTCCATCTCTCTCTGTCTCCCTGCTGCCTTTCATACTCTTTCTGTTAATCTCTTTCTCTCTAGCTTTTCCCTCATTCTTATACTTTCATTCTCTCTCTCTCTCTCTCTCTCCCTCTCCCTCTCTCCTCTCATTAGCTTGGTCTCAGGAAGCTTTTCATCATCTGAAAGAAACACAGGGACAGTAGAGTGGACTGAGCACTGCTATTCTGTGCCTCCCAGCCCCTACCCCTCCCACTCGTGTTGCCTAGCAACCAGTCAAAAAAGCCCCGGTCACCCAATAGCTTTTGGGGGATCTGCTGATAGCACCAGCCTTTGTCCCATTCTTTAAAAGTAATTGGAAAGAGTTTAAGCTTTGTTAAGTTAGAATTTACCTTCTCTCCTTCCCTGGCCGTCCTGCTGAGCATCGTGTGGTGTAATTGACCAGTGCTGTCCTGTATGGGTATTTGTAGAATCAGGACGGCAAATTTAATCAGAAAAAAAAGAAAAAAAAGAGAGAGACTGTGATTGAGGGGCTTGTGGGGGAAAACATTGCACTTGAACAGAAGCGGATGGTCAATCACACCAGTTTAAACGTTTGTGCAGGTTTAAATTGCAGTCTGTTTCAGTGGTGGAAGTAGACTGCTTTTCTGCAGATCAGCACACGGTGTATCAGCTGGTTGAGCTGGTGCGTTTGCTCTGCTGGCCGAGTGGTCGAGTCCGCGTTCTTCCTACACTGGGCCGGTTCAGGCAGTGACTTTGTTGGTCTGATTAGTTAAAGTTGTGAAATACCCATTTTAGGTTATTTGAGAAGGTATCTTTGCTCATTTGTGTCATTTGAGAAAGTTATCTTGCTCATCTCTGGAGGAGAAGAAGGTTTGCTTAACTGTGGTGTTTGAGAAGCCGATTTTATTGCCGATTTGTGCTGTTCTGTGCTAGATGAAACATTTGATGTGAATAGTTATTTGAGAAATATGTTTGAGTTGGTAGACATGTTTCTTATGTTTGGGGAGTGTTAGTTTTATTAGGTTCAAAATCTCAAAGTGTGTCACATCTTTTAAGCAGACATTTAGAATCAGACAGGATGTGCTTGATGGCCTATACACCACTAGTAATATCAATAATAGTGAATAAATTAATACATACATGTAGTGAATGTTGCCTCTTTTGTAGGCAAATCCAGGACAGTGTTGACTTATAGACATCAAAGTATAGCTAGATACAGCAAGAAGCATGAGGAAAGGCTCTCTCTCTCTATCTCTCTGTTCTATCATCCTCTGTTCTATATGTTCTATATCCCTCCCACCCCCTTTGGTTCACCTGCTTCTTACTTCGTCTCATCTTCATCAATCACCTTCATCCTCGTTTTCTTTGTCTGGCGGCCCATCCTAACCCCTCCTTCTTCTCCGGGACTGGACGGCACTGCTGCATTGGCCTAGAGCCCACACTGGACCTTCAGGTACAGACTGAGCATCTCCATGCATGAAAGGAAGAACGGAACAGCAGTAGAGAAGGAAAGATAACAGGGAAAAGAGAGGAGAACAGAACAGAAGAGGAGAAAGTCATTCATTATGCTTGTTTTTTCCTAATCCAGAGTAAACCTAGTCTGTCCATGGTCCATTTCTCCACAGACAACCTTCAGAAAGGAGACCCAGACATACTGTCTGAAAAACCAGTCCACTGAGAATATAAAATGACACTAAAAATAGGACTATGTTGCTTATCCTTATAAAGACATACAAAGGCATTGTTTGTGCCGCTTTGCTTGTAAACAGCATGTTAGTGCGCTCAGAGCCGGTCATGTGACTTGACGGGCGGCTCTGTCCCGAGGGTGCGGTTGGCGTCCGTCAAAAGCACGAAACAACACTTCTGCAGTCCATTGTTAAGTGTGAACTTTTAAAAAAAAACCTTTTATCCCATTGACGTTCCTCACCACCTTTGCGCTGCTGTCTGTCTTGACAGCTGCAGAGTTTGGCTTTTCTGTCAGTCTTCCCAGCATTTGACTGCTTTTTCAGACCCTGCTCTCAGGTTCAATCTTTCTTGCAACCCCCCCCCCCCCCCCACCACCATTATTATCATTGTCTTTTGCTCCATTTCTTATACTGTGAGATTGCCAGGGATAATATTGTGGTATGGCTGAGCTCATTGTGTGTGTGTGTGTGTGTGTGTGTGTGTGTGTGTGTGTGTGAGGCGGATACTTTGGTCTCCTGCTGGTTGATAATGTCTCTCGTGTCCTTTTCAGCCCCTGGATAAGTGCCAAGCCTCTGTTATCCCAACTCTCTGCTATCAGAGGATACGCAGCATTATAACATATACAGGTCACTGTGATCGGATAGTCAGGAGACATGTGACATAATGGTAACAAAGCGAAGAATTGTATCGCCGTTAAAGAAAATACAGCAACGGTCAAGTAGCAAAGGACAGAGAGAGAAAGAGAGAGAAAGATAGAAGAGAGAGAGAGAGAGAGAGAGAGAGAGAGAGGGAGGGAGGGAGGAAGGCATTGATATCAGAGCAGAGACTCAGAAGCATCTACCAGTATCTTCTCTGCTGTCTCACAGGAGCTGTGTGAAGAGGAAGCTCGAGACAGCTCTCTCCGTTCCTGGAGACACAGTTTGTTTGGCATCTGTGCACAAAAACATGAGTCATACATGCGCAAAGAATAGACCATGCCAGCCTGCTAGAAGACATCACCTCTGACACTGACATGGATTTCACTCCGACTGGACCAGGGCAAACAAATTACACATCGATTTTTCTTGCCATGTTGAGGTCCTTTGCTAGCTGACCACTGGTGTTCGATGTCTTAGCTGATGATTTCAGTGGCCCATGAGTAGCTGTACTGACCTCAGTGCTTTAAGTGAGGCTGTGTAAGCTTAACATTGCCAGTATGAACTTTCAGACCTTGTGTATAAATGTGTTTGATATTTATTATATACTCAGCTTCTTAATTTCACAGGGAAGTGTAGCCAAGCTGGAGAAATCGACACTAGAACTGGCTCATTTTAGCCACTCTTTGCTCATAGAGAAGGCTGACTCTACCTCCATCATGTCCATCTTCCATCTGCTTCTCTGTCTGCTGTGACTTCCCATTCTTTCTGACTTCACCCTTTCTCGCTCTCTTTCTCAATCTCCTTCTCTCCTCATTTTTTTAAATAAAGGTGGCACTGCCGTGGTGTTGAGTGACAGGCCCTGGAGAGGGATTGGACAAGCAGCTGTCACTCCCAGATCTCCCAGTGCTCCCAGTCCCCCCAGTATCGCTCACGGCTCACGAGTGAACAGAGGGTGCAGCATTTTACATTCCACCAGCACTCATCACTCCGAGACGCTCCTTCATTCTGCATTCACTGCTGTCCTTCAGAAGGCAGATGGCCAGAGTCACGGCACTAAGACATGCTAAGGCAGGCTCCTACGGGATCGATCGTTTGCTTTAAAACGATAGCAAGGCTTCCATCAGTTTTGGCATGTGAAAACAACATTCATGGAGCCTGCAGTTGGGGCAGTGTGTGGTGGCCAGCGGTCCTGGTGAGGTGAGGAGGTCGTACTCATGACCTTGACCAGGGACTCCAGTGGTGTGGCGTTATGTTTCCTATTTTGTTGAGGCTGTGAGAGGTGGTCTGTGTTTGGGAAGGCATGGGGAGGAGTGTGTGGGGGGTTAATGTATTCTGTCTCGATCCGGATATCTGCGGACCACCCCGGTCTTTCTGAAACAAACAAATGAAAGAGTGGGGGAAGGGCGGGTCCTGCCCAGCTAAAGGGTGTGATTTAGGGCTCACTGGGGAGAATTCCACCATAATGGAGGCCAGAGATGTGAGGGCCAAGGTCAAAGAGAAAGGTCACGTGTCAGACTGAGATGGAACAACTTTTCCCCTACTGGATTTTAGAGCTGCTTTTTGTATACGTCTGTCTGTGTGTGTGTGTGTTTTTTTTTTTTGTTTGTGTGTGTGCACTGTGCGCATCTTTACCTTACTTTGCATTCCTCTGGTGAAATCCTTCTGGTGTTTAACCTCCAATGTGTGTGTGTGTGTGTGTGTGTGTGTATGAGAGAGAGAGAGAGAGAGAGAGAGAGAGAGAGAAAGGAGGAGGACTTTAGTGTGTCTTTATGTCCAATGCACATATATACGTGTGTGTAGGTGTGTATGTGTTTTTGAAAACTGACTCATCCATGATGCTTGGAATATTGTGTGTATTCTCATGCCTCCTTAGGCAGATCTCTTAACCAGACCCCCACCAAAAACCCTGCGTGCTCATCTACGATCATACACGATCTCAGCTCCAGCTCCTTTACAGTGGCAGTTAAACACGCTTTATGAGGACCAAGTCATCCACCAATAAAAACCACCCTCTTCCTGTCTTCCCCTGGTGCTGGACATTTTGCAGGTCCTGGGAGGCCGGTGTAGATGTGAGAAGGGGAGAACGAGGAGAGTGAAGAACACTGTAGCTGACCCCGCAGCTATGAGCAGTGGGCAGTCAGACTTTATTAGGCAGTGGCTATCAGAACAGCTTTGCTCATCTCTTTGTAGTTTTTTTTGCTTTTACCCATTTCACCCTAAAATGTCAGTCTCAGGTATACGATATAGGGTATATAGTGGTGGTAAGAGGGTTCTGGATGCGTAAGCCAGGCATAATGTATTCTGCTTTTTTCTAAAGGATGGGGGCGGGGTGGATGTCTAAGGGTTGGGATGGCATATAGAAAGTCTTAGGATTGGAGGTCATGTGAGTTTGGTGCCTGGTGACGTGTATAGCATTCTAAATCCAGAATGTACTGTCCTGGTTTGAGACTGTAGTGGGATTTGGTCTGCTGCTTGCTGAGGGTCAGGCGTGTGCGTAGGGGGTTACAGTTGGCAGTGGTCGTGAGCCAGGCATCGGTTGTCACTCAGTCAGCCACTGTGTCTCCCGCCTCCTTTGATGGACAGGCTTGGCCACGCCCCTGTCCCCTCCTTCCTTTGTCGTCCGCTCCATCGGTTCCTCTCCCTTCTTCCCCAGCCCCCCACCTTATATTCTCTTCTGCTAGTCCCCTCTCCCATCTCAGCCTTTACACCATGATGGCAGGGTCACAGGTCACTGTGGGATGGGGGGGAGAGGGAGGGGTCACGGGGTGTGCACTGGGGTAGAATGCTCCTCCTGCTTTTGCCTCTGCCCCTCCCCCCTCACTCACAGGGTGCTGCCAATGGTGACCTCGGCTCTGGTTGCTCGCAGGCTCCTCTCACCCCAGGGTCCCTGTGCTCGCAGTGTATATGGCGACACACACACGCATGGCTCCACACGCACGGCTCCACACGCACCCCGAGAGAGAGGGGAAAAAAAAGTCTGATTGGTCACGCTGCTGTGAGATCTGTTTCAGCTGTTCCGCGTTTCTCCGGCGCCCTGCCAGAGGGAGTAAATCCTCTTTCACACGCTGAGCTTTGCCTCACGTGGTCCGGCGCACGTCTGACCTCGTCTCGTGGACTTCATCACCGTGGACGTCATCGTCATCCGGCCAAGGATTTTATCCCAGTTTACTCCACTTTATTCAGTCCAGACTAGACGATCATCGTGTTGTGATGGCCAGCATGGCCTCAGCCCAAATCCTACAGGGTTGTTAAACATTTCATTGTGACAAATGAGGTGGTGATTAGCGGGATGGATCTTGCACAAAGTTTGTTTGAATGTGCTTTGATTGGTTCCTAGGTCACATGGGGATGATTCACCTGAAGTGGACACAGAGGGTTAAAGTCCTCAGTGCGATGCAGAGAGAGGGCCCAATCGGAATTCCACAGGAAGAAATTAGAAGGAGTTGCAGGGTTGGAATGCCATGGGTGGTGGTGGTGGTGGTGTGGAGGGGCGGGGTGGGTCGGGGGGTCGCAAAGGCCACAGTGGCTCTCTTTCATCTGCAGCTCAATCTGGACACGTTTGTGCCTGTGCGTGTGTGTGAGCATGTGCGAGAAATCATGCGTGAGAGTGTGCGTGAGAGCGGGCGTGTGTGTGTGTTTGAGCATGCGTTATTGTGTGTGACAAAGCACAGGGGCGGTGAGAATCATTTGTGCAAATTATCTTGTTGTTGTTTATTTATTTCTTTGCTGCTATTGGAGTGGACTTGGTGCCCTCTCCCATTACGTCCCAGCACACACCCAGCATGATGAAAGAGTGTCCTCATTATTTCAGCAGGCAGAACTGGAATGGTGGACAGAGTGCATGGTGGTCTCTGCTTAAGAAAGGGAAGATGAAAGAAAAGAAAGAATGGATAGAGGGAGGGAGGGGGAGGACGATAATGTGAGATGTAACTACCATGTGTTGGTGGTCCCCGGAGCTTTCATCCTCTACGTTTGCTGCTGAGCGCCAACCTTGAACTTGGCTGGAACATTCCATTCTTCCACACGGCAGACCTCACAACCCTATCAGTTCTGTTTCTCACTCTCGCTTTACACACACACACGCACGCACGCACGCACGCACGCACGCACGCACGCACACACACACACACACACACACACACACACACGTATACATATCCATGCTATGCCTCACTGCATCTGCTTGTCATTCACTTTGCGTTTTTATGTGAGTGTTGCATGCTGGTCCTCAAACCCATGTAGTCTGACCAGCAGAAAAAAAACAATTATTTTTATGCTTCAAGGTGAAGTTGCGTATTCATCTTAACTGTTAACTTGTTTACATCCGGTGCTGACTATCTACGTTTTTGAACATGATAGGTTTGGTTTTGAATGTGAAATAAAGACTTTATAAAAAGCAAGGGACTCTAGTGATGGAAACTATAGCCAGGAAGAACAGGCTACCTGAGGGAGAGAAAATATCTAGAAAACAATGGACATATTACAGGTAACATGTCTGTTGTTTTCTAGATATTTACTCTCAAAAGATTTAGGAGACAAAAGATTTAGGAAAGCTACAGCCAGAAAAAACAGGCTACCTGGGGGAGACTAAATATCTAGAAAAAGCAACCTAAAACCTTTCTGTAAAAACTGTGTTAATTTTGAACCTTTTTTAGGGGGATTTTTGTTATGTTTAAGAGGGCTCTAAATGGCTCTTTTGTTCTGAGGGTTTGTGTGATGACTGTGGTTTGTGTGATTAGTGTGATTAATGTAGCTGAATAGCATGTGACAGGTAATGTAACATACTAAACCACAGGTTAGTGCTTCGTCAATACTGTATCTCTCTGTCTCTCTTTCTGTCTTTCCCTCACTTTCTCACTCTCTCTCTCTCTGTTTATCTCCTCCATATTTGTGTGTCTCTCCATGCTTGTTTTCCTCTGTGTTCCTGAGGAACCATCTTCCTGTCTGTGGGCCGGTCCTGACCCCGGCTGTGGGCCCGTCCTGACCCCGGCTGTGGGCCGGTCCTGGCCCCGGCTGTGTGCTCTCCAGCAAACAGAAGGACATGGCTGACCCTGCTGCACCTGGCTCTGACCTTCCTCTCTTCTGCTTTATCATTATTCTTCCTGTGAAATTCTCCTCCATATGGTGCTCCACGCGGGGCCCTTCTGAGCAGGAAGACGGGCAGACTGGCTCTGATCCTGGATCCAGTGCTTGACCCCTGTTATGTACAGGCCCGCCAAAATGGCTGTAGTTCAGTAGTATGTAAGACATCTAGCACTGAATTTGGTTTGTGTGTGTATGTATGTGTGTGTGCATGTTTGTGCATGTGTGTGTGTCTTGTGTGTGTTGGAGATAGAAGCTTGATTGTTCATTTTTATTTAAAAAATGTTCAGCAACAGGCAGCAAACATATATATATTTATAATACTAGGCATTTGTTGTATACAGGCGCAAATATTTTATGAAAAAAATAAAAATATGCAAAGATAAGCACATCCCATCCCATTTTACTGCTGTCAGAAATAACTCCAATGTTAGTATTTCTTATCATTCATAGCAGCTTAAGACTATTTAAATCTACTGAGCAACTGAACTCTTTAAAATGGATATTGCCTGGCAAAGAATAAAGCTTATTATCTGTTTTCAATGATTAGGAATTGGGTTTAAGGTTTGTTGTGACCTGCTAACTTTGGGATGTGTAAGCAGTGCAGCTGAATGCGTTTGTAAAGTCAGCGTGCTGGTCTGTCTGCTGTCACTGGAATAGATGGATGGCTTATAGAACGAATATTGTTAGTACATTTTAATATAGTTGCAGTCACTATTAGAGGCTCAGTTCCAGTTTTTCTTCATAAATCATGTAATTGTGATGCCAATGAATTTAAAGATATACACTATATAGCCATTTTGTGGGCATCAT